>LN483378.1:794628-968941 GCA_900002565.1 Culicoides sonorensis
TTGATCATTTATGACTCTTTCTCTATTAATATTTTTTTTTTTTTTTTATAATTTTTTATAATCATCATTGTTAATAGTTATAATAATATTATTAATATTAATAATACGAGAAAAATCGTTGATCAATGGTGTAATTCATTAGATTTGAATTTTTGCACATCATATCCATACAAGGTTTAACATTAAAGACACAACAAACGACAAGTTTTCTCCTTACTTTAATTTATAAACAGTTTTTTTTTATTATTATTTGTTGTTATATATTTTTTTAAAGACAACGCAATCTCGCACAGTGCCAACCAAAGTCGTCCATGTCAATAAATAATAATGGTTTAAGGTAATAAATAGCTATTTTGTTATTTTTCTGTTTTTTTTTCGTTGTTGTTTGTTACAATCCAATATTATTATTATCATGCGTGTGTTAGATTATATACACAATGTACATTGTAAAGTGTGTTGATTTCAGGTTGGAAGTGCCGCTTTGATTATTATTATGTATATCATTATTAATAATAATAATAAGATATATATTATAAAATTTTTATACTTTTAATAATTTTATACACATATAAGATATAAAGAGAAAAACAACAGCAGGTATTTGATATAATTTATTATTTATGTGAATCAAATATCTTGTCTAGCTGGAATATTTTATAAATTTTCTCTTAAAACATATTACATTTATGATTATATTATATTAAAGATGAATTTTTATGTATTATAACACAAAAAATCATAAAAAAAACATTAAACATTAGAAACAAAATATTTAATTAATAGAGATATTACACGCACAATTGTTTAATAATAAATACATTAAAATATAAAATAACTTTAAATTATACAAAAATAATATAAATAATAATAAAATCACGAAAATTTATACTATTGCATGATATTTTGTTTGTTATTGTTCATGTTTAAATTGTATAAAATAGTTAAAATGCTACCAAATTTGACTACCTCACTTTTATTCTTTTTGATATTTCAATTAAATTTCTTTTTTTTCATTTAACAACAAGATCAACTGATACATGTTTAATGTTAAATAACACACAATAATAACTTTAATTAATTATATTAAATTTTGTTTACATGTAAACCTAAAACCAAATTTGGTTTAAAATCATAGTTATTGAAATCATTAAAGGTGTTATGTATAATTTTAATGATGATAAAAGTAAAACTAAAAATTTAAATAAACTATAAGGAAGAATAGTAACAAAATCTAATTGTGTAAATAAATACAAAAAAAAAATAAAAATAATGAAATGTTAGATAGATGTATGAAGGTAATTACACTGATATATTACAAACAATTAAACATGCCACTCATTCTTAGTAGAGTCTAATGTGTGTTTTGTATTAAGTACAATTATTTATATTAACATTATACTTTAAACTTACTTTTAAATAACTTAAGTTATGTTGAAAAGTACATAAATCTATCTTATATCTTCTATTTTTTTCTGTTATAATGTTTAATATTTTTTTTTGTTTTCTTTAACTAAGTAAATAATATAATAAAAAGAAATTATATTGCTTATTTTTTCAAAGAAATGAAAGTGCTTGTTTAATAGTAATAATAATATAATTATAATAATGAGGCAATTGATTGTTAATTGTGAATACACAGAAAGGCAAAAATCAACAATTTTTTGACTTAATTCCAAAGCATCGAAATTTTATGTGTATAATCATATTGGCATATACTTTTAGTTCTGAGATTGCTGATTCTCGAGGCACAGTGCAAAGCATGTTTAACTTTCAATCAGCAAAGTTGGCATTGATTTCTTGCGTCGGTTATTATCCTTCTACTCAATTTCAATTCAAGGGAGCTCTTTGACCGAGTTGGTTAAGTGGCTGTTATGATTGGTAAGAATGCTGCAACGAGGGCTCGAATCCAGCCCTGGACATGAAAATAAATTGTGTTTTTCGAGTTCCAAATGTGCTGAAGTTTTACTTAGAATACATAAAAATTCTCCTGGGATTTTTAGGGGCGCTGAGTGAAACATGAAGGCGACTAGATCGGTTTACAGTATAAATTATAGATCCCACGTGGTGAGACCATAGATAAAAGGTGCTTACTATGGAAGCTTCGGCTCAAGTAGTATGAACACAATAGGACCATTGGGCTCGCAGTAGAGCTTGTTCGTATCTAATCTAAATCTATTCAATTTGAGTTAAAGGCTAGATTAAAGGTGGCGACAATACAGGAATGACAAGATAAAGGCTATGATGATAACGCATAGACTCAAAGGCCCGACTAATGACCTGAGTTCAGACTTAATAGCTAGAGAAAGGTCTAGCTCAATCAGTTTTCCATCTGCACCTTTTTTGTCAGTTTGTCATCCTCTTCATTTCCCTGTATGTCGTTTTACCCATATTCGATACTTCATTTAAAAGGTCATAGAATTTCAAGTTAATTTATCAGTAATATCAGGGGATCGTACGGTGCAGTGTTTAGCGTGTTGGATCAATCTTAAGGTTGGCAGTTCAATTCTTGCTTCGGTCATGAAACTTTTCAATCTCAAATGTCACTTTTTCCGGCTACCCAATTTGAGTTAAAGGCTAGATAAAGGTGGCGACTGCTTGCGATCACAGCTAAGGCTCTTGGTCCATGAGTCCATCTTATGTTCTGGGTGCAGGACTGGATCGTGTTTTTGTCTCAATGTGTATCTAAAAAAAATGATTGTTTATCTTAAATTTGTTTATAATAAAAACAAAAAAAACTCTTACAATTAAAATTAATATGAAATGTAAAACATGTCACATCATCATCAATAAATTGATCATTGACTTGATAATAATCAGAGAGACAAAATAACACAAGAAAATCAAGTCAAAGTAACATTTTATTAAACAATGTAACATAATCACATTATTATAATCACACACAAACACGGACAAGAAACTTAACAATGAATATTAGATAACAGGTTGAACCAGTTTATCTTTTTTTTTCTTCTTATTTTCATATATTTTATTGTTTTATTCTTGATATATTCAAGATATGTGTATATTAAAAAAAAAACAGATTCTTATACTTATTATTATTCCATCTTCGATCAGAATTAAAACTCTTTACTTTACTCATTTATTTAAATTAAAAAAAAAAAATCATTTTATAACAGTAATGATACTCTTCATACTTTTACATATAAAATGAAATCAACTGAACATTAATTATTTTATTTTTTAAATTCAAGTGACGATGAAGATGAAAATAAAAAAAATGAGAGGGAATGAAAAAAAAATTAAGACAATCACATTGTTTATGATAATTTTTAATTGAATCTGAAATTATTCCCAATAATAAAGTTTAATTCCATTTGAATTTTAAATAAACACTAAATAAAATATGGCAATAATTGACCAATCGATATGAAAACCGACTTAATTAGTTCCTTGGATTTTAACTTTAATATTCATGTTATTGTTATTGCTGGTCATTTGTTTTCCTTAATTTTTTTTCCTTTCTTTAATTTTTTTTTTAAATTATTTTATCAGAATTAAAAGTAAATGAGTGAAATATTGTATGAATTTATTTAAATTCTGTTTTAATTTCACCAAATAATCGTTTTATTTTTATTATATTTCATGAAATTCGAACGAATAAACAATAAAAACGTTTTGCCGCCTATTGAGATTCAGAGTCATTATCACAACCACATATTTTGATATACACATATACACAAAAAAAATATAACAAAAAGAGATTAATTTTGTATTTATTATCTTTTTTTTTTAATGAACTCGATAAAATGTTAAATGAACCAATTTCATTAAATTTTATAAGAATAACAATAAAAAAATTTTAATACTAAGAAGATGAATAAAAAAAAAGTTTTTAGTTTAAATATTAATTATAATAAAAGCTGATCAAAGATGTACCTGCTGTTAAATTTTTTTATTACTTACTCTCTTTTTTTGTAAAATTTTATTATTATTATTATTTATCTACTACTACTACAAACCTACCAAAAATAATATAAAATTTTATATCAAATTATACATAGTGTAATTTTTAGAATTACATAAGTTATTGACCTTTTCTTATTAATATTCATTCATTAATTATTTCAAAAAAAAAAAAATGTAGATTAAATTTTTTTTTGAATAATCATAAAAAAAAATAAATTTTAATTCATAAGCACCTGATGTGTGCCATTTTTTTATACCTTAAATACAAACAATGTAATAAATGGATACAGATCTCTATCAATCTCAAGCCAAAGATTTTTTTTTTCTAATAACATTATTTATTGGGTTGATTGGAAAATAAATAATATATAACAAACAAAAAGAGTACAAAAAAAATGTATCACAAATGTCTAATAACGGATTTAATAATGTTTTAAGGCTAGAAGAACAATAATAATAATAATAAAAATAATAAAAGAATATTGATGGTATGGCTTCATTAATACAATGTTCATATTCGTAATATTATTATTATTATTAATGTTATAGATGTGAGTACTTATATGTACTTTTATGGGATAAGATTCCAATCTCATCAATTTTTTTTTGTTCATATACGTACTTTTATTATCATCAAAATGATATTTTCTTTGAACACGCAATATTAGAGTGACAATGAATTTTTTTTTCATAAATTTTGAATCGGGGTTTACTGAAAATCGAAATTCTATTGTTTTGACAAAAGCCCATGAAAGAGAAAAGATTTTACCATTCACTCTCAACCCAAAACCATTGGGAATGTCTCAGAATGATCCAGTGGGACAGAAATGGGACAAGTGGGACCAGTAGAAAACCAGTGGGAGCAGGGTCTGCCTCTTCTTTGAATTTTTTGGCTCCCAACATGGTTCAAAAGCCCCTTGGAGCTTTTTTAGCTCTTTTATTACATAATTTTGGCTTTTTTAGCTCTTCGCCTTAAATTTGGTGACATTCGTCCTGGATCTTTTATCACTTCAGCATTCCAACGCAGATGTTGGACGAATATTTAGTCAAATGAATTTGATCGATGATGATGATGTTTAGAGAAGGGTATACCCATCTCAGCCACTACTACATTAGGCATTTTGTGGGCTATTTTTCGACTTACCCTAAATTATATTCCTTTTTAACTATACTTATTTCCTTCCAGAAATCATATATCAATTGAAGTTTCATTCCAAAGAGGGCCGTTGGATTTACTTTCCCATTCAAACACCCAAAAAACCTCCTCCTCCTGTTCTCAAGTCCACTACAGAAGCAGAGAATGTGCTGAGCACTTTCAATATCCCAGTACCAGGTTGATTTATCTATGAGCCACTCAAATATTGCAGATTTTGCTGTTTTTAATGAAATTCCTAAGTATGGTTCTATACCTGCATAAGTTGAAGCTGAACCTACCCTTGCTAGTCTGTCTGCAATTCCATTTCCCTCTATGTTACTGTGTCCAGGCACCCAAATGAATTTTCTCTGTTGTTTCTTGAAAGTTGATAGATAAGATCCAAGCATTTCCATATTATTTTAGAATTCACTCTATCTGACATTATATATATGACCTATTCTTAGTAAAAAGTCATATCAAAAAAAAAAAGTTAGAAATCATCTAATTTAGCTTTTTCATCCGAAAGGAAATCAAGAAAAATGAATTTTCTTCTTTGGTCATAACTCTCTAATTCCACTCTTTGACCCCACAGGAGCCATTGAATGTTCAAAAAATGCCCAAAAAGGCAAAACTAAAGATATAGGTCTAACCCACTTCCACTAGGCCTAGGGAAAACACTAATATATGAAAACGGAAGAGAATTTTCCAAGTTAAATGTATCTTTTCTTAGATTTTCCCACTTTAGAGTAAAATATCCCTGAAAATTTGGATTTTGTCGATCAAAGATTTTTTTTAACAATTATTGACCAAAAATGATGTATAAGTCCACAAAATTCGAGGGGGATCATTCGGGATTTTACCCATTTTTTTATATTTGGATATTCTTTGATTGTCAAAACAGAAAATACTATAAAATTTTCAATTTCCCTGCAGAACAACCTTTTAGGGCGCTTTTCAGGCTCAATTTTTCAAGCCTCATAGCTACCTCATTTTGAATGCTAGAAGAAAAAATAAATACTTAAATCGCAATAGCTCAATGTGATCTACAAGATCTAGAACAAAATTTTCCACTTTTTCGTGAAAAATGATGATCTCCCGCGAATTTTGTGGACTTATACATCATTTTTGGTCAATAATTGTTTAAAAAAAATGATTGATCGACAAAATCCAAATTTTCAGGGATATTTTACTCTAAAGTGAAAAAAACTAAGAAAAGATACATTTAAGTTGGAAAATTCTCTTCCGTTTTCATATATTAGTGTTTTCCCTAGGCCTAGTGGAAGTGGGTTAGACCTATATCTTTAGTTTTGCCTTTTTGGGCATTTTTTGAACATTCAATGGCTCCTGTGGGGTCAAAGAGTGGAGTTAGAGAGTTATGACCAAAGAAGAAAATTCATTTTTCTTGGTTTCCTTTCGGATAAAAAGGCTAAATTATATGATTTCTAAAAATTTTTTTTTGATATGACTTTTTACTAAGAATAGGTCATATACAGTCCTATCAGTTTAACTTTTTTCTAGACATTTTTTCACACAAAGATTTATAACATGAACTTCTGCCATAAAGACAGTCGCATATTTGCCCAAGCTTTAATAAAACTCGCAAAACTCTGACGCAATGTACACCCCTGAACCAGTACCATTATCAGTTTTTGATCCATCAGTATAGCATTTAACAGAGCCCTCTTCAAAATATATGGCCTGGTTCAACCAATCCTCTCTTGAAGGTATTACAACTTCAAAACTTTTCCGAAATTCATGTTTTGCTGACATCCAATCAGATTCGGGGAAAGTAAGAACATCTTGGTATGTGAATTTGGTCAAAAATCGTTTTTGAGGAAAATTTAGCTCCATACAAAAAAGAGAGTTGGTCATCCTGAGTGAGAGATCAGTGGGGAAGTTCCACTGATTTTGGGTTGAGAGTGTAGACGTCTTTATAGCGAAAGATCTATTTATTTGTGAAAATTGCAAAAATCAATGCTATAACTCGTCGAAAAGCAGTACTACAGACTGAAAGCCCTCATTTTCAGAAATCCCTATTTTTGGTCTGAAATCTAAATCTATGCTCAATTCTATAGAAAAATAGTCACCCTAACATTTGATCACTACTTATCGCGTCATCATTATTGATACAGATATTGTGAAAAAAATTGTAATAATAAAAAGAAAAGACATAAAAAACGTAAAATGCTATTATTATATTAAAAGGCTATTGTACTTTTTTTTTCTTTTTTCCTATCAAACATGGACATAAATGCTCTAATAGTTACTTGATCACACATTTGTATTTATATGTGGAATATAACTGAATAATAATAATAAAAAAAAAGAAATAGGCACAAATACCTACAATTTGAGACAATAAGACAACAACAGTAAAAGAATGTTGAACTATTTGTAGTTTGTTAATCGTCATACACACACACACACACACACATGTATGATCATATAAAATTGTAATAATAAAATAAAAACAAGAGGACATCAGAATGAGCTAATGAATCAAAATACGTGTCGTTGGCAAAGCCACATACAAACTGAAAAAAAGTAAAAGATCGATGATGAATACTTGGATTATTATTATTATTATTGTATTGTCTTTGTTTCTTGAAATGAAAATAAAAAGCGGGCGCAGTTACACAATTGTAATAATAATAATAATAAAATATAAACGCACATATATAAATGTGAAAATCAATCGTTCGCGAGTTCAAAATGCGTGTGTATGATAAAAATAAATGAAAAAAAGTAATAATTTATTACCAGGCTTTATTGTATATATTTATTATTATTGAGAGCTTTTTAAGACAATACAATACAACGTGTAAGACAAGAAGTGGTCAATTGTTTTTGCGCTCAAAGGCCTTTTTCCTTTGATTTTTTTAATAAATTTATTTATATTTTTATATGAAAGACAATGAACATGAAAGGAAACCGCTTTTATTGTTCTTTTGACTTGAATTTTTTTTTTAATCTATTATGGATTGTGTGTATGTGTGTCATTCGTCACGAGATTCAATTAAAGTAAGTGGAGAATTACACGGAAAATTTAAATGAAATTAAGTAAACAAAAAGAATCGAGCATCCTTTATGAAAATTTGTGATTTATCAAAAAAAATTAGAACTCCTAACCACTGGGCGGTTTAGAAAAGTGCATTTCGATGGGACTCGATTCATTGAATAAAATTACGTTTTAAATAAAATATATATGAATCATTACAAATATTTTAATCGGAAAATTGGAAAAAAAATGATAGTAACAAAAAACCGTTAAAAAAGTATATAATTTTGGAAAAATCGTCGATTTTGGGAAATTTTGGGCTTTTGACCGTTTTCAGGCTCTAGAGCCCAATACCTGCGCCCATTCTCAAAATTAATGAGTTTAAAATCATCCTTAAGACCTCCTCTGCCAAAGAAAAAAAACCCGACCTTGCATCGATGGACCATTCCGGAGTTATGCGTGGATCGGACAGACTTACAGACTTACAGACTTACGGACTTAAGGACTTACGGACTTACGGAGTGACGGCGGACAAACCGTCTGTAATAGTGCATTTTTTCTTACGAAATGCACTAAAAAAAGAGACTTTAAGTAAATAAACAAATTTTTAAGTGTTAACAGGTTCATAACCATGAACATTGTGTTAGACATCAAATTGTCTACATGAAACGATGAGTGTCTGGTTTATTTCAATTTCACGTACAGAGCTTGAACTTAAAGTGACTGTTATCTGTTTATCTTTTCTTAAAAAGGAACTACGAGGTGAATATGAATCAAAAGTCAATATTACCGTTAAATTAAATAATTTTTGTTTACAACACCCAGGAAATTAAGTTCATCACAATAATTATTCATTTTCTATTCTCTTTTAAATTTTCAACTCAAATTATAAACAAAACAAAATATTTTTACTATGAATGAAAAGGTTTTTTTTTTCGGTGAAGATATGAACCAGACCACACTTTCTTTTGAATTTAAATCTTTCATGTGGTCTCGTGGTTTCAGATCATTACCTTAATTAAATGAAAAAATTAAAATATTTTCAATTTACCTCCTAGAATCATCGCCATAGAGTTCATTAAATTTAATAAATAATAATTGTGTTGCATAACTTGAATAATGACTCAAAATTCTGCATTGTTAACTGTTAAAACATGTCATTAGAGATGCATTTTCTCTTGTCATCATCGTCGTTTTCTATAAATTGCACACCACCCAATTATTAAACAAGACAAAATACATGTGACACAATTGTTTTACATTTAAAATTATTATCTTTTCGTTTAACAAATAAATTATTTATTTATTTTTGTTGTTTTTTTTGTATCATTATTTCATTATTATTGTTATTATTATTGTAAAATAATAAAGAAAAGTTATTTTAAATCTTATGAAAATGAAAATTTTAAAACAAAACAATTATGTTTTTTTTGTTGACAAATGAAAAGATGGTAATTATTTCTTTCATTCAGATTTGTAATGAGCAGAGCAGAGATGTCAAATTAAAAGTCTTAGAGAAAATGCGAGTATCTTGGTTCTATTGTCCTATTGTGTTCATACTACTTCGGCCAAAACCTCCAGTGCCTTCTATCTAGAGTCTAACCACGTGGCACCTACAATTCATACTGTCATCCGATCCAGTTGCCCTCAGGTTGCATTCAGCGCCCCTAAAAATCCCAGGAGCATTTTTATGTATTCTAAGTAAAACTTGAGCATATTTGAAACTCGAAAAACACAAATAAATTTTTATGTCCGGGACTGGATTCGAGCCCCCGTCGGAGAATTCTTACCGAGCTCCCAAGATAATGTTTAATTGAAAAATTTCAATGAATTCTGCTTAATTTTATCTAAAAAATTGAACCACAAGTTGAACATCCCTTCAAATCTCAAAAAAAAAACAATACACTTGTAAAACTGTATAATAAAGACTTTCAGTTGACAATTGCTAATAAGGTGGGCTGAAAATACCAACATCATTAGTACACACATAACTTTTATTTTACCTCTTTTCACTTCATTTTTTTTTGAATATATACAAATAACAACAAAAAACATAAATTTACACAACATAAATAACAACACAATTGTTTTACATGCCTTTTAATATTACTCTAATAAATACTCAGATAAACTCATGTTTAAATTAACATGAAAATGAAAATTTATTGTTTGCATTATTATTATTATTATATTATTTTTATGAAAATACATTTTTTTTTTGTGAATGTGTGTGATGCCTTAATTATCATCAATTTGAGTATTCATTGCACGGATAATTTCATCCCAACTTGTCAAATTAGTGTTATTATTTTATCTTTAAAGCGAAAACACAATTAAATAGTTTTTCATTGTTAAAATTGAATGAAATTTGGCGCTTCATTTCATTTCAACATTTCAAGATAGACAATATAAAAAAAAACGTATTAATTTTAAATGACGACCACATGTGTTCTATTGTTAAAGCAAAAAAAAAAATTAAGAGACAATTTAATATGAAATAGTGCGAACGCTAATGATATTGTTATTTTTAATATATGTCTAATTTCTTATCTTTCGTTTACAATAATAGAGAAAAAAAATCATAAAATGTATTGTTTTGTGTCACAGTAACGCGTTTATTAGACAAGATACATGATCGCATAGTTTACAACTTTATTATTGTCATGTTTTTAAGTTTTTTTTTTGTATATAAAAAATGTTTTATTTTTTTTTTAAAGAAAAAAATCTTTAAATTTAAGAGAAAAAAATATTAAAAAAAATAACAATCAAAGAAATGAGAAGATAAAAAAACAATAAGTTAATTTTTCGTGACTATTGTTCATTTATGTTCGTACGCAAGAATTGATGACAAGCTGCTGTTGTTACTTCTGCTGCGTTGATTTGTAAGGCACGCTGTTTACCTAATTATTTTTCATTTTTTTTGTGTATACTTTTCTTCTTTCTTTGATCTTTATTATTATTATTATTATTAATATTAAATTATCTTGTTTAACATTGTATCACTAGAGATTATTTGACAGAACAATGAATTGAGGAATTTACTGGCTATTGTCATATATATCGTAACACTGCCAAAATAAAATAATAAAAAAAATGTAAACTTGATGACAATATACTATTTCAATATTCGCTTTATCTTAGAATTTCAAATGATTGATTGTCTTCCCACCTTTTGTATTGTTCTTGTATTTTTTTTTACTACAGTGATTTAGTTAGTTGATTTTTTATTTTTTGTTAAAATTGTGGTGAAATGTGATTTTTCTGTGTTGTTTAATTTTCTTTTGTCATTTTTATTAGTAATTTTGTGTGTTTAAAGATAAAACAAAAGAAAATTTGTGAAATTTATTGTCAACTGTCACGTCAATTATGTGCTGCAATGATTTAAAATGAAATAAGATGTGAAGAAGGTATTTTTGAGGGTAATTTATGATGGATGATGTGAGTTTTGTATAAAATATTTTATTTTACTATGAAGTTAAGATGATAATTTTATGTCTGATATTTCTTACTTTCTTCTTGCATTTTTATCCATTTAAAGGATCTGAACATCGTGATTCATATCTCGTATAGCTCTTCTTTGACTTCATTCTCGGAATGGTTCGTCGGCGCGTGTGCATTGATTAGAGAGCAGTTCTTGAATCTGCTTTTTTATTCTCAATACACAAATTCGTTCATTGATTAGTTGGCTGTTAAGTAGCAGGTGGTTTTTGCTGTTGGCAATCAGAAAAGCTATTCCAAGTACATGGTTAATCCGATTTTTACTACAGGTCATGGTGTGTGGTCTGATCCTGATGGTGTTTTGTTGAGCCATGTTTCCTGTATGGCAGCAATATGTACTGCATATTCTGCCAGCTGATCAGTCTGTATCCGTGTGGCACCTGCTCTGTAGAGTGACCTCACATTTCAGGTGGCCAAACTTAAGTTATTTCCCTTCATTTTGTTGCCGATGAAGTTTTTTTTCTTCTTCGTTCATCACAATACTAAGACAATGTGAGTCCTACGCACCCGTCCTTCATTCTGTCAAGCTGAGTTAACTCGGGTACTCCACCGGAGTTGCTCACCCAGTCAGGAGCGCTAAGTAAAGGCATAAGGTTGGAGTTGAAAAATAGAGGCGAATGTATGCTATGAGTACTCACGTTGCGTGTGTTTCCCCATTTGTTGGTCTCAATTAACCCATTAACCGCCGCTGGTCGATTTTTCGACCAGTAACTTTGGAGCCGGATTTCTCCTAGAAGTTCTCAAAATATTTTCTTCAAATTTTCAATATAAATAATTAGACATGTTTCAAAGATGTCAAGCCAGTTATTTTGAATTTTTCGGTTATTATCAAAAAATTATTAACAGAAATAAGATGAAAAATTTTGTAATTTTTTACTCTTCGTACGAGAATTCTGTACGTATTTCTGTGATATTATACGACACTTTCAACCGGCTCTCCTGTAAAATTTTTGTATGAAACTCAAACTGTATGAAACTCAAACTGTATGAAACTTTGTATCGAAACGAAAAGTGATCACTGTTACGCACAGAACAAATCCTAGAAGAAAGTTTTGCTCTAAACTCAATATTTCTAGGCGGTTAATGGGTTAAGGAAAGCTGAAATTTAAAATTTGTTTTAGTAAACCAAATGCAACTACTCAGTCGTTGAATTAATTTTCAGTTCACTCAATAAACTGCTGAAGTAAAACTTCGATTGAATGTGAAATAGAGCATTTTTTGACTAGCATTATCATGTAAACTCAAAAATTGCTTCATTTTCATTGAAAACTAACTCACAAGGGAAGTAAATAAAAATTTGACATACTCATGAGCGTACATAAAATCAACAAGATTTATGTATCAGGCGTGTTTAAACATTTAAAAAAAAGAATAAATGTGTGTTTTCTATGTTTTATTATCATAAGCTTAAAATTTTCTCTTGTTTTCTTGTATTTTTCATTTGAAACTATTGTTCAACATTGTTTGGCTTCACAATTAATGTCAAAAATGAATCATTTTCATTGACTTTCACGGTGTGTATCGAAATTCAAATATAATTAAAAGAAATTTATACAACTTACACTTCATTTAAAACGCTTTTAAATGTACTGTGTTCCTTTTGTATTGTAATAAAAATGAAAATTTTCCTCATTTTTTCTTTAATTTTTTTTTTTGTTATTTTATTAAAGATTATCATTGTTATTTTCAATGAATGAATAATAAACTATAACTGTTAAAAGTAAATCTTAGCTAAATAGAATTTAAAATAATAAAACGAAAAGAATAAGACAATATAAAATATGTAACAACAATCACAATCTAATTTATCTGTAAAGACATTTATCACGACTCTATGGATTAAGAATGATAAATAAATGAACCATATTTTTACACTTAAGAGATATATTTTTCTTGATAGTATCTCGCATGTATGAATGATGAAAATGCTTCTTGATTTATTTTTTTGTAAGGCATGACGATTATAATTGTTGTTTTGTTTTAAATGAAAATAAAAATAAAATATAAAATAAAAGAAGAATAGAAGACAATAAAAATGTCTCATAATGTGTGTGTTTGTGTATGTGAGGGATCATCTCACATGGGACCACACTGTATTTTTTTATGTTAAATAAATTTTCTTTTAATGCGGCATGCGAACAATTAAAATTATTTTATTTATTATAAGAATTCTTCGTTTTATGTATTTTTTTAATAAATTTTAGTAAAAAAAACGCATAACAATGAGAAAAAAAAGAATGGTAAAAAATTCCTGAGAAATATGAAGAATGCAATTTATCACCCCGTGCTTAACGAATACTTTTGGTTTAGAATCCGGATGATATAAAATGTTAATATGTAAAATTTGGTTATAAGAGGAAAAAAAATTATAAACATGTGGCTTTTATTTGTCTCTCTCTCCCGACACAACACACAACACTGATCAAGAACATTTTAAAGTTTCATTTAAACAAATAATTTTATAAAGTTAATTTTTTTTTTGTTTCAAAAAGATCAAACGAATGCAAAAATATTTTTTAAAAACATATTGTCACAGTCCCATATATTTAAATTGCTTCACATATTATGAGAGCATGTAAAAAAATACAATAATTTGTCACATGTGTTTGATATTTTGTATTATTTTAGGTTTATAATAGAAAAATATACAATCAATATGAAAATGATAAAACTCTCCTTGTTTATTTTTTTTATTAAAATTACTGTCTGAACTGAAGATCATCAGGACCTTGATAAAAATTTGAGTTTCAAGATAATTAAAAATTATGAAACTAGGTCGTATCCCGTCTTTAATTACATTGAAGAAAAAAAGAATACACATTTTCTTTGTTCTGTGACTTAAAATCAAAAAAAATAGGGATACATTTTCTTGCACAGAAAATAAAAGTCACATAAATTTTATTATTTTTGTTATTTGATACTTTTTTTTATCTACACATGCACATCAAAATTTACATGAAAATTTAAACTTTTGGAATGCAGTAAAAGTGCATTTAAATTTCCATTCAAACGAAAAAATTAATGTTTTATTACGACTTTCAATGAGCTTATGAGACAGACAAACAAAACGTCTTCAAAAGTGCATTTTCTTGAATAATTTTAATGAAAACAGAAAAAATCAAAGATGTTACATTTGTATTGAAACACATTAAAGAATTTGTTTCATTATTATAATCTTCCTTATTGAACATCTTTTGTATAAATTATAATTATCTTACAAACATTATCTTACATTTAGTGATTAGATACTTTAGATTTTAATGACGTTTAACATTCAAATTCATAACATGAAACCATAAAAAAATGATATCTTTTAAAATATTAAAAGGATATCATAACAGAATAAAATTATAACAATACATTTCATAATCGCCAAGTCTTACACAGACTCGAATAATGCAAAAAAATACTAGAATTGAGAGTAACTGAGACAGCTGGTCTAAAGCGATTTCAAGCTCGAATATTGAATCGAAACCAATTAAAGCGTTATCGACATAGAAATTTTCTTGGATAAGCTTTGAGGCAATTGGATACTTTCTGGCTTCATCTTGTGCGAATTGGTAGAGTGCTTGAATTTCTAAATAAGCTCCGGGGGCTGTCACATAGGTGACTGTCTTCAGTCGATGGATTTTGAGAGGGTCATTAAGACTATCACGCCAATAGATGAGCTGAAAATTAGTCTTAGATGGATCGATTAAGGTTTGACGACACATTTTTTGTATGTCGAAAGTTGCCACGTATCTGTAAAGTCTGAATTTGAGGAGAGTGATGAACAGATCCTCTTGGATTTTTGGACTGGGATATAGGACATCATTGAGTGATAAGCCGTTGCTTCTTTTGCAGGAAGAGTCAATTGTATGGATATTTGGAAGTGTAAACTTTAAAAGCTCATAACTTTTAAACGAACAAAGATACGGAATTTTTCCACAAACTTGTTCTTTTTGAAAGAATGAACAAATTTGTCTTTGACTTCAACCAGATCCGAGCACTCTCTATACCCAAAAAAGAGGCCCAAAAATGGTCATTTTGTATGAAAAACCACTAACTGTGCTATTTACGTTGTCGCTACTGAATGTCCTTAAGGATTAGCTCGTGATGACAGCACATGATGAAAGCAATGTAAAGTAATTTGTGTTCATAGAAAATTTTTCACTTTGCTCTGAAAACTAAAAATCACCTAACTGACTGATACTCGTCATGTTAAATTCCAAACACATTTCATGTGGTGATAATTTAATGTTATACTTTATTTATTCACTCTCCTTATTTAAAACACTCCTCTAGTATCAATTTAACACTTCTTCTCATTACTTTAAAACACAAAAAAAAAATATTAATTTACAAAACAACTCTAAAATACTTAAGTAAATTTTAATCTAGACAATTTTTCATTGTTGTTAATAAATATTCATATACACAAAAAAAAAACGAACACTGAAAATATTCAGTACAATAATAACAATAAATGCAATATAATAATAATAATAAAAAATAATAATATTGTGTGTTAAAAGCAAGGTCTATCTACATATTATCGTTACATTCCTTCAAAATGTGTAAGCTCGTGTCTCACTCACTTCAACTGTGTATCTATGTAATGTAAAGGATGAGAAGAGATATAATGCAACTTACTTGCACTAAACAATATAATAACAATAATTTTAAATGAAATATAAACAACATTACTTTTAAATAATATTAATAATAATTTTTTACTGTACACAGTGCACATAAATGTATGTATAAGTGTAAATAAAATAAAATAATAGTAATTTAATATTTGAGAAGAGGCATAAGTGTCTCCATTACACAAAATAATAATAATGCATATTCATTTAAATCTATGTCTCTTAATATTTTCTAATAACATTCTAATGGATTTTATGTATATTTTATACACACAATTGTTTAAGGTGTGCAAAAAGGAGAATATAAACTTGATTATTTTATTTTCATTGATTTTTTTTTATTATTATTATTTATTATTCAATTGGATTTTGTTGTTAAAATTATACATGTTTAAATGTTTGTTAAATAGATTAATTTGCAACAATGAAACAAGTTTTAATGATAAAATTATATTTTTTTTTATTTAACATGAAATATGTGACCTGTGATAAAATGATCAATTAAGAGTTCAATTATTTTATGGTAGCGCGAATCAATTTGAGCTCAATTAGAGAATAATAAAATTTGCTTTTACTCATAATTTTTCTTATATTTTTATTTTAATATTAATTATGTTCTATTAATAGAAAATGTATGGAAATTAAAGAAACTGAATCATTTAAATTTCATTCAATGACGTCAATCAAGAAATTTATGCATAATAAATTTAGTTTTTGTTAATTTTTGTTATATTTTTTTTTTAATTTCAAATGAAAGTCATCACAAAAAAAAAAGACATTAAATGTAAATTTATTTTGTGACAGTAAATAAATTTAAGGTTGACTCATTCTCTCATATGATAATTGTTTTTGGACATTCTTACAAAATTTTCATAGAAAATCCTTTTAAACGTAATTTTAATATAAAAATATAAAAGAAAAAAAAATTAATTTTCATTTAAACAATCATCTGTTGAATCTTCAAGACATTATGACGATATTTTTAATATTGAATTTATATTTTTTAATGTTAATATTTATATACATATAAAATATACATATAAAAAAACATATTACACACATTTTAGTATACCGGTTTTTTTTTATGTATTTGCGAAATTTCCTGGATACTAAAAATAGAAAATTTATTTTTAAAATTATATTAAATTTGGGATATTTTTAGAATTTTTTGATGTTAACATAGGAAATTACTACGATGTTTTACTATTAATGATGAAATGAAGTGAAAATCAGTGTAAATTTAATGATTTTAAACATGTATCATTAAAAGTTATTTCATTAAAATGGTATTTAAATTATTTGTATTAAAAAAATGAATTTTTATTATTATTTTATCTCAAATAATAATAATTTTAAGTTTAAACGTTAAAAGTGTATAAAATAAAAGTCATTGTCATATAATTGTGTTTATATTTATAAAGATAACATCTTTAAATTAATTACACAACATTATTTTGCTTATTGTCTACTTGTTTTAACTAGCATTTTAGAGTAGCGAAACGGTATTCGAATTTCTTTTTTAATGTATAACTACTTATAATAAGTTACAAGTCCAGTTCTAAGTTAATAATAATATTAATAATAAATAAACAATAACATTAATTATAATAATTGTATAACATACAGATTTCAGAGATTTTCTATTTTTAATATAAAAAATAATAATAATAATAAAATCTAGGCATATCTTTAAAGATATTTGCATAAAAATTACAATCAAAGTTTTATCCTTAAATGCCACTATTGTTTATTCATTCATTCATTATTATAATTTTAATATTAAATACAAGTTTATATACATTTTAACATATATTATTATTATTGTTATTTGAATATAATGTAGAAAAATTCTTTTGAAATCAGTTATAATATTAAAACAATCTCTTATATCCATCTAAATAATATAATAATAATAATTATGGTTTTCCTTGTGTTAAACAATAATACTAATAATAATAATGGTATAAAATTAAATTTAAATTAAATGAAATAAACAAATAACAACAAGATTTGCAACTATTTTCATAAGAGAAGATATTTCATTATATTATTATAATGACATCGATGCGTTGCGATTCGATGCCACTGTGTAATAATAATATAAAATTAATATAATGAAATATGCACACTTTTTTTGTTGGATTTCAGTTATTTTATGTACAAAACAAGATTTCATTATTATTTTTATAATTATTATATTTACATTGAAATATGCATATTCATATATTTTTTTCTAATATTACAATTGTAATTTAGTATTAAAATATACACATTTTATTTTTAATTTAAATTTTTTATTTTATTATTTTAAACATTATAATGAATACCCCCTTGGCAAAAATTAAAGGCAAAACCGCATCTTTTTTTGACTATATTTAATATTAAGATTTCTCTATGATAATTTTAGTATACTTAGATTTAGTATACTTATATACAGTATATCTTCAAAAAGTATAGTGAAAGTATGGGGGTTGTTAAATGTTTGAGCAGGTGGAAAATTTTCATTTTCAACCGTTTTTCCATGAAAATTGTTGCAATAGTTCAGGTTAAATATGATGTTTGGGAAAACAAAAATAAGGTATAAGGATGGGAAAATGTAAAAAGATTTTTTTAATTACAGTGTTGATAAATTTGTTAATCGGAAAAAAATTATATACATTAAAATTATTAATTTAATGCATATTTCATATGATTCTCCATTTTTCTGAATAGGTATTCTTCAGGAAGCCACCCATGTCGGTCATAAAGGACGTTTTTGACAAAAAAAACGTTGTGGCTCTGTAAAGCGAGAGGGAACCCCCAACACAGTAATCGGTTTTATGAATTCACTTAAGGCCGACACATTAGTAGTCGGCACTGTAAAAAATTAGCGTGTGTTGTTTCAAGATGATACAAATTTTGAGTTAACTCTGTCAGGTAAAGCGACACTGACAGAGTACAGTGTACGTACAATGTGTTACAAACCTCGAAACATTGATGATGAAAATGATCATCCTGCCCCGAAGAAAAATAAAGTTAAATATTATTAAGAAAATAGTACTAATTGTTATGTTTAAATAAAAGCCACTCATTCAATAGAACTAATTGATTTATTTTAGTTAACGTCCTTTCACGAAGGTTTGTCCAAATATTCTGTAATACTATAAAATACTATCGACTTTGTTGCGATTGAGATGTGCCAAGTAACATGGCCAGTAACATGACCATATCAAACGCATGTTGATTATATTATTAAAGAACTCATTCCCCAAATTAAATTATAAAT
Source organism: Culicoides sonorensis (assembly GCA_900002565.1). Taxonomy (NCBI): domain Eukaryota; kingdom Metazoa; phylum Arthropoda; class Insecta; order Diptera; family Ceratopogonidae; genus Culicoides; species Culicoides sonorensis. Next base: position 814,080 of record LN483378.1, read on the forward strand.
TATTTTTTTTGGTTCACTTTTATCGTTTAATTCTTCACTGCCACTTTTTTGATATTTTTTATACGTTTTTTACGGTTTTATACGGTTTTTTTGGCTGACTGAGGGCTCTCGAAAGGGTTTTAAATATTTTTTAGCACTTAACAATAAAGTCATTTTATTTTTTTTAATAAATTTTAACACATATAACTTAATTAACATTGACTTAATTACACTGACTTGACAATATAGAAGTGAAATAAAAGTACACGTCATTGAAATAAATAATATATGAAACAAAATAATATGAATTAGATTTGAATGTTCAGTAGTTGAACTTAGGTTAGGTTTTACAAGAGCACCACCGCGATCTCAAAGATTCCTATTGTGGTCTGTAGTGACTGTAGTAGTTGAACTTTCACCTATGAAAATATGAAACCTATTTATATAGTTATTACTTATAGTACTAATATAGTGATTTTGGAAAGTGAACTAAAAATATGCTATATAAATAGCGTTAGACTATAAACCAAAATATAGTCCTGATCATAGTATCACTATATATATAGCAATTCGTTGTCCAGGGGGTATGAATCGTATTGTTTAAAAATGTTTAATATCAATATTATAAAAGGATTAACATTAATATATTTTTAATAAAAAAAATATATTATTTAGACATTTCAATAACAATAAATCATATTATTTAAAGTTAAAAAAAAAACTTTCTTCATTGAAAATTCAATTCATTGTCCCTTTTATTTTTATTATTATTTTAATTTTAATGCACTTGTACATTGTCTGACTGATCCAAATATGTCTCTCATATTGAACTTAATAATAATAATAATAATATAACACATATTTATCGACAAAACAAACAATAAATAATAAAAATATCTTTAAACATTCGCGATTTATCATTATTATTTTATTTGTTCAATTTAAAACTGTAACTTATTTGAGACAATTTTTTTACCACATATTCATGTAATAAATAGTTTAATATACGATTTTTACTTGAATCGGATCTACAAAAACAATAAATATGATAAATTTGAAATATGTTTCCTCTGTTTCTTGAATCGTCGTAGTTTATTTGTTTCTGTTTTTTTTTGTTTGCAATAATTTTAAAAAAATAAAATAAAAAAATAACAATAAGAAACATCTTTACTCGGTTTTACTTATATTTTAATAAGAAAAAAAAAGAAAACTGGGATCATCATCAACATGGCATAGAGTGTGTTATTATTTTTAAACTCTTGTTGTTCTCATATTGTCATTCATTTCCTCTTAAAAGAAGTTTTTTCTTCTTATTTGACTTTAATACGATAGTAAACTCAATGAAATTCATGTTATACGTTTTTTTTTGCCCTTTTTTATTTTCATTCATGGTGAATCTTGAACATTATGAAACAATAATTTATTATTGTTTAAGATGAAATATAATGGAAAACTATGATTCATATACATCATACTCAAAATAATGTTTTAATTTTTACATTAAAACTCATAAAGTTACAACAATTTCAATGAAAATGAAAATGATGATGATGAATTTAAATTTTTATTTTAAAATTCAATTATATTACAAACATACATTATTTTCATGTATAATAAAATTATGAAGTGAAGTGAGTTGAATCATAACGACATATTTTTTCATAATCATAATTATATTTGTACATACAAGAAATGTTTCACCACTGTTGTAATTATAACACACACACACAACAAAAAATAATAAAATAAAACAAAAGAAATGAAAATTTCATTATAATTTTCCACACTTTAATTCTTTACAATAATAAAATACATACAAATTCATTCATACAAAATATTGAAGTTATTTTTAAAGATACACACACTCCATCAAATTAATTTACTTAAAATAACGTATTTTAATTCAAAATGTGTGTGTGTGTGCCCATTCATCTTCTATCATGCATTTCAGTCAAGTATTTTAACTCTTCTAAAAACAAAACAAAAAATAATAATAATGCACAATAGAAGATACATCATAACAAAAAACAAGAAATACAAAAATTATGACTTATTACAACAATTTTCATTTTCATTCATAGTTGAGTTCATTTTTTGGAATGATGCCCAGTAGTGTTGAATTAGAAATTGAAAAATAATGATAATAATAATATGGAAAATGTTTGTAAGAGTGTCAATGAATGTGTGTGGTGAATCGGGTTTTTTGTTGTGTTTTTATTTTACATTGTTTCGTTCTTTTTTTTGGTTGGGATTTTAAATGTAATTTGCAATGTTGGGAGATTAAGTAAGAACTAGAATGATTTAAATTGGTGTGAATGGATGTTATATTTAGATGGATTAAGATTATGAGTTTGTAAAGTGAGGAAATTGTGATGAGATTGTTTTACAAAATGCTTTACCCCAGATCAAAATCACTTAAAAACTTACTCACAAAAGTATGCAATTTCAATTTAGCTAAAAAAGCTTGACGAATTCAAACGAGAACCCATATTTTAAAAATTATGTTGGATGGGATCCACGTGCAATTATCAATCACATCAAATGAATACAGTAGTCGAATCAATTACCTTCATAATTAAAATATGTTAAAATTTCTAGCTTTTACATTTTAAGCGCTTTGCTCGTCGATTTGAAAACAATGTAAGTATTGTGAGCGCTCATGCTGTCCGTCCATTTGTGTCAAAATCAAAATGAGCGACTTGGTCAAATAAGCTGACTAGTTTAAAATAACTGACTGATCAAAATTGACCAACTTGATCAAAATGACTGACTTATCCAAAATGGCAAACTAATCCAAAATGGCTGACTGATTCAAAATGACCAACTGATTGATAAAAAAAGGTCAAAACACAATTCAGTCAAAAAATTTAAATTTCATTCAATTTAAAAGCAAATTTCCCATGAAATTTGATAATTAAATCTAAATCCCCAAGAATGTGCACTTTTAACTCACAAATTGACAAAAGAAAATTTAAACAGAAATGAAAAATTACAAAACAATTTGTTTTCACAAAATTATTTTGCCATTTTTTGTCATATTTTGACATCTCCTTACATTTTGTATGTTATTTGTTTCATTTTCTTATTATTATTAAATAATAACTTTTCCTAAAATTCTAAAATCATTTTAAACTCTTGACATGAGCGATGACAAGAAAGTAGTTACACATTGTTTTAAATTTGAATATAATTTAACTGTTTAAAATTAACGCCATTTTCTTATATTGCATTATACACAGTGTTCATTTTAAGTGGATGTTTCAAATAATTATGAACATATTGTTCTATTTTTTTCTCTTTCTTTCATTTAAATGTTCGCGCATATTCAACAAAAAAAAACGGAATTTTTTTTTAATATTATTTTCATATTAAATAATAATGACACGAATTTTCCTTTTAACATTTTTGTGTTTTAGATGACAGTTCACGCGTGATTTCGTATTTTAAAATGTTTTTAAACCATTTCTTCATCTCTTTTTTTTCTATTGTGTTATTTGTGTGTATGATTTCTTGGCTCATTTCGTTACAAACAAATTTTGCATGGTTCTTTTCCTGTATTGTTTAACTATTATTATTATTTTGATTTGAATATGAATAATTATGAGAGTGCTAACAAACACGACAATTTTCAGTATAAATCATATTTGCTTGACACAATTGTCATGACACATAGACTATCATTAAAATATGACATTTTTGGCATTTATTTGTTAACCAGATTATTTGTTATGTTAAATTCTATTATGTGATTTTTGTAATAATAGAATTAAAGAAAAAAATATTATAACAAAAATTTTTATGATATATTTTAATGTTTATTTTAGAAAAATGAAAAAGAAATATTGGACAATAATATGTTTAAATAAATGCACGATTTTATGGGTGGGTGAAGTGTTTTGTTCACTTATTATGATTTTTTTTTTTATTTTTTAATAAATAAGATTTATATTGTGTGGTTAACTTAAAATTAATTTTGTTTAAAAATCAAGTCATTTTCAGTGTGCATGAGAACAAATCATTTTTTTTCGTTTAAATACATTCAAATACATGTAAATAAAAGATTATAATTATATAATATAATGCTTTTCAACAATAAATTCTCATTTATGTCAATGTTTGAATGAATGATCACCAAAATTAGGTTAAATTTGTATATAATTGGATCGATTCAAGTAATTTTGAATGAAAAAAGTGCAAATTTTGAGGGAAATATAACTTTCAATTACTTTAAGAATCTGAATTTATTGTCAAATTAATCAAACTAAAAATTTAGAGTCTTTTAAAATCAATTATTTACCAGAACCGGTTCTGTCGCTCTCTCTGAGCTGCATGAGTTCTTACAGGAAGACTAGAGAGGCTAGGCTTTTTCAGGAATGGTGGTCCATTCAGGCGGGTACTCTTAGGCAGACTCGCCTCTTTATCAAGGAACCTGATTCAGGTTTATCTAGACAACTGATCAGAGGGAACCGTACTGAGCTCTGAATTGTAGTTGATAAGTTTACTGGTCACTCTAGACTATCATCTCAGTCATTTTGACTCAAGAGATCCAATGTGCAAATGCTGTTCTGAACAAGAGGAGACTGCTGCGCATTTACTTTGTGTATGCCCCAAGCATGCCAAATTGCGTGGTATCACGCTGGGTGAGTACTTCCTCAGTATTGATTCCATCATAAAAGTGAAGGTGTCTGCGCTGCTTAGCTTTCTGAGAAGGTGTGGTCACTTTCCTGAACTGAACCAGGTCTAGTGGACTTCTTTCTTTAGTTGTTTCACTAGATTTGGTTCCTTCTTCATCTGATATGATGATAATGAGTATTCACAATGGACCCGTCTGCAGGTCTGAGTGCTGGTTTTCTTCTGAGACCGCCCTAGAAATCTGATCTGATCTGATCTAGATTCTTCAATATTAAGATGAAGCAGAAGAATATTTTCAAATCTTTCTCTCATCAGAATGAATTCTCTAAGAATTACCAATTTTTCTTACCAATATTAATTTCCTTTAATTATAACCTTTAAAAATGAGACCTCAAACTCATTTCAATCATATTCCATTAATAATATTACACATTTTTCAAATTTAATTCATTTACCAAGAAAATATTTTAATAAGACATTGATAAAAATTCAAAAAAAATCATTCAATATCAAATTACTTCCATCATGCACATACACAAATCACACACAAAAAAACATTTGAAAAACATAAAATTCTCCGAAAATGGAACATTATTACCAATATTGTTTATTATTTGTTCAGTTTTCAATTTTATTATTATGTATCACTTTAAAACAAAAAAAAAAAATGAAATATAATTTAAGCGTTTTAACTTAAAATGGGATAAATATTAAAATTTTTCTTCACATCTGGATTTCTCTCTTGGGACTTGTATCATTTCATTTTCTAATACAAATACAATAGGCGTTTTCATCATTCAGTTTAAATAGCTGAAATAGATTAAATTAAATTTGACAGTTGTTTTGTATCTACAGACATATGTATACATTTTTTAATTTCATTCAATCTGATAAATTCAATTTAAACTTTTTTTTCCGGTTTAAAATTAAATCGCTGAAATAGAATGTCAGATTAAATTTTGACATTGTAAACAAATCCTAAAGAATACAAGTGTTTTTAATTTTTGCAGTTCTTATTCGATGAAAAATTAGTGAAAAATGTAAATAAATATTTAATATTACTGCGAAAACCAACCAATACTTCAAAACCGGTGGAAAAATAGTGAAATAACTTGTTATTTAAAATGAAATATTAAAATTCTATTTAATTCAATCTGTTTTGTTAAGCAGGGTGTTCATTGATTGCCCATTTAAACGCTTTTAATTCTAACTATCTAAACTGAATAATTTTAATAATGAGAACCCTAAATAACATTAAATTTTTGTTTGTTGTACATAAAATTTAAGAAAAAAAATGTCTCTTTCTTGGCAAAATTATTGTTATATCATCATGATCATCATATGAAATGAAATGAGATGAAATGAAATGAAACAAAAAAAAATTGAATAATAAATGACAGAAGATGAGGCAAAAAAAAAATATTATTATTACTAAACATGTGTGTGTTGTTTAGATCAGTTTTTCATTTGAGATCATTTGCAGTTGAAACAATAAAGTGACGGTTTTTTGTGAAATTTATATAAAAAAAAATAAATTATATGAAAAAAATGTGTGTGTGTGATGACATCCGGTGTAAATGAGAACTATTTTCAAGATCAAGTGATTTCAAGCATTTTTTTTGTTGTGGATAAGAAATAAATAAAAAAAAATTAATTGTTAAAGCAAAGAAAAATACAGGTGGAATTTTGTTTTATTTTAAATTAAATTGAAAAATATTTGTAAAAAAAAAAATTTTTAAGAAGAAATTGAAAAAAAATGTTTAAACTTAAATGAAATCATGAATCAATCTCAGATAATAATAAAAATTGAAGAAGAAAAAACAAACGAAATAATAATAATTATTATTGAAATAGTTGAAGATTTATTTATGACGTGCTAGAAATCTGTATTATTATTATTTTTATGTGATCGCGGCCGCCAATAATTATAATTATTATTTTTGATCTTTTCTATTCATTTGGAAAAACAAAGCACACAGTTTTTTCTTTATCTTAATAAATTATAATTATTATTATTGTTATTTTTCCGTTGCTTTATTCTTCGAAAGTATAATTTTTTACATTGAACTGTGTGATGGTCGGTAATAAAACTTTTAACAATAATAAAATGTATCACTTTAAACATTTTTAGAAGAAAAACTTGAAATAATATTTTAATAATAAGTGAACTGTTCTTCAAATTTTCATTATGTTCATAAAATTTTTAATAACAATAAACAATATTTTATTAATATTTTTATTTACTCTCGTTCGTTCAATGTACCAAGTTATATGTAAACGTGTGTTTTTTTAAAAAAGAATACACATTATGAAGATGAAATGGAAATGACGCAATATTTTCTTTTATGTTTTTTTCGTTTCTTTAATTTTGTATTTTATAATCGTTTTATTAAAAGGTTTGATGATGAATTGAATACAGAAGAAGAAAATTTTCTGAAGGAAAACAATAAAATTTTGTATGATTTATTATTATGGATGAATTTTATATAAATTTAAGATGAATCAGTTTTTTTGTAGCTGAAATTAAATGAAATTGCAAAACAAAAATGTAAAAGTTTTCCACTTTGGAAAATCAAGTGTCATTTATGAGTTTTGAGTGTTTTGAGGACTCATGAATCAAAAATTAACCCAAAAACTCTTGAAAACTTTTTCTGCTTCGATGAGAGTGAAAATTACACTATCACAATTTTTAGAGCATTTCGAAAGAAAAAATGCACTATTATAGACGGTTTGTCCGCCGTCACTCTGACACTCCGTAAGTCTGACCATTGATCGCTATCCATAACTTGGGAATGGCGCATTGGAGTGAGGTTGGTTTTTTTTTATTAGATAGAGGAGGTCTTAAGGATGAATTTAAAATCATAAGTTTTAAGATTGGGCTCCTGGATTGGTCTCCAGGGCCTCCGAAGCCTGAAAAACCGTTAGCAACAATTAAAACTTTAAAAATATTTATAATTTGTTTTGTTGGATGGAGAAGTTTACTAAAATGAATGTTAACTTAATGGCTCTGAGATTAGGCTCAGGGATTGGGCTTAGAGATTGGGCTCAGAGATTTGGTTCAGGAATTAGGCTCCAGAGTCTGAAAACAGTAAAAGTCCCAAAATGTCCGATTTTTCCAAAAATTTCAAAATGACGATGTTTTCAAAATTTTTCAAAATGGCGATTATTTTCAAAATAGCAGTTATTTTAAAAAAATTCAAAACGGATTTTGTCTTTATCATTTACAGAAATTTTCCGATTAAAATATTTACATTTATTCATATATATTTTATTTAAAATATAATTATATTCAATAAATCGAGTCCCATGGAAATGCACTTTTCTAAACCGCCCAGTGGTTAGCAGTTCTAATTTTCTTGATTGGAATTTGATTTTATCTTGGTAGAAAAAAAATTTGTTATGTTTCGCTTATGATTGTCATTTTTTTTTCTCAAAATTTTCACAGCATTTATTGTTTCTGTCTTGCATTTCCGCTCCAATTGTCTCACAAGGATTCATTTTATGTTTATATTAAAAATTTACTGAAAGGAAGGGATGATCAACAAAAAAAAAATACATAAATATGTCATTTTCGTACAATTTTATGTATATTCGAATAGAACACAAAAAGGACAACTTTATGAAAAAAAGTTGATCCTCTGAATTAAGACATATTTTAAAAATTTTTAACAAAATATAGTAATTAAAACACAAGAATAAAAGAGACAATTCAGTGGATTTTTGTTTGCCTAAGAGACCGTGAGAAATAATTAAAAGTTTCACCAAAAAAATATTGGGACAGGAAAATGCAGTTTATTATTATCAATTTCTACCCTCAAAAATTTTATATATTAAAGACATTTTTCAAAGACATATTTCAACATTTTAAGAACAAATGACACCCATTTCATGACTAAATACAATACAAAAATCCCTTAAAAGATATAATATTTCACGATTTTACAACAACAACAAATCAACATTCTGAAGTTAAGTTTTAAAATCTATATTTATTTTATTTTTGTAAAATTTTTACTTGTTGCATCTTCATTAGTGATGCATCATAATACATAGAATATATGTGAAAAAAATTCAATGTATAATAAGAATAGATCGTTAAAAAAACTGTTTTTTTTTAGTGCATTTCGTAAGAAAAAATGCACTATTACAGACGGTTTGTCCGCCGTCACTCTGACACTCATTTAGTTCCATAACTCCGGAATGATCCATCGGAGCTAGGTCGGGTTTTTTTTTGTTAGACAGAGGAGGTCTTAAGGATGATTTTAAACTCATTAGTTTTGAGATTGGGCTCATAGATTGGTCTCCAGAGCCTCCGAAGCCTGAAAAACCGTTAAAAACTGTTAAAATTTTAAAATTATTTATAATTTGTTTTGTTGGGTGAAGAAGTTTACTAAAATGAATTTTAACTTAATGGCTCTAAGATTAGGCTCAGGAATTGGGCTCAGAAGTTGGGCTCAAGAATTAGGCTTCAGAGCCTGAAAATGTTCAAAACCCCAAAAAGTTCGATTTTTCAAATATTTTTTTTAAAATTATTAAAATGGCGAAAGTTTTTCAAAATGGCGGAAAATTTTCAAAATGACCGTTATTTTCAAAATGGCCGTTATTTTCAAAATGACCGTTATTTTCAAAATGGCGGTATAATTATTAAAATTAAAACTTGATTATATTCAATGAAACGAGTCCCATCGAAATGCACTTTTCTAAACCGCCCAGTGGTTAGAATTTCCCATTTTTTAAATAAAACATCTGGTTATTGTCTGTTATTATTCGTGTTATTTTTTTTTTACTTTTTGTAAATGATCTCTTTGTTGTTTCAAAGTGAAATTTGTAGTTTTGTTTTTTTTCATTGAAATTAAGAAGTGGAAAATTATCTGAGTATTTTTCTACTACAATTGAGAATTTTCTTTTTGTTAACTGTAAGATGCCTGGTACAGGTGTAAAATATTCAAAAACAATCAATTGTATGAGCATTCAAGGAAAATTTAGTTCAAGAACTATTTTTAAAATTGATTATTAAGTGACTGCGGTTTTCTGAACTTTCGATGTCATGACGTCAGAAATTAGATGTGGCAAATAATTTCCTCTGAATTTTTTTTCAATTTTAACAACTATTTCCATAATTTTTGATCCACACACCAATTTCTGAAAATTAATAGAAAAAACACTCCATTACTCAACTTCTGTGGAATTTTAATTCCAACATATCACTTTTTTTATTGTTAAACCTCAAAAAAATTATATCATTCATAAATAAAATTTCCATTTCATTCAGAATTGTTTCATCTTTTTGTGCCACCAAAGAAAAAATTAAAACAAAAATTAATTGTTTATTATTTATGATATGTTTTAATCATTCATACATATTTTAAAATTGTTCAAATGACACTTTTTTCTTAGTTTTTTTTTTCTGGAAACCACTTTTTTTTTGTTGTATGTTCCAGAAAAAAAAAACTTAAATCATATGACAACAATATTCTTTAATATTTTAAGCGTAACATTTGTTTGATGTGTCACAATGAATTTAGAAAAATAAAAAAAAAAGTGTTTAATTTTAATTTTAACCTTTTTTTTTGATTCGGCGGTTGAATTGAATGAAATTTATGTATGATGAATTTTCATAAATCTACTGACTAAATTTAAATAAATGAAATTTCATGCGTGTCTTTTAATTCTTCTAATTTTACTTTTTTTTTTTTTAATTGAGTCAATGATTAATAATTTTTTTTTTTAATTTCATTTCAGGTACGATTTATCAACTTAAAATTAAATTAAAATTGGAATGATTGAAACGATTTCGTGGTGAGTGTTGAAAAAATATTCAACTTTTAACGGATTTCTATGAATTTAAGAGCCAATCTCACGTCCCATTGAAAATTCTGCAATTTTTTAAGTAAAAGTGATGTAAAATGTCACTGATAAGTATTTTAAGCCATTATGCGTCGTTTGAAAAAAAAAAATTTTTTGGAATCGTCCACCGTAACTTTGAAAATTATTTTAATGCAAATTTTCAAAATTTGACTTCGGCCTGGGAAAATGGACCTGTGTAAAATTTGGAGTTGGTAACTATCATTCATAACACTCAGGGACCAATTTTGTGAATATTTTCTAGGATTCCCTTTTAAATTGACCGTTACATATAAAATCCAGTTTATCTTCATTCAATCATCAAATTCGCATTTCAATTGAAACTGACATAAAAGAGTTCTTTCATGAATCACACATTTTACATTTTCAAAATAAAAGCAACAACTAACAATTGAACTTACGCTAAGCAAATCACCCAGCACGAGCCCAAGTTTGATGTAAAAATATGTATATATTTTATATTTTATGACCGGTGTCAACCAACAATGAAATAAAACATTCTTTTAACAAATAATAATAATAAAAAATAATAAAAGAGGTAACAAGACGATTCAATCAATAAAATTTATGTGAATTTAAGAATGTTATGACTTTATTTCTGATGAAAGATAAAACCTTTAGGTCTCAATATGTGTTTTTTTGTGCTATGATGTTGATTATTATTATTTTGTGATGGCTGATGGCTTTAAATTTTATTTGAAATTTTATTATTTAATGCGTAAAATAATATTTTTAATGTTTGAATTGAAATGAAAAATGAGATATAGGAAAAAAAGTATCAGGTGCGTCAATTTTATTATTTTTTTCAGAAGAAATTCTATTGAAGGTTAATGTCCTTTCAAAATGCTCTTTCAAAGTGGAGCATTTTTGGCTTTCCCATCGTAACCTAATTTTATTAAAATATAATCAAACACGACAAATGATTGCGGTTCTCATCGTCATTATGAGCAAAATTCGTCTCATATACCACAAATCTAGTTTTAAATTGAAAGAATTGAGCAACAACTTATCGCGACAATATCTCAAAATAATACAAAAGACATTGCATTTCAAAAGACCATTCAATGAAATAATGGAGCTATTTTTTTGTATTATTTTTGCAACAAAACTCTCACACATAAAATCAAATACATGCATTATTATTTGGACAATGATCATTTTATATGTACAATTTTCTAAAAGCCTTTTAATATGTGAGATAATTTTTTCCCTTACACATGTGATTTTAGTACTTAAAAACTAGTCAATATAGCTGCAGGGCATAAGAAATGAATGAAAAAAAAAATGGTAAAATATAACCGATGACAGTGCAAAAGATGCGTGTTTCAATTTATCTTGAATGTCTTGCTGGTCAAACAATATTAAATGTTTTTTTTTTTCACTACACACATGCATTGACATGTAACAGTGAGAAATTTCTAGTCATAAAGTTATTTTATTATAATTTTGTATCTAGATCACATTGGAATTGTTGACAAAATCCAAAAAAAAATGAAAAAGACGATTATTCGCATTAAATCACATAAATCGTATTTAACGGTCATCGGTGTCTTTTTCCCTACACTTGACGATGATTAGATTAGAATAGATATGATTTTATATGATGATGAACAAAATACATGTTTAGATAAATATCATTAAAGCAAATTTATATTAACAATGAGAAGAGCAAAAAAATAAAAAGTACAAGAACAGAATGCATAATCTACTGCCTAAGGGTGAATTTTTTTGTCTCTTTTTATATATTTCAAATGTACAGTTCCAATTCTGAGTACTTTTAAAATGTGAATTTCATGCTGATTTTTTGATAAATGGTGCAAAAGTAGAGAAAATGTAGATAAGTTGTTGCAAAAATAATTAAAGAAGAATTGAAGAGAAGAGATTTCAGATGATGATGATGAACGGAGTAGAATGACTTGATGGTGCTCATTTATTTATCTATTAATAATTTATGAATAGTTTCACAGGATATAATTTGTATTCTGAATTACAAATAAATGAGTTGCTAATGATCGTTAATGAAATGTATTTAAAAAATTAAATGATTTTATTTGAACGAAAGAGATGAGAAAATGAAATATTTTACAAGTAAATGGAATTGTGATTTTTAAATGGTTCTTCAATTTCAAGTTCTTTTGAGAAGAAATTTTGACTCAATTGGTCAAATAAAGTCAAGAGACCAAGGACGATTAAATACGCGATTTTATAAAATTTAGCGTTTTGAACTGCCCTCTGAGAAATAAAAGCGTACTTTTTACGCTTTAAAGTATATTTTTTACGCTTTAAAGTATATTTTTTACGCTTTAAAGTATAAAAATTGCGCTTCAGAATTTTCAACAAAACCCAAAAATTTCAAAATTTTCAATAAATGTCAATTTATAAAAAAAAACCTAAAAAATTTCAAAAAACTCTAAAAACTCAAAATTTTCAAAAAACTTAAATTTTTTAAAAATCTAAAAATTTCAAAAAACTCTAGATATTCAAAAAAGTCAAATAACGTAAAATACCCAAAACCTACAAAAAACACAAAAATTTCATAAAACTAAAAAATCTAAAAATTTCAAAAAACTCTAAATGTTCAATAAACTCTTTTTGACTCTTTCGAACTTTTTTAATATATAAGTTTTTTGAAAAATTGGAGTTTTTTTTAAATTTTTGGGTTTTTTTTGAATATTTTGAGTTTTTAGAGTTTTTTGAAATTTTTAAGTTTTTTAAAAATTTTTAGTTTTCTGAAATTTTTTGTTTTTTGAAATTTTTGGGTTGTTTTGAAAATTTTGAGCTTTTTGAATATTTCGAGATTTTAGAGTTTTTTGAAAATTTTTAGTTTTTTTGAAATTTTTGGATTTTTTGAAAATTTTGAGTTCTTTGAAGTTTTTGATATTTTTTGAAAATTTTGAGTTTTTTGGATTTTTTTGAGTTTTTTGACTTTTTTCACAATTCAAAAATGATAATTCTTTGTTAAAAAATATGAAACCGTACTTTTTACGCTTTACAGCGTAATTTTTATACTGAAGCGTAATTTTTATACTTTAAAGCGTAAAAAGTTCGCTTTTATTTCTCAGAGGGTGGATTTTTGTAGATTTGTAAGCCAATTGCGCTCATATCGCCCATGGGCGGATTGAAGATTTTTATCGGCCCTGGCATTCTGTATGATTTTCTTTGAAATTTACACTAAACTTTACTTTTACAAGTCGATCGACTGCGGCCTTTCTGGCATTTGCCAGATTGCCCGTGTAGTCAATCCGCCACTGCACTGGCCTGACTGCCTATCCAATTGCCGATTGCCTTTTAAGGCTCGTGTATTAATCAAGGAAGGTTAAGGTTTGGTTTTACAAGGGCACCACCGCGTTTTCGATGAGTCCTATTGTGGAAGGTTTAAAGTTGCATTCATCTGTAGCCTACTGAGGAGATGTAAAAAGAATATTGAACAAATGTTAAGCAACAAAAAAAAGAAAAAATAATAATTTATATCCAACATCCTAACACCATTATAATTGCTATAAAAATTTCCAATAAAACAAAATAGAAATAATGACTTTAAATTTAATAATTATTAATTTAATATAAGCGCGTATTTTTAATTACTCTCGAATATCTTAATACCTTCTGTTTTTTTATAAGCGTATAAGTGAACTAGAAAATTAGTAATAAAATATTAATTGACAGTTGAATAAAAATATATTTTTTTCTTATTAAATTTTGTCATTTATGGCTTTATAAAGATACCTTACTGTTAATCCATTTTAATTACACCAGTTTTTAGTAGAAATTATATGAACAATTATTTTAAATGCGATTTCTTTCATTGTATGACGTCTATTTCCTCTTACTTTGACTCAAAAGCCATCTGGTGTTAAATTCAATCAAGAGCCCTCTGGTGATAAATTTAATCAAGAGCCTTCTGGTGATAATTTCAATTAAAAGCCATCTGGTGAGAAATTCAATCAAAAGCCCTCTCGTGAGAAATTCAATCAAGAGGCATCTGGTGATAAATTCAATGAAGAGTCCTCTGGTGATAAATTCAATGAAGAGTCCTCTGGTGATAAATTCAATGAAGAGCCTTCTGGTGAAAAATTCAATCGAGAGCCCTCTGGTATGGAATTTAATCAAGTGTCTTCTGGTGATAAATTCAATCAAGTGTCTTCTGGTGATAAATTCAATGAAGAGCCTTCTGGTGAAAAATTCAATAGAGAGCCCTCTGGTGTGGAATTTAATCAAGTGTCCTCTGGTGATAAATTTAATGAAGAATCCTCTGGTGATAAATTCAATCAAGAGCCTTTTTGAAGGAAAATTCCAGTCTTTAGAACCAAAACGATCTCAAAATGCACTTATATAAAAATTGCTTAAATAATGAAGTTTCTTTGAATTAAAAGCCATATTCTTAACTTTAAAATTATTGTAATAAATAAAAATTAAATTCATGAAAAAAAATAACTAAATAAATAAAATAGGAGTCAATTTTATTCATTCACATGACATTTTCCTTCAAACAAAAAATGTGAAAAAAAGAAAAAGAAGCAGAAGAAGCTAGAAAAAAAAAGTAAAAAAGTAGACACACATTGCAAATCACGTAAATTAACGCCTTCGCAAAATATTAATATTTGAAAAATATTTCATTTCAATTCATAGACAATTTCACAGCGGGACAAAATTGCACACACATTCACACACACATTATTTGTGTACATTAAATTGTAGTACATTTTATTTATATGTAAAGCTCAGGTTCCTTCGAAAGCCAAAAAAAAATAATAATAGTAATAATAAATAATTCAAGAGAAATAAAAATAATAAAAAAAAATAACGTAACTGACCAAAGTTATAGTTAAAGTTAAAATAATAATATTTCATGGTGCTATTTGATTGCGTGTTATTGTGTAAGAAAAAGGCAGGTACCTCTCTTTATTTTACATTTATTTTTTATTTTTTTTTTGTATATTCACATACGTGATATCAAAATCAATGGTTGTAATGTAAAATATTTGATTACCATTCATAAATGTATAATTTATATTGCTCTATTATTCTATTCTTGTTATTTTATTTCATTTCATTTTTTTTTGAGTCTATCTAGTTCATGAAATGTATTCAATTATTTGTACTTGATTCAATGTACATAAAATAAAAAAAAAAATTAAAATTAAAAAGGAAAATCTAATAATAATGACATGGAGACAAAATAAAATTTACGAGTTACACTTGTTTCACTCGACGTTATTAAATAAATAATAAATGTTTCTTATTTTAATATAATATTTTTTTTTTGTTGTGTATATGAGAAGGAAAAAAAGAGCCCAATATGGTGTAACCGGTGTTTGTGTCGCATTTAACATTGCTAGCGGGATGTTGTTGTTGCCGTTCTTAGTGTAGTTTGTGCTTGTGTGTGACCATTATTTGTTGTATTATTTATGTTTCAACACAATTTTTTAACATTATTTCTGTGTAATTTGAATTGAAATTGTTAAAAAAATTGTACAAATCAGGTGAATTTTATGATAAGCAAAATGTACTGGTTGACACTAATTAATTTGGTTGATAATTTACTGTTGTAAGAGTAAGAAATTCAGGTTTTTACTAATTCAGTTGAGTTTTGAGAGATTTGTATGAAAATGCAGAATTTGCCTCTCTTTTCGAGGAATGGATCCAGCTGAAATTTTGTATTAGATTTTATATTTTCTTGTAGGTTTTGTCAAATGCGTATAAATCCTATAGAACTACGTACAGAATTTTCACTATCGAAATTGCTATAAAAAAATGGTTCTTCTGATAAAATTTTTAATATCATTGATCCCGTCATTTTTTTAACCCATTAACCGCGACTGATGCATTTACGCAACATCTATTTTGAGGTCACTATTTTCATTCAAATCAAAAAATTTCTTTGTCAATTTTTTTAGAGTCTTAATTTAAGATATTTTATAGCAAGCGGTTGAATCGTTTTTGAATTTTAACCCTCTCTTTCCCAGTGTCTAACATTTTTTTTGTGTTAGATTTTAAAAAATTCTTACGGATCCAAAGATATTATACCGAAAAAACTAAATTTTTTTTATAGCACGTTGTACGTATTTTTATAAGCTTCTCATGTAAAATTTTTACTCTAAGAACCAATTTTTTTTGATTGATTATTCAATTTTTGTTTAAAATATATTAGAAAATATAAAATTTAATCAAAAATTCCTGCTGGATCTATTCCTGGGAAAAAGAGGGTTAACCTTAAACCAAAAAATTAATGAGCTAAACTTTTAAAGAAAGTTGCGTTTTTTCTCTCTCGTTCAAGGTTTCTGGTTAGGTTTGTGTAGGACTTATACGTCTTTTGTTCTGGCTCTCCTGTAAAATTTTTATATGAAACCTGAAATTTTCATCGCAAAGAAAAGTTTTCACTTTAACCTAAAGAATAAATCATAGAAGAACTTTTTGTTCAAAACTCAATATTTTAGGAGCGGTGGTTAATGGGTTAAAACTAGTACGGAAAATTTCAAAAGAACTTCATTTATACAAGAAAAAATACTCAAAAAGTGAAATATACACATCTTGAGACACTGGTAAGATAAGGTTAAATGACCGTAAAAATCTGGGAATTTGTTATAAAATAATAATTTGTTCTATAAACCAAAAATAAAATTTCATTCTCAACCGTAAGCCAGTAGGAGCTTAAAAGTGTGAATCTTCCTCTTTTAATGTAGCTGAATCAGTATAATACGCTTGAATCATTAATTTTCATTGAAGCTAATCATTTTCCATTGAGTAAATTTCATTATGTAACTTCTTTTATAGCACATTGGATTGGAAACAAACAAAAAAATTGAAAACAAAGCAAAAATGGATTCAAAATTAAATGTCCATTCAAAATCCATTACATACAATGTAGACAAAAAAATATGAATACACATTTTCTGGTCATCATCATTTTATATTTTTTTTCCTCTTGATTGTTGTCTTAACTGTTCAATTCATAAAGCATGCTCTTGCATCATTTATCTGCTAAAACAATGAATTTTGTACAGATATACAGAGAAAAATTTGCAATTCTTTATTCTTTCATTAAATTATCATGAAAAATGTTTTAAAAAATATTACATTGTTGTTGTTGTTGTTGTTGTTGTTATTCATTGGCAAGACAATTACTTTTCTCTCTCTGTTTTTTTTTTTTATTTTCTGTAAAGTAATTGTATAATTTGCTTTCGCATCTTAAAAAGATTTGCATTGTTATTGTGTCTAGGATGGCAAGCAGGCAGGTCTTCTCTTAAATTGCATTAAAACTGTATATTTATGATGAAAATGAAAAAAAAAATTAAAATAAAATAAGAGATTTAAAACAAAATATAAGATGATAATAAACACAATGCCTTGTAATTGTTTTAATTATAGGCATGATGATGGAATGGTAAACATTCGTTTAATTTTATTGTTATTCGAATAAGGGATTGCATGACATAAGTAAAGGGTCAAATCAATATCTTTACATTCAAAATCAAAACGAACACAATTTCATTTTTAATCCTCATATTTAATGTTGCATTTAAAAAAAAAAAGAACAATCACTGTGCTAAGAGGTTTATATAAGGGGCAGTGAACAATATCAATCATTATTTCAATGAATGCATTTGTCTTAAAACAGCAAAATCATTTGTTGCCATAAAAATACAATGAGATTTGTGTGGAGATGAGACGATATATGTTAAAAGTACGCGAAATATCTTTTCTTGTTACTCTTAAAATGAATTGTTTTCATTAATGACCACTTTTGTTTCATATGATTATTTTTTATTTTGTTATTGTTATTTCATAAAACTTTTTTCCTGTAAAAATTGCAAGAAATTGATGATTTTATAAGGGGTTTGGCTCAATAAGTGGCATAGAGCTTCTTTTTTTAATGTATTTTTTCATGAAAATATTTCCTAAAGGGCGCCACCGAAATTCAAATTCCCTTCCTTTTTGAGCTCTTCAAAACGTTTAGGCTCGTAAGTTTGTTACCTTCAAAATCCCCCAACGGTCCTCTGTGAACTAGAGCTCTGAGCCCCTTATGCCCATATAAATGTGGTTTTTGCATGTTTTACTTGAATTTTCTTTTTAATACATGTTCAGGGTGCAGCTCTATGATTTGACTTTCCTTCAAACAGAAATCGTTTTTTTTTAAATGACCGTTACTTTTTTCAAAAATTTGTCTGTTACATTTAAAATTTTTCACATTTTACGATAAAATTGCGATTATTCAAGAAATTTAAATTTCACTTTTCTCAATTTTTTATGACTTTTTATGAGTCTGGTTTCTGTTAAATTTATCATTGTTATATTTTAATTGTCTGAAACGTTAAGCAATGTTGATGGAAACCAGATACGTTTATCAGGAATGTTTTTATTTCTATTGTTTTTTTCTTTTAATTGTGAAAGAATTTTTAAACTTTTCTTTAAAATATTGGAAAGAAAACGATCACAAACGACATTAATAACATAGGTCAATGACAAAAATTCCATTCAAATATTTTGTTTCTTTATTTTGAATAAATTAGACAATAAAACATTATTATCACTTAATTACAAAGAAAACAATCACAATTAACTTAATTTTAATGTACAAAAAAAAAGTGATTTGACCCATTTATTTCAAAAAATTGTGTTTAATGAAAGCAATTAAAAGACAAAAAATTTAAATTTGAGTTAATATTTACGGAAATCAATGTCTAAAATAGAAATTTTGATAAGATAATTTCAAATTATTGTTGTCATTTTTTTTGTGTTATTCAAATTTCGGGTTCTTTTTCGCACTAATAATAAATTTATAAAATTCGGTCAAAATACTTTAATTGATAAGGAAATTTTTTGCAAATTGACCTCATTTCAGTGTATGAATTGACATTGTTCTTTGATTTCTTTTCGATGCCTTTGAGCATATTTATGGAAAAAATAAAAAAATAATAATAGAAATTATTCATTTTCACAATAAAATTGTTATAATATTGACTAATGACTCATAATTACATTTGAAATGCATGTTTTGTGTAGTTTAGCACTGTCTATTGGTCTCACAGGTGCTTGAAAAATCGGTCACGAAGGAATCATGACAAATCGCTTTCAATAAAATAAAATAATCACAACAAAATCGCATTTAGAGAAAAATTAAATAATAATAATAAAAATAAAGAGTGTTAGAGTTGCTAGTGTGATGCTTGTGGCTAAATCGTGACCGTATTAAGTAATACGGGGTATGAATTTGTAGAAAAATGTGTGTGTGTATTTAAAGCAAATATGCAATCAAAGCAAATCAATAATAAAATTAAATGAAGAAACGTGTCAAATTAAATAAATTTCATTTCATTTTAAATTATGTCCTTAAAAATTTCTTATTCAACAAAAATTTTCTCAAATCAACATTGTAACACGAAATATTTTAATTAAAAGTGAAAGAAAATTGGTTTCGGATGTTGCCATTCAATCAGCTCCACCTCCATTTCCTCCGTTTAACGTTTTCATAGTTGAAAAACAATAATCAACACACTTAAAACACCAATTTAACTCTTAAAACATTTATTTATTTTTTCAATTTAAAAGCGGGTAATAATACGATAATCACGATGTTGTCTTAAACTTATGTATATAAAATTGAATTTCATGAATGAAAAAACTAATCCGAGATTAGATTTTCCACATGCAAATATACAAAGTATTCACATACATTTTTAATAGGTAGTTATAATCAAGAAATATACATGTGCGATGCAAGGCAAAAAATGTAATAAATGAATTTCTATATATGATGAAGAGATAACTGAGAGATTATCACATCACAAAATAATAATAATAATCTTTTTTTTTTGAATAATAATTGAAACACAGTAAAAATATGTTATTTTGTTGCAATTTTCTTTTAAATGAACTCAAATTGTGTATTTATTTTGTTTAATTGGAATTGAGCATTAGACAGAAACCAAAAATTGGATTAATGTAGAACGCAATTTCGATGAGATAATACATTAACGGCATATGATTCAAAAAATGAGACCTGAGTTGTCGGGAAGTCTAAAAGAGTCAGGGTAAGAATTGAGACAGAGAAACTGGTCCCTAGTCGAAATTCTTTATACGTTTCTCTAAGAAAATCTAGCTCTGAATCGAATTTTTTATCATGATCTAGCTCTGAATCGAAATTTTTATCACAATGTAGCTCTGAATCGAACATTTTATCATAATTTAGCTCTGAATCGAACTTTTTATCATGATCTAGCTCTGAATCGAACTTTTTATCATGATCTAGCTCTGTATCGAACTTTTTATCACAAGCTAGCTGCGAATCGAACTTTTTATCACAAGCTAGTTCTGAATCGAGCTTTTTAGCATAATCTAGCTTTGAATCGAATTTTTAATCATGATCTGGCTCTGAATCGAACTTTTTATCATGATCTAGCTCTGAATCGAACTTTTTTATCATGATTTAGCTTTAAATCGAACTTTTTATCACAAACTAGCTCCGTATCGAACTTTTTATCACAATCTAGCTCTGAATCGAACTTTTTATCACAAGCTAGTTCTGAATCGAGCTTTTTAGCATAATCTAGTTTTGAATTGAATTTTTTTATAATGATCTAGCTCTGAATCGAACTTTTTATCACAAGCTAGCTGCGAATCGAACTTTTTATCATAATTAAGCTCTAGTCGAAATTTTTATCACTCTTTTCTTTTGATGCTCTCTCAATCTCCAAAAAATTTCACAAGTCCCAAAACATTCCTTCGTATGAAAATTTCAACACACATTTTTTTGCATTATTTCATCACGTTGCTTCATTTAATTTCACAAAAAGGAAATTAAACTATAAATTTAATTAAATGCTGTTAAGCACACTATTTTATATTTATTATTGTAATTTTTTTCTCCTACTACTTCTACACATATTTTATTATTTCTCTTCGGTGCTACTTTATTATTAATAATATAACGATTATGTGATTATTCAAAAATAAAAAAAGAAGAAAAATCAAGTATTAAAAAACGCATAAAATTGTTCATTTAAACTACTGAATCTCCACAGATTATATGCAAAAAAAATATAATAATAAGAGTCTCTTAATATATTTTAATACAATTTTAAACACATAAATAAGAGTATTTTAACCGGCAAAATACCAATTTTTTAACAGCTTATAACACATTTTGCTACCATACTTACTTGAAAAAAATAAAATAAACTTTTACAACTGGAAAACTGATTTATATTTAATGAATGAACGTAATATTATTAATAATAGTGTTGTTTGTGGTTTCTGATATACTTTTAAAAAGTTAAATTTTAGTTAAGTATAGTAGCAATGCAATGAAATGCAACGACAATCAAACACAGAAAGTATGGTAACAAGTGTTTAAGTGTTAATTTTACGTTACAAGCTCAATTTTCAATTCAAAATTAAATATATTGATATTATTTATTTGCGTGTAATCGGTGGTGGTACTTTAAATGGAGGAGGAGGAAAAAAACAGTAAACCTTTGTACAAAAAAAAATGTGGTTGTTCAATTAATTCAATAAATTTAAAGGAATCAGAGATTTTCAACTAATAGACCCAATTTAAGCTTCAAACAGACAAATCAAGTCTGAATTGAACAATATGTGATCATAAGTCATTTCCTTAACTACTATCTTAAGTCTATAATTTTTCACACTAATTTAAGTGTATTGTGGTGCCATTTGGATTGAGCATGGATTGAAGTCATAAAACATGGAATTAAATTAATAAATTATGTTTTTATTATTAGAGAGTGAGAGAGACTCTTTTTCGCACTTTTAAAATGCATATTAGTTGTCAATATTTATGGTAGGTGAAAGGAAAATTGCATAATTTAGAGTTAAAATTTGCAACAAACCACTATTAATAATAATAATGATAAAGATAATAATAGAGATGTTTTATGACTGAACACTGGTGAGCACAGACCACGTGAATGGTATTAACCTGAAAATATGTGTGTAAAGGATCGTGATAAAATTTTTCATAAGTTGAGACACAAAAACCATTATTATTGTTATCATCATTAAAATTATACTTTTTGTTTTATTCCATTTGTGTCTGGTTCGAGTTTTTTTTTTGTTTTGTTTTGAAAAAGTAATTAAAAAATTTTTATTTCAATATTTTTTTTTCATGTTACTTATGCGCTCTTCAAATGATTGCAATATAACTGAATACAATAAACAGACATAATAAATAACTGAGAGGAAACAACTGCTAGCAATAACAATCAACTCAATTGTGATGTATATTTTTTTTTCTTTTGTAGTAAACGTTCTAGTACTTAGAAAGATTTTTTTTAAATTTAATTCTATGTGGTATTGGGACTCAAAATTTAAAGATATTTAAACAGGGGTGTGAAAGAGAATTTGTAGGAAATGAAAATTATTTGGTTTCAACGCTTTGAAAAAATGTCTCCTTACGATTCGGCTTAAGCTTCACAATCCCTCTCATTCTGAATATTATTCTAGAAATAAAATCCAGATACTTTATTTAAAAAATGCAGGGGTGGATTAGTGTTCATTTTCAACCCTGGCTTTGCCAAACCTAAATATAAAATCATCATTCAGTTACGCGCTTGGTATGACCTACCCCTGAATTAAGCGACCTTTAACAATCAAACCTTCGATGAGACTAAGTTCAATACAACATAAAGTCCGCTTCTTTCTGGATATCTCATCAAAGCGGATTACTTGAATACTTGATAGATGCAGGGTTAAAAAAACCGGTGGGGCTTAGAATCAAAACACCGGTTGAAAAGATATTCGGAGATTTACATAACTAGGCCGCCAGTCTTTAAAGAACCCTTTTTAATGATCACTTTGACACCCTTTGAATGGTTTCACATTTTTCACATTGCCCTTCTTTAATTATTTCTGTTTCGCATCCCTGTTTTTAGTCGGAATAGAACAATACCACTTTTCAAACAAAAAAAAATCTTAGTATCATAATCATTTTAACAGTGACGATTCCCACAAATAATAAAACATTAACAACAAAGTACTTGACTCCAGTTCTCTGCATTTAAATAGTAAAATAAAATTTCATTTAAAAAAAAAAATCTAACTTGTAACATTTACAACAATGAATGATCGTTATTGCTATCTCAAATGTTGTAACTTGTACTTGTGTGTTTTTTTTTATTATTTTAATTTTATGTTTATTGTTATTTCAATTCAATTTCATACGATTTGTGTATGTAAAGAATGAAAACAGAAATTTTATTATGAACCAAAAAGAGGAGAAGAGAATCAAAGTTGATTTTTGTTGAATTTTAATTGTAATTTGAATTGATGTAACAAGAATGTTCTTTTGTGATGATATTTCATTCAAAAAATCAAGTAAAATGAAATCAAAACTCAAGTGGATGCGAATTTTATTGTTAATTTGTATTGTTTGAGATTGTATTGTTGTGAAAAAGTTGTCAGATTATGATTTGAGGTAAAATTACAAATTTTTACTTTAAAATTTACATGAACTCGACTTTAAGTTGAGTAAATTACAATTCATGTAAATCTTCTTAACCCGTTTAAAGTCCGTTTTGTATTGAAATTTATGTTCAATTACACAATTTTTCAATATACTTATATAACGAGCATTTCTTGGTTGAAGCAGGATTCGAAATGTAATTTCATAGATATTTTCTATTATTATGATTATTTTTGTACTTGATGATGATTACAATTTTTTTTAATGCAATTTAAACAATAATCATTGTAAATAAATGTTTAGTTGAGTCAATTTCAATAAATAACTAACTATAATATTAAGTATTCTCAATAATAGTGCTGTCAGATGATTGTCGTAAAATATTGAAGTTTATTGTAATGATTTTTTGCTTTGAATTGTTGTTTATTTTTTTTTAAATCGTTACCGGAACAATTGGAATTTGATTTAATATTAATTTAATTTTTTTTTCAGGACAATGTCATCAAAGCGTAAATCGCCTCCAAATAAATTACTAGACGGAGGTGTAGCAACTGGTGGTCCTGTAACAACAAACACAACGACAACTTCATCCACACAACCGGCTTCACACGACTCATTGCCGTGCAGCAATTCACCATCAATTAATTCAGAAAATTGTGGATCGGAGCCAGATCTTGACAGTTATCGTAGTTCGTCGCCAGCGAGTGATGCTGAAATGGTGCGTGCTCAGACAGCAACACCGAGTGACGGTAAACGAGAGCGTAGCAGTGGAAGGAAAATGCGTGAAAATTCACAGAGTGGAAGTGAAAAAGGAAATGGAAGTGATAATGAAGCACCAATGAAACGACAAAAAATTGGAATGGATTCTCTTCCATATAATGTGAGTATTAAATGTCATATTTCATTTAAGATTTTTAAAATAATTTTAGATTCCTTCACAGTACCTCCTCAATTACCCTCTGATCAATTCATCTCCACCCCATCGACGTCAATCGAATGACTCGCCTCCATTGAAAAATCTTTCAACATCTACAAATAACAACAATAATAATAGAAGTTATCACAATAATAATAGTGAATTTAGTAATAATTTAGTCAACCACAGTAGTCACAGTAATAATAATAGTCCCGTGAGTCTTTCGCCAAGTGGCAGAAATCATCATCATCATCATCCTAATAATCAAGAAAGACAATCAGGTGGAACAACAGCTGGATCATCGTCACATCATGCAATCCCACCAGTTGCATTATCGCCCACAGCTGTTCTAAACAAACTGAAACAAGATTATAGTGCTGCATCATTGCTGCTGAACAGTAGTAGTCACAATGAACAAAATAATAATAGTGGTGGCAACAATAATACTAAAGATAATAGAGATTTAAATTTAAATAGTAGCTATAATAACAATAATAATAACAATATCAGTTCAGCACCAAAACGGACAATGCACGATGTGTTGAAACGTCTAACAACAAAAATGCGGGATAGTTCAATACGACATGATAAAGATAACAATAAAAGACAGGCGTCACCGTTAAATAGGTAAGAAGAATGTTACATTTTACTAATTATTTTTTTCTATGTTATAATTTAAATTTAAATTGACTGATTTAAGTTTAAAATGATGTTACAATTACAATTGAAAGAATTTTTGTCTACGATAATAATTGAACATGATACACGTAATTTTCTCTACTTATTCAGAATATTACAATAGTTATTGTGTTTTTTTTTCATTCATGTTAGGTGCACAAGCTAAATTGCAACCTGTTACCATAACAATACAAGATTTAGAGTCAATAAATGCTACTTGTATTTATTTTCTTATTGTTCAGCTATTACTTGCACTTGCTTTGTGTTTAATTTTAACCCTTTGATTCATAGGAGGTCTTTGAATGTTCTAAAATACAATTTAGGAGTCCAAAATACAAATACAAATTAGGACAATGACTTATGTTTTTACTTAAACGGTCTTTTTTATGCGAATTGTATTTTTCTCTCTTTCTCTCTCTCTCTTCGTTTTCAGTATTTCTCTGTCTCTCTCCCTTTTTATTAAGAATATTCCACTCTCTCTCATTTTCTTTTTGATTTCGATTATTCTCTCTCTCTCTCTCTCCCTTTTGTATTAAATATTTCTGCCTTTCTCTCTCTCTCTTTCTTACTTTCATGGCTTAAAATTCAAGGCTCAAAGTTTTTCTATGAAAGCCAGCCTTCGTCTCACACGTGGTTCTCATTTTAAATTTAAATTTCCTTGACCGTTCTGGTAGCAAGGAATTTGTGACCATCACGCATAAAAGAGTTAAGTAAAATGAAAGAATCTAAAGAAAAGAAAGAGAGTAAGATACCAGTAATTGTTTATCGATTTGTTTGCATGAAATTATAAGTAAACGCGGTCTCTTTCATTTGATTCTTTATGTTTATAAGTTTACAATTATTATTATCTCTGTTTAATGATATGTAAATGTTTGAATTGGATTTTCTCCTAGAATAGGTTCATTCAATTCAATTCGAACATTTCAGTGAAATCAATCATTTTTGTGTGAACGCTCTTAGGAAAATTAGCGGTTTTCCATCCAACGATGATTTAGAAAAACTTTAAGTATCAATTAAAAACGACACAAACAATGTCCCTTGTTGCAAACGTTATTTATATTATTCAATTCATATTATTTAATAATGCATGTCATAAGGTCATCAATTCAAATTCAAAACATTTATGACTTTGACGACAAATTAATCAAAAAACTGCATTGCACTGTAAGAATTAATTGCCACGTGTAGTCTCTTAATCTAGAATAAATCAGTTTTTCACTGTAAAAGCATAATAAAATAATCAATAAAAGTTAAATTGTATCAAATTTTAAAATAATAATAACAAGTAAAAGACACTTACATACACGACGATGATGATAATGAAGAGAAAGAGGTATTTGGGTCAAGTTCAAGCTTGTGCTATTATAAAATAAAATAACAATTATTGTTATCAATTTTATAAGTTCAGAGTAAAATTTTTTTTTTTGTACGTAAATGACATTATGAAGTAATTTAATAATGAAAGGCGCATGATCTTATCACTAATTGTTCCTGGGTTATTGCATTATTGATGAACAGGGAAGGGGAGAACCATTGGGATGGGATGGACCTTAACTTCAGTTTCTGTTCTTCACTGTCTTTCTTTCTCATTTTATTTTGGACTCACTTGATTTATTTCCTTCCTTAAGCTACCTTTTAAAAAAATATGAGTAAGAAACCTTTCCTACTCTCTTTATCTCGTTTTTTTGCTCTTCTCACTCTCTATGGCATTTTTTGTCTCCCTTACTCTCTCTCTCTCTCTCTCTCCATGTCTATTAACTTTTAATTTTTTTTAATTAGTAATTTTTGCGCTCTCATAGTGCTTTCAATTCTTAATCAGAGTGCCCTGTAGGCGATTTTTACTCTCTCTCGCTCTTTGTTTCTCTCTATTTCCAATTATCTATTGATGCGTTTTTTATGAAGCTTAAAATTATTTTGGATTGAAATCCACTCTCTCTCTGTCGATTACTTTGATTCTCAATCTCTTTCGCTCTTCTTTTCTCTCTTTCTCTTTTCTTGCCAACTTTCACCAATAGCTTTTACCAGACAATGTGGTGACTAAAACCTTTAGTCCACCTTCACATCAAACTTCTAGTCAACTCTTATATTGTAAGCAAATAAATCGCCTCATTGATTAAAATACTGAAAAATTACAATAATATTTCATTATCATGTGTAATGTCATCATATGGATGCAAATTACGCTTATTATAAAGATTATGTAAATTCGATTACAATGTAACATCATTCTAAACCTATTTCACAACAATGTATCCTCATAATTCTAATCATCGCAAATCCATTTTAAATACTCATTTAATCAACAATTTTTTTTCCTTATAATTTCATTTCAGTATTGACAATAACACAGACTCACCATTACAAGTACTTAATTATCCAGGAAGTTTACAGGAAAAAGAGAGAAAATTAAGTGAAATGATATTTCAATTGCAAATGGTACGAGATCATTTGGTTGGCCAATCAGAAAGGGTAAGTCAATTATTTCATTATTATTATCATTATTTTTGCCATACTTTTCATATTGAAATGAACAAAATCATCATTAAACTATATTTTTAAATGCATTTTGTTGTAAATTTTATTTCGTAAAATGCATAAGATTTTCACATTGGACAAAAATTTTCCACAATATTTCCTTTTATACATTTTGATGTTTATGTGAATGTCATTTGCATTGAAATGCAGCAATATAATTATCAATTTAAACTGATTATGATGATGGTAGACAGGAAATATTATCGGAAGTGCATTTATCTGCCTTATCTCTTATTAAAATATAGGAAAGAGAATAAAATTGTCACTAATTTTCGATTAATCTTGGGATTGTGATATGAAAAAAAACTAATTTAGTGGAACTTTGTCGGTATTTTTTGCTTTAAATTTAATTTTTTTTATCTTAATAATCACACTACAGTTGTCAGATTATTCCAATATTGTGCGTTACATAAAAAAAATTGTATATCATTTCAAATTAAAACTTAACAATCATGATTGAAAAGTAATTGTAAAAAAATGGTCAGAAATTAAACTGAAAATAACAATTTTTTGTAAAAATCTTTAAAATATAAAGAAAAAAAATGAAAGAAACAATGTAATGTTAATAATTGAAATAAAATAATGATATTTTTTTTCATAACTTGTCTTCAAAATGTGTAAGCTTGTCAAAAAAATGACTTTAATATCATCAAAAATTGAGACTTTCGGACACTGACCCTTGTGTCATGTTGTATGAAATTCGTATAAAAATACACAAAAACGAGTAGATTTTTTTTTTTTGTTTTTTTGAGACAGAAATTAAACTCAATTTAGTTTACTCTGACACATGTTGATGGTCCATATAATCGGATTATGTGAAAGCATACCGTCTTAACGTGTGTCTTGCGAATCAAGTGAAATAATTTTAAAAGAAGGGCTTTTACTTCACATAATCCGATTCACCTTTATTTTTATATAAAAGGATATTATTTTAACCTTAATAATGAAAAAAAATAAAAATGTAATTCTCGGACCATGTGTCAAAAAAAAACAAATAATGGATTAAAATTATGTGCAAATATAGAAAGTTTTCGTCTTGCTTTATTTTACTAAGATCATATTCAATAACCGTTATTGACCGTTATAAAACATGTCAATTGAAATGATAATTTGTATAGAAATAATTGTTCAAATATTATTTGGACATAGACAAACTTTGAACTGGGAGCAATGAACTGATTTCTGTGATACAATTTTAATGCAAAAAAAAAAAATATTTAAAACTACCTGTGCCGGCCACACTTGTTTTACACCGTCATTAGAAGTAAAGCTATTATTTGTATTTGTAATTTTTTTTTTAATTTAAACATTTAGCACTGAAATATTAATAATGATTTTAATCGCTTGTCATGTCAAATATATATTGAAATGATTATAAAAAAAAGGTATGAATGAATTTTGTCACATGTGGTCACATTTCGACTTTATTAACAACAGTGGTGTAATTTTATTTTTAAAAACCGCAGAAAACTGGGAATTTTTCCAGGGCTCGGCATAAAGCAAAGCCAAAAAAGCCGTTTCATTTTGGCTTAGCTACAAGCCAAAGCTAAACTAAAATAATAATTTGGCTTCGGCTATAGCAAAAGCCAAAGTTAAATTTCTTTTGGCTTTTGGATACATACAACATAATTTTTGCTTTCTTAAATTTATTTATAATTTTATTTAAAAACTAAATTTGGTAGCCCGTTATTTTGTACATTTTTTATTATTAAAAATAGTATTTTTCGTTTTGTAATTGATTTAAGCTGAGTGTGACAACTTTTTTCAGCTAAGTCAGGAGGTTTTTTTGATATTTATGCAATTTTTTTTCTTAAAAATGTATGCAAACTAATCAGGACTGCTACAATTAAGGCCTAATTTATTCAAATTTCATCACTTTTTCGTAAAGATTCCAACAAAATGATTTATGATAGTTTTGTTTGCAGAAATGACAAGGAGTCATCGTGAAGGCGTTTTCGGGAAGACTTTCTAAATCCCATCTTTTCATCAGTCTTGAACATGTCGCACCTCTTGTCCAGGATTTCTTGGACCGCCTTCTCATTTTGCAGCTCTTCTTTCTCCTCTCCTGAAGCCAAATTAACTGTCATCGACAGCGATTGCATTCCGGCCTTTATCGTTTTTTCGTCCTTGAACACGGATTCGTACATGAACGAAATATTTTTCGCCATTGCCTCAATTTGACCAAGTTCATTCTTGCTCTTTTTTACAATAGCATCGTATGTAGCACGGTGTGCTAAGATTTTAATGTTATCCGTTAGGGATAAATTTTCCATTAGGAATGTAATGTTGTGTCCTTGCATGATTGAACTCAAAAAATGAATGCCCAAATGAGAAGAATTTGGTAGTAGCTTAAAACCCGTTTTTTTTTGTTTTTATGACAAAAAGCCAAAATTTAATTTGCTTTGGCTTTTTCGGCTTTTTTGGCTTTGCTTTGGCTGTAGCAAAAGCCAAAATAGCCAAAAATCAAAAGCCAAAGCCAAGCTTTTTCCGAGCCCTGAATTTTTCTAAATTTTTGAAATCAGAGAAAAATCCGTAGTCTTATAGATTTCGTTGATTTTAAAAATTCCACTGCTTTTGGCGGTTTTGGAAATTTCTACGATTTTTACGGATCAAAGAGTATGAGGCAAAATTAAAAATTATAAAAAAATATGGAAAACACCCCATTTAAGGGTTAATTCATCCCAGTATTTACTTTAAATTCACTTTAAAAAACGTTCATCTGACATTAATTATTGACATTTTTTACACAACAAGCCATTTAAGAGGTGAAACTTGGTTGAACCAAAACCACATAAATTTGAAACAAGAGGATTAAGCCTATTTAATAAATGACACTTGTCTTCATTTTAAACCATTTTTTTCTTAAATTCAAACTAAGCTTGAACCTCTCCCAGTAGTAACTCAAAAAGAAATATTTACATTAATATTACGACAAAACAAATCAATTTTATTTTCATTGTTGTTTCCTCACATGCAATGCGTATACGGTAAATTCTTGCTTTAACTTATAAAAAATATAAAAGATTTGGACATACAATGGAAAAAAATAACTCGAGATGACTGGACCATTTTTCGTCCAAATCCAGTCTAGATTGATTGATGGATTAAGACATAAACAAAATTTATAGACATGTTAAAAATTTCACTTACACGCGACTGCGTGGTATTTTTTTTATTTTAAAACTTCAAATAATAAAAAAAAAAATATTGTTGTGTGTTTAATTGTCTTGTTTCTTTTATATTATATTTTATTTTTTTTTATTTCTAAACTACACATTACACATATACACACACACACAGATATAAAAAATAAAGGTAAAACTATATTTCAGAATGAAGTGGAGAAGTCAAGAATTTATATTTATTGAGATATTATGTCTTATAGTCCGAAGATTTGTTATGTGCGAGAATGAATAATGAAGATATATTTTCTGCCTAGTGATAT
Source organism: Culicoides sonorensis (assembly GCA_900002565.1). NCBI lineage: Eukaryota > Metazoa > Arthropoda > Insecta > Diptera > Ceratopogonidae > Culicoides > Culicoides sonorensis. Next base: position 845,550 of record LN483378.1, read on the forward strand.
TTTGATGATTTTTTTGTACAATATTTTTTTTCACATATTGATAATTTATCACCTGGATCATGTAAGAAAAGTAAGAACTTTAAAAACAGTTTTTCTTGGAAAAGTGAAGAAAATTTCATGTTCAAACTTTCCCACATTTCATTCAAATGAAATCAATACTCAAGAGCGGTGAATGTTGACATAGCACACACACACACACACAAAATAACACTCATATTATGTTATTTATCTCTATTTGAATATAAAATCAGTTGAAATAATAATACAGTTCAAGTATCACTTCACACAACTCAAAAAAAAATATATATAAACAATATCGATTTTTTTTTGTATTACAATTTTCATCTTCAAACAAATATTTATTTACCTTAAAAATTATATGAATATGATGATATGTCTTTATTCATTTTTTAACTCTTTTAAAACCGCTTTTTCCGAATAATAGTAATAAAAATAAAATAAGATTTCTTTCAAGAGAGTTACCCACAAACAAATGAATTAAGTGTAATTTTATAAGTGCCTTGTTATTATTATTTTACAAAAAAAAATACACATATTAATAATATAAACTTTTGTTACTTTAATACTTAGGTTTATTATGAAGATGTTTTCCATCGCTTTTATATCTTTTGTATATGAAAAATAATAAAATACAATAAACACACATCAAATAATGTTACTTAAAAACATGAATGGTAGTACATTCAGTTAATGTTTTTGAATAATAAAAATAAAAGAAAAAGTATCTGTTACTCTTAAACTCACTATTTAGATTTATTGTTATTATTACTTGAAAGAAAGAAAGAAGAAAGGTAAAAAAAAAGTTTACATTTATTTATACATCAAACAAAACAAAATATCATAAGGAAATTAAACATACTAAAAAACAATATTTTCATCATGATCATAAAATTTTAATATACCACTAAATATGATGTGAATATCTTGTCAGCACAACTGTTATTGTTATGAGAGTTTTTTTTTCTAAGAGTTTGATGTTAAAGTACCTTAGATTATAATGAATGTCAAAAAAGAAATTAAATACTTGGGTGTGTTGTGTTTAACGTCTTTCTTTACCTAGTTAAATATAATGTTTAAAGGTATCATTAAAGGTTGAATTTTATAAAATTACATCAATTTTAATTATTACATTTACATTGAGAAGAATCTCATATCGAATTGACCATATATGCATTTAGTTCAAAGAGCATTTTTCACTTTTTTCCATGAACTGTAATGGACAGTCTTTAAATAAAATTGAAAATTTCAATTAAGACTTAATTTCTCTTTTAACAATATCATAAATATAAATTTTGACTTTAAATAAGGGCATTTTCGTCAGAAATAAAAACAAAAAAAAAATAAATAAAAAATGTATGTTTTGAAAGAATTATTAGTGTACCAAATTGATAGATGTGCATCGAATTTGAATGTTTTCTTTTATTTTTATTTTTAAGCAATGAAACGAATAACAAAAAATATGTAATACAAATAATTTATGTTCTTATTATTATTCTTATATGTGACAAAATGATAATATATACGCAAAACACCTTCAATTACAAAAATATGAGTTTTAAATTTAAAATAAGCTTTTGGGATTCCTTTGTTTTTTTGTCTGTCTATGATTGATGTTGATTCAAACCATCAAAATAAGATGATAGTGCAAAAAGACAAGACCATGAATGAAGAAGCATTTCTTTCAAGAGCACAACAATTACTTTAAGGATCAAATTTAATGGATACCGTAACGTACATAATTCTAATATACGACGTATGCATTGAACACCATAGTCGCTATACGTAAATCGTATATTAGAATTATCTACGTTACAGTAATTTGAATTATGTTTTATGGAAACTTTAAAAATAAAGTCAAGTAAGATTTTTGTAACACTTCTGTAATTCATCAAAACTGTGAAAGTCTCGACTTAATCATTTGAACAAATTACTTATGGTATATGATGTTATAGTCTAGTTAACTTACCTTAAAGACAGAAAAATTTAAGCTTCTTAGTAAAATTATTAAAAAAAAAGTTAAAACGATAACGAAAAAAGAACAAACTCATAACATAATTAGAAATATAAAGATCGTTTACTGATCTTGATCATACTCTTAATTTTACTGGTTGAAAGAGCTAAACGATGGACATTTGCAAATGACCATTAAAAAACGTAAAGAGCATTTACTTTATTACAAATGTTGCGTAAATTGCGAATTTTCGAACTGATTGTCTCAGATATAAAATCATAGATAACTATGAAATTGAAAATATCTATACATTTGAGCGTCTAATAAAATAAATATTCTTGATTTGAAGAATTTCATTCTTTAAATGCTTAATTTTCAAAAAATATTTAATTCAGTATAGCATAATGCACTTTTATATTAAATCAATGCAGTTGATTAATGAATGGGTAAATTAGTTTCAATGGAAATTCCAGGCTTGAATTCCGGGCATTTTCCAGGCTTGAATCTTTTATTATTGTCTCTGTTGTAGTAACTGTCTTGGACAATGGGTTTTGGATTTTCAATGTACTGTTTTATTTTATTTAAACGGTCCATCTTATCCATTATTTCAGACAGCTTAATTTCTGCCTTTTCTTTCACATCATTTATTTTTTCCACTTCGATGCCATCTTGAACTTTCTTGGTCGATTTAATTAAAGTTGTGATGTTTCCTTTACATTCACTACAAAAAAAAAATTATTAGAAAATAATGAAAAAATAAATTAAATAAAAAAAACTTACAAAACGTTTTCACGGAGTTGGTCGATCTTTTGGCACACAGAAAATAAAATTTCTTTAATTTCCTCCATTTCTGGTTGAATGACTTGTGATGCGGTAAACGAAAAAGTGTTTTCGAAAACAGTTAGTGCCCCTTGCACTAAGGTTTGCTCTCGTGTCAAAACCTTTTGCTTGACATACTCAGATATAAAATCATATATAACTATAAAATTGGAAATTGCTATACATTTCAGCGTCTAATAAAATAAATATTCTTGATTTGAAGAATTTCATTCTTTAAATGCTTAATTTTCAAAAAATATTTAATTCAGTATAGCATAATGCACTTTTAACAGTGAATCAAAGTAACAATTTTCCTTTAATTTTTTTTAACATTTTCATATAAATGTTTATTTATTTAGATGAGGAGATAATTACTTTTTTTGTGTCATTTGTATATTTATATATTTTTTTTGTGTTCTTGCGCCACGTAAATTATTACTATTACAACATGTATGATATTACATCGGTATTGTATATGTTGATATTTGTTATTTTATTTATTTAATACTTTTTTAATTTATTTCCATTCCTTTTTATTTATGCCATTAAATCACCTTTTTTCCTCTACACACACCAACAATCACACACATATTTGATTTTTAAAATAAAAAAGATAAAATATGCTTCTTATTCATTTATATTGTTATTCAAAAGTCTCCAATAATTCTTCTATCTATACATTTTTACAGCGGAGGGAACCTGCTACATATATTTGTATAAAAGATTGTTTTTAAAGTAAAAAAAATGAATTGGGTTCAATGTGCTATCTAAAGCATTTATTAATTCTCGTTTTTTTCTCATTTTTACTTAATGTAACATGTGAGTGTGTTACATACAATATGTGTAGAATCTTGGAGACAATCACATTCATCAAGTACTCCAAATATGATTCAAGTACAACAAAAAAAAAACAATGTTCTACAATCATTTTTGTAATGTAATTCAAACATCGTATTGATGATGAATAAATTATATTAATTTTTTTTTTCAATAATTAGATGAATTAATTTTCATTATTAATTTTGTGTGTGATGTAGAAAAGAATGTATCAGTCACAAAATATTCGCTTTACATTTGAAATAATTACAAATTCATCTTGTATAACAATGTTTCAAATCTGTTTAAACCACAAACAAACAAAATGATAATAATAATAATCCACTTGAAGATCTTTCAAACAATAATCTCTTATGTAAATCTCCGCCTTTTATTTAATTTTTTTTTTATTTTACATTCATCAAAGATCTAAAACTGACACTTTAAATTGTTGGTTGTATCTACTTATAAATATATTTATATATATGGGAGAATGGTCTCTTATTAAAAACAAAAAAAAAATGATAATAGTTTTTAACTCCCATATAAATATACAATTTAATAAAAGTAGTAATAATAGAATCAAAAGAGAAACATTTAAAGATATCTCTTTGATATGAATATTTTAATTAGAAAATCATTTTCTTTTCTTCTTCTTATTTCATTTTATTATTATTATTATTACTACTATTTTTTATATTCTTCTTCATTTTATATATGAAAATGTCAATTTAGATAATTGTTAAAATTAAAAACGATTTTTATTACACTTGTATACACTTGTAGATATTTGTCTTTTTGTGTGTTTAAAATGAAGAATAATGAATTTAAAGAAACTTGAGATGATGTCTTAAATGTGAGTTTCATTATGATTATTTTTTTTTGAACAATTTAAACATTTGTAAAGAATAGAAACTATTCAATTAAAAAAAAAACAAGAAAAAAACTGTTAAGTTGAAAGAAAGGTCAACAAGAGACAAATAACTGAATAGCAACTAATTTTGATTTTGGAATAAAATTAACTATTGAAAATTACATATGAGAAGGATAAAAGTAAACATTTTAATTGAATAAATTGCTTGAATGATTGTGTAAGAGATTGAGATTTTATCTTAAAATTGGTTCGTACCTCGCACCTTTGAACCTACAACGGTCTTGGATGCTTTAGCGTGTCAGTACGAGGACAACTTTAATTTCAGTTTTTGGACAACACTATTAATGTGAAAAACCCTGTAAAACCCTGTAAATTTTTTGCCCTTTTTCGTCATATTTTAAAATTTTTCATCATAACATTTACTACGACGAATTTTGACTAACTAATCTCATTGGTCTCACATTTAAGACTTCGAATTCTCAATTTTCTATGAAATCATTACCCAAATATCTTGCACATAAATTCAACAAACAACCGACATGTATGTGACTAAAATCACAACAAAATCATCTAAATTTATCACCACTTGTTTCAAAAATATTTTTCATTTTTACAAAAAAAAATCAATATTTTATTGCTTTTCTATAATACTAATAATAATAACAATCTTCATTCGTTTGTTTCATCATCATCATCATCATTATTATTATCATTATACACACACTCCCACTTAAATTCACCTGTTTTATTAATATTAAAATGTCATTTCTTTGAATTTATCTACATAAAAATATTATTTTTAGTATCACTTTGCTCGATAAATATTACGTTTTTACTAGTTTATTGTTCTTTTTACGAATATATATGAAAAAAAAACATAAGAGACAAAAAAAATATGTACATTTTATATCAATATGAGAAGGAAAAAAACAAAAGATGAGACAAAATAATAGATTAATAGAGTCGGTTCTCAGCATTTTGTACGAGTGTCTCATTTGCATATCAATTTGGTATAATCTTCTTATATTCTTATACTTTTAAGTGAGTGTGTGTCTAGTCGATGATGTTTAAATTGTATCGATTGTGTGGTAATAAAATTTTAATGCAAATTGAAACTCCATTAAGAAATTATGTGATTTTTTTTCATTAAAAATATTTAAAATTCATTTATAGGGCTTCAAAAAATGGGGCATCCAAGACTTTTTTTCTTGAAATTTATCGGACTCGATTTTCATCTTATTTTGTTGAATATTATTTGAAAGCCATTTCTTTTCATAATACAATGCAACATAAAATTAAATATTTAAGAATAAAATGTATCAAAATGTAAAATAATGAAAAGATAACGTGATAAAAATATGTAAATATTCTTATAAAGCACTTTAAATTGCTATATATGAAAAAATGAGAAGTAAAATAATAATCACCATCATCACAATAATAATAATAATGAAGACACATTTTGATACTTTTAGAGAGGGAGGAGAAAGACACTACCTTTTTTTTATTATATTACAATGAAATCAACATAAAGCTACCATGTGAATAAATAATTTTGCATTAAGTTTGAGTACAAAAGAGAATTTCAGAAAGAAAATTTTGTAATGACATGAAAATTAAGTAAATGGAAGAATTTTGTGAAATTTTATCCATAAAAATATCCGTGTCTCAGTATCAAGTTTAAGTAAGACAAAACAGCACACGCTCATTTACTTCGCTAGTCACTGTGTATTGGCATGCGCTGTTCATCGAAGCATTTCAAAAAGAACAAATAACAGACGCCTACTTATGATACACAAAATTGCTTCATTTCTATTGTTTTATTTCAATTCAGAGTGAGCGCAGTTTCCCTTCATGTTAGCAAACTACCATCAGTGTGTCTCATTGTGTGTGACATGATCCGAAACACTTATTATCATCATTGTGATTATTTTGAATGCGCATAACACCATAAACCACGCCTTTTGTTTTCACACAACACTGACAACATATTTTTTCTTTTCATTTTCTATTGTTTTATTTGTTAGCTCTTTGTTATATATTTTTTTTGTTCCTATTGGGGAGCACACAATTTCACGCTTGCTTGATTTCTATTGTTTTGCCATACAATTTCATGCGCACTTCACATGTATTTTAATTAGACGTATATTTGTACACACATTTAATAGACGAGAGCAATAAATCAGACACTTGTAGCAACTGTAACAATAGAATTGGCACCCACGCACCAAATCTGTGTCGTCTCTATTGTCTCAATCTCACTTAAATTATATATAAAAAATGTGTACAAAATGAAAGTGTTATATATGAAAATTGAAAAGAGACGACGATGATGATATGCTTCGTTAATTTGTTTGTATTGTTATTTCAAATTAAATCTTTTCTTGTGCATGAATGGCTAATTTAGTGGGATGTGCTATTGTTTTTTATTTACTTCTTTGAAACACTAACGATCTTTTTCATGCTTCTAGTTCATTGTATTGTGTCCCTGTATCTATAGAAAAAGTGATTTTATTTTAATTTTCAACAATAATGAGGGCATGAAACGAAACAATTTGGTGCGAAACAATACGTTATTAATATGCTTGTTTTTTGTTTGTTTGTATTTCTATTTTTGACTCTTGTTATTTATTTATGTGCTTGAGTGTAATAAATAAGGGGAACACACATTTAAATTATGATCAAGATAATTGAATTATTATCTACTCATTTGGACAGCGTGATGAAATTTTATTATACAAATAAATTTAAATTTTTTAAATAATATCTTCCTGAATAATCATTGGTGCGTTCCTACATCGTCGTCCAAAGACCCAAGTAGGTCCACGTGTTCCATCGACGGCACTTGGTCCCATATGATTTTTACCTTTAATTCCCTTATATGGCCGAATATCATAGGCATCAGGTCCAGGTCCGTTAAAAGTTCTTAAGTAACCACGTGGTCTTGAAAGAATCGTGTATGCACCAGAACGCGGTCTAATTGGATCAACTCGTTCCATAAACTTGCCTTGACCCATATCGATCACATATGGATGGTATGCTGCTGCGCCGGGAGATTGACTGACATTACGGCGATATAAACGAGAGTTCCTATTAAATTAAAAAAAAAAGTTATTAAATTTTAATGTAAATATTCAAATTATTCAATTTCACATGGTATATCGTGGCGCTCTCGGTTTGTACAAATCAAGTTTATCATTTGTTACGTATGCATTGGGACCTGGACCAAACTGCTTTGATAATCTTCGTGGTCGTATTCCAAATGTAAATTCAGGTCCTTTTCCATGTAAATTCCTTTCAATTCGTTTCCACTCCTCTTTTGTCATTTTACTTTGATCGGGATACGTATCAGCAGGCCCCGGTGTTCGAGTGATTCCACTTCTCATGGGAATTCTCCTTCCAAATGTGTATTTGTAAGATGCTGGCCTTCCAAATCGTGTCATTGGATCTTGATTTTCACCGAATTTTGGAGGTGTCCCGCTTGCAGGTCCAGGTCCAATTGAAGTGAAACGCATTAATCGTCGATGACCAAAACTGAACATATTTGGAATGTGGCGATCGATTCTCTTATTTCCTTCAAATTGGTATCCAATCACTGGTGGCAGGGTATAAGCGGCTGGTCCAGGTCCATATGATCCTAATTGGAATCGTTGATTTCTTACACTGCTTGACATAATAAGTGAATATTTTTTTTTAAATTTTTTTTAATTAAAAATGTAATTTCACAAAAAATTTAGAAAATTTTCAAAACCAAATTGTGACTTAAATTATGACTTTACAATGAAACACTTAAAAAAATCATGACATACTTTTTGATTGAATCATAAAGTGACACATTTTCGCATGAAATAAATTGATTGACCTGATATTTGATATAATTCCTTTTTTCTATTATCCTGTCTAGTCGCACTAATGTTTTTTAATCCCACTTGAACCACAAAATACAAGAATAAGTCAGGGTAAGAGATACAGAAAAAGGTTAAAATACAATTTAATTTGTTATTCATAATTTATCTCAATTTGGAGTAATTCAAACCAAGGCTTGGAACAATATAATGGGCAATACCATATATTGCAATATATTGCCATAAATAAATATATGTATGGAAAAAATACGGGCCATAAATATATGGCTCGGAAAAATATGGACCATAAATATATGGCTCAGAAAAATATGGGCCATAAATATATGGTCCATTTGAGAATGTATGGTTTTATTTTCAAATAAAATCATATTATTAATTTGCTATAAATATCTTATGAATAAAAATTAAAAAAATAAGATATTAATAAACTATCTGATAGAATACATTATGCTAAGTATGTTGCGAATTAAAAGTGTTTTCAAGTGAACATGTCGACATATATGTAGATCAAAATTAACATGGGAATAATAATTAATAGCAGAATAATTTTATATCTCTATCCTTTTATATCTAAATGCGAAGCTGCGAAGCAGCGGAGCATTAGTAATCAGAATGTTTTTTTATCTCTCTATGCTTTTAATACAGAAATGCGGAGCTGCGAAGCAGCGGAGCATTTGTAATCAGAATGTTTTTTTTTATCTCTCTATGTTTTTATATCTTCAAATATTCTGATATCAATTCAGGTATGAAAAAATTGCAAGATATAAAAAAAAATATTTCATTAAACTTAAAACATTTTGATGTCAAATGCTCCGCTGCTTCGCAGCTCCACATTTAGGTATAAAGGATAGAGAGATAAAATAAAATTTCATGTCAAATGCTCCGCTGCTTCGCAGCTCCGCATTTAGGTATAAAGGATAGAGAGATAAAAAAATTTCATGTCAAATGCTCCGCTGCTTCGCAGCTCCGCATTTCTGTATGAAAAACTGTGAAGAAATTATATAAAATATGCATTTAATTTCCCATGTCGACATGCATGTAGCATATTGAGAACACTACTTTTTTTGGAAAACTTCTTACGATTTTTTTCATATATGGATAAAATTATGTGCCATATGGAAAAAATACGGACCATAAATATATGTATGGGGAAAATATGGGCCATAAATATATGTATGGAAAAAATATGGGCCATAAATATATGGCTTGAAAAAATACGGCCCATAAATATATGGCTCAAAAAAATATGGGCCATAAATATATGGTCAATTTGAAAATGTGCCATAAATAAACAATTATATTGTTCCAAGGCTTGATTCAAACAACCCTTTTTTTCTTCCCCTTTAATTTTTTTACACAAGTTTTGTTTAAAATTATCCTTTTTCTCAACATGTATTTTTTTCTGAATTCCCAAAGCGACCCTATATGTTTTTCCTTGTTCTTGTACATTTTTTTCCTATATGGAATTTTGTATGTGTGTGTGTGTGTGTTTGAATACTGTTATTAAAAGCACATCATCATCAGCAATCCCCTTGTTAAAGTTTTTTTTTCACAAAATCCCACTTTTATGTTATTGTTTGGTTTGTTTGAAAAAAAAATTGTAAGGAAAAAAAACTGACACAATAAAGAAAATTAGCGGAAAAAGTGTAAAACAGTGGGATTAGAAAATTTTCAGAGGTTGACAAGTCAATTAAATTCAGTTCCTAAGCGCATTTTCATTGAGTTTCAATTGAAACCTTAATTTTTTTTTATCTTCATAAAAAATTTAAAGCCAAATTCCAGATTATTTAAAAAGAAAATCTGAAAAATGCTTAAATTGGAGTCCCTTGAAGCACGCTCATGGCTAATGTTCAATTGTTTGTCATTTAAATCAATAACCGACGACTTCGAGTTCTCAAAAGCGCATTTTTTCATTTAAATACGTTCTAATTTAAAAAAAAAATGAAAAAAATTAGGGGAATCACAAAATGATCAATGAATTTTTAATCGATTTTTTTTCTTTTCATTTCAAATGCAATTCAATTTCGCTTGAAAATAAAAGTTTCCTTTAGAAAAATAATTGTTCCTGTCAAAAAAAAGAAAAATAAAACAAATTCAAATTCATTTCACATCCATCACTTTTCCTTTGTAAACGATTTTTTTTGTAACTTCTTTCGTAAAATTAAATTTTACATTAAAAAAGGTAAAAAAAAACCTTATTTACATAAATCTATATAAATATAATCATAATAATAATGATGACGACAATATAATCACCGTAATAATATAAAAATAAGTACGGTCTTGTATTATTCAAATTATTCAATTTTCATACAAATTCATTTGAAATACGCGCGTGGGTGCTAATGTGCATAATTCACGTATCTCATTGTTTGTTAATGCCTTGTCATTAAAAAACTTTATCTCTCTCTCGTATTATATTTGTACTTATGCGACACATATGGTACAAAAGGCAAATATTTTGACGAGATTTCATTTCATTTAAAAAAAAAAAGATAAAATAAAAATTAAGGTACAATGACACGTCCAATCGCGTTAAATAATCTTACAATAAATTTGTATAGTCATACAAAATTGTTGTACTAATGGATTGTGTTGGAAATTGTGCAAGGAATATAAATGAGATGTGATTTTAATCTGTGTAAAATAAAAAAAAGCTATTTAGATTTAATCATATTATTATGTGAATAGAGCTGTGTATAAAGATAATAATAATGGGAAATGGGTCAGTGAGTAATAAATAAATAAATAAATGGAAATTTTGGGTCCATATGGTAAATCAATGCTATGCTATTTGAAAGACTTGTCTAAAACGCATCTGCTTATCATAAATAATCGAAATATTTTCACCTTTATCACTCACACTCATCATCAAAGCAATCAAAACAATAGTCTAATTTTAAACAAATGGTTCAGCATAACGAAGAAAGACAAGAAAAAAATTTTGTTATTATTATTTTTAATAATAGAATCAAGAAAACACAAGTTCATTTTTTTTTGAATTTTAATAATTTGTTGTTGTCATATAATTTAAGATAACAACAGCCGTCACATTTTCTTTTGTGTAAGTTGTCACACTTTTGAAAATGCATGAGAATGTCCATTTCTTGGCGCAATTTCTCTTCATATGAGCCGTTTTCAAAGGAAGGTTCACTTGAGTCAAAATTGCGGAATTCCGGAGAACTGTGGAAATTTTAAAAATAAAAAATCACTTTCAGGATTCAAAAAATTTTCAAAAATTACGAAATGGATTGATTTTTCATAATTAAGGATTTTCTAAATTCGTAAAACTTTCAGAAACCGTGAAAATTTTAAATTTTTCGTGATTTTAGAATTTTCGAGGTTTAATGTGATTTGTTCGTTCTCTCGATTTCTTTAGTTTTCGCTATTTTGGTAATTTCAGCGAATTTAAATTTTTTACAATTTTTATAAAACCTCTTTAAACCATTTTTAAAAATTCGGAGATTTTACGCGATTTTCCAAAATTTTGAAAATAAGTCCTTCATTTTTGAAAATTTCTCGATTTCAGAAATCTCGCAATTTAAAACATTTTCTGAATTTCATTTGTTTTTGCAAGTGTTTTGAAAAACCGTGGAAATTTAAAAAATTGTTTTCAGAATTTTAAAAATTCCGAAATGGATTAATTTTTTATAATTAAGGATTTTCAAATTCGTAAAACTTTCAGAAACTGTGAAAATTTAAAAATTTTTGTGATTTTAGAATTTTCGAGGTTTTCCGAGATTTTGGTCGTTCTTTTTCCAGTTTCCGCTGTTTTAGTAGTTTCAGCGAATTTTAATTTTTTACAATTTTTAGAAAACTGCATTTTTAAAAATTCAGCGGTTTTACGCGATTTTCCAAATTTTTTAAATTACAGAAATTTCGCAATTTAAAATATATTCTGAATTTTATCTTTTTTTTGAAGTTTTACGTTTTTATAGCAATTTTTAAAAATTCCCGGGTTTTCCACGAAATTTTTAATACTAAACATAATTATCAGAATAATCAAAGGAAATTTGGATTTCAAAACGAACGTAACGTAACGAAAAATATTAAAAATAATTGGTCACCCTTCTTAACAATAAAAGAAAACGAAAATCTTAATTTGATTGTCATTTTTTTTAAACATATATTTTTTTTTGTTTTGTTATAAATGTCATAAAATTTTAACTTATTTATTTATTTTTTGAAATCATTTTTTGGCCGGTAAAGTAGTGTCAACCATGCGTACTATAAGTGAAAAGAAAAGAAAATTCTATTATTGTTATTTCAAACTTAAATTGTTTTTATTATTAATATTATTGTTTCTATCACCGCATTTTATTGTTCCCAGTTGTACAAACAAACAAAATTTATTGTTAAAAATATTGGATTATGTTGTTAGTTTTTTTTTTGTTCATTTTAATTTAAAAAAAATTCAATGTGGTCGAATTTTGTGTGTGCGTAAAAATACTACAACAATGTAACGGTTATTTGGTACGTAGAGAAATAGAAGAGGAGGGCAAATTATATGGGAAAAAATAAAACAATAGAGAATAAAATGCTTTTTATTCGTCAATTTAAAAAAAATAAGTAAATAAAATTAATTCATATTTAAAATTGTTACACGTTTCGGTCATTGTTCGTTCGTGTTTTTAATTAAAATGGCGACTCTTACAATGTATAACTGTGAAGAGAAAAGTTGATTAAAATGCAATAAAAAAGATGTTAAAACTTAAGTTAGCATGTGCATCAAATGATAAATCCAATTATTTCATAAGTGGTTTGAGTTAACAATTTTATTACAATGTTGTTTTATGAATTTATGTTAAAAAATAAAATATATAAAAAAATTAATACAAGTTTTATTTCATTTCGACACAAAGCCTATGCTTATACTCAGGCAAAGTGTCTTTTATGCACAGAGCGAGCGATTTAATTATAAAAAACTAAACGCTGCATTGCCTTGAAACATAATTAAAAGGGAGGGTTAAATGACATTAAAAGGAAGAAATTTCTCTTATCATGTTTAAATTTTTTTGAAAAGCACGTCCAGAAAAACTTCCTTCTTCCGATTAAAGTCATGCTGAACCAAAATTGGACGACGTTTGAGTAATTTCCAGTCCAATTTGGGTTAAAACTCAATTTAATTGAAATTTATGATCATTATTGATAATTTTCTGAAGAAACCACTTCATTTTATTGTTATTTTGTGATTCTCTCTTCAACACAACTAATTCTTGAATATTTTAACATATAAACAATGAATTATCATCATCACACATGTCACTTTTGTTTGTTTATATATTTTTTGTCTTTTATTGACTGATTTAAAATAATTGTCTTGTTGAAGTATGGCATCACATAACAAAAGCACTTGTCTTCCAAATCATCAGCATCATCATTCTTCACTCAATACAATAAATGATGAAAAAAACAACAAAAAAAAGGTTACATAAATTTTTAGTTTTCTCATCTAATTTGAATATGGACACATTTGAGTAGTTCTAAAATGTAAATTGTTATTTGTTTTTCAAATATTCTCAAATTTATTACTGATTTTATTGAAAAAAAAGAGAGAGAAAAAAATAATAATTAAGAAACAAAAGATTCCACTATTATGTTCTCATGATCATGATGATGACAATGAATTTTATTTAAGCTTTTAAAACTACTTGAAGAATATTCAAATTTCAAGGAGATAAGATGATTTTAATCGTAATTTTGACTCGGTTCAGATTTTTTTTGTTAGTAAAAAAAGCTCATTAAGATGAAAAGAAACTCATTAGCTTTGAGATTGAGCTCCGTGTTCAGGCTTCAGATTCTGAAAAATATCCAAATAACCGATATTAAAAATTTTAAATATCATTTTTTTCGAAATGGCCAATTTTTCAAAATTTTCGAAAATGACCGATTTTGAAAATTCTCCAAAAAGGTATCAGATAAGTTAATTGACAATTTTCAGTCCAAGCAAACTAAGTCAGTGAATCGAAATTCACTCTTCTGAACTGCATTTTTCTGATAAGTTCGCCTTTTATATGGTTTTATTTGAAAATTCATTGAAAAAAAAAAAATTCATTTCAAAAACTCACCCAATGAATTTCCATTTAATCAGAATGAATTTACAATTTCATCACTGCTATAAAATATCACCCATAAAATAAACTCATCATTTGTCATTTTTTTAATTTAAATTTTTTTTTTGCACAATCCACATATTTATATAAAAATTCAGTAAATTAACCGGATACAATAAACTCACTTTTTTTAAATAACAATATTGCATTGCATGTGGAAAATCTGAGTAGGTGTGCAAAAAAAAAATTGAAAAATATTTCTCCAAACATGTCTCATTCCATTTATTTTCCACAAATTAATACCAGCAATTATGGTAATTTGTGTTGTCATACGAAATTTAATGAATTGCATTTTTTTTGAATTTTTTTTATTAAAATGAATAAAAATTACAATATAATTCAATTTTAGGATGAAAATCATTTGTTGGAGAGAAAAAAAAAACATTAATTGGAAATTAAAATAAAAAAATGGTGACCGCCCTTGGATATTTGGTTTGGTGTGTTAATTATTTTGACTAATTAAAATGTTTACATTCTGATGCAAATTTTTACAAATCAAATCAAATTCAATTCGTATTAAAATTTTATTAAAAAAAATGGAAAAATAATTCAAACCGGGGACAGGCAAGAGTGACAGAAGATTAAATATTTTGTGTTTTTTTAACACAATTTGTAAATTTTAACTCATCTCTCCTTTTTTTTTTGTTAATGATCTTGACTTTTAATATAAAATTACATTTTCATGACAAAACATTTAGAACACACACGTCATATTCATTCAAAAGCACAAGCACACACACTCCATAATTTTCTCCATTCATAAAAATTCACCATTCATTGAAAAAACTTTTCACATATTCTCGTGAACAAAAAAAAGTTAAGAAGTGATTAAACTCTTAGTTATGTTACATAAATTTTTTTGCACTTCTTTTATTATAATTAAAATGATGATGAAGAACACACACTTTTTAATATAATTTAATGAAATTTATGGTAAAAATAGAATTCATTCACAAAAATGATTCTCAACTCTTTTATTTACAAGAAACCGTTATTGTAACAACTCTCTAGTAATAATTAAAAATAAAAAAAAAACAGAAGAATATAAAATGATATAAAATACTTAAAATAATTTTAAAATTTTGTTGAAGAAGTCATTCTGATTCTATGTTTAAAATGTACATGCAAAAACACATTCAATTATGAATTTTATGAAGAGTTATAAATAACATTAAAATTTAAATGCGAGATGCTCTTATAAATGTCAGGGATTACATAAAATAATGAATGAAGAAACAAAAGAATGTGAATTTTCTTTTTTTTAATTTTATTACATTTTAATGGATTTGAATGAGTTTTTAACGATTTGTAATGAGTTAAACTTGGTTTTGCAAGTCAACATGAGGTAAAAAGCAGTGAAAATGAGTTTTGGTGGAAATCACTGAAATATGAAATCTCTTAAAAAAAATATCGTAGTAAAAGTTGTAAGCTCATTTCTGTCGATTTAAAATAATATGCGAGTATTGTGTGCGGTCATCCGTCCGTCACTCTATGTCGAAGTCGCTAATTATTTAAAAAAGTTGTGAATTACAAAAAAAAGTCGCCAATGGCGAAAAATATCGCCTCTGAGAAATAAAAGCGTACTTTTTACGCTTCAGTATAAAAATTACGCTTTAAAGCGTAAAAAGTACGCTTTCATATTTTTTAAACAAAGAATTATCACGTTTGAATTGTGAAAAAGGTCAAAAAAACCCAAAATACTAAAACTTTTCAAAAATTTCTAAGAACTCAAAATTTTCAAAACACCTAAAAATTTCAAAAAACTCAAAATTTTTAAAAATGCCAAAAACTCAAATTATTCAAAAAATCTCAACAAACTTAAAATTTTCAAAAAACCCAAAAACTTCAAAAAAACTCACAATTTTCAAAAAAACTCAAAATATTCAAAAAACTCAAATTATTCAAAAAACCCAACAATTTCGAAAAATTCAAAAAACTCAACATATTTATTTTGAGTTTTTTGTAAATTTTGAGTTTTTTGAAAATTTAGAGATTTTGGAAAATTTTGAGATTTTTTGGAAATTTTGCGTTTTTTGAAATTGTTGGAATTTCTTTAAATATTTTGAGTTTTTTGAAAATTTTGAGTTTGTTGAGATTTTTGGTTTTTTGAAAATTTTTAGTTTTTTGACTTTTTTCACAATTCTAAAATGAAAACTCTTTGTTATAAAATATGAAAGCGTACTTTTTATACTGAAGCGTAATTTTTATACTTCAAAGCGTAAAAAATACACTTTAAAGCGTAAAAAGTACGCTTTTATTTCTCAGAGGGCAGCGAAAGTCGCCAATTACAAGAAAAATTCGCCAATCACGTAAAAGTTGCGAAACAAAAAAAGTCGTTAATGACGAAAAAAGTCACCTATGCAGTGAAAGTCGCCAATCACCGAAAAAAGCGCTTTTGGCCTCATTTTCCAAAATGGATGACATTTTAAAAATGGCGAAATTTTTACTGACTAAAACTAATCACTTGGCAATTCAGGTAGTTTTCATCTAAGATCATGTCAAACTCGTCATCAAAGAAAAAAAAGCATCAAAAAATGTAACTTATCATTAACAAAATGATTCAATTTCACATCCCACAAATAAAAAATTCTGTCATAAACATAAATTTACTCAATCATCTGCTCAATTCATGACTCCTTTTAATTCAGCCTGATACAATATCACAAAAAGAAAAAGACACAAATAACACGCCTTGCACTTGATTAATAATCATAACATCTTTATTTTTTTACATTTTTATTGCATAATTCTTATTCTTCTTATGTATATGATTTTTTCTGATTATTGTCATTTGATTGTTATTGTGACTTTTTTTCCTGTTGAATACACGACATGACATTTAAATAATAATAAAAATAATAATACTGCTGTGATGAACAAAAGACAGTAATAATTGCCCCCTCTTTTCATTTGCAATTGTTCTTTTTTGAGATTCAGACAAAAATATCACGACCCTCATTCACTTCGTCTTCTTGTCTTCGAAATTAGAATCAAATTATTTATGTTTAATTTGATTCATTCATTTGTCGTTATTATTATTATTATCATTTTCTTGTCCTACAAATTTCATTTCAATTGTTGTGTGTGCTTGTGATTGTGAATGAAATTAAATCAATTGAAAGGAAAATATGATTATTATGTTTCATTTGTTTACTTTTGTTTTGATGTTTTCTTAGATTTTGACTTTAACATTTTCATTGAAATTGCCTCGTAGTGTTCGTAACTCATCCCATTTGGGGGAACAGGGGGGATTGTGATTAGTGTGTTAAACTTTCCACCTTAATTGGCAGGTTGGCAGCTCGATTCTTGATTCGACCATGAAATATAACGGTCTCAAATGTTCCTTTTTCCTAAATTTGAATCAAAGACTAGGAACTCCTTGAGATCACAGGATTAAAACAAAGGACTTCTGATGATGATATCGGATATGCAGGATGAACCCGTTTATTGGCCTGAATCCGGGCTAAGTGAATCCGAATCCAGCTCCCCCCATCATGTCTTTCAGCTCATTTCTTGTCCTCTTGTGTTGTGGCTATCACAAAAATCTCCGTTTCGGACTTTAAGCCTATTCAAATTAAAAGATGCGAAAAGTTCAACCTGGTCATTTGAGAGGCAGCCTCACTGATATCGGACATGAGAATAGGAATGAGAGAAAAATGCATTCATTTTAACCTATTGCACAGAAAAAAATCATTAGATCAAATGCATTTTTACACAATAAAGTCAAAAGTAGTCTCCATTCATTCAAGTACATTTTTTTATGTTTCATGTTAGTTTTTTTTTAACTTTTTTTCCATTATTTTTCATCAAATTCGAGTTCAACTTCACTAGATCCAATATTCATTCATTTATTATGTATTTTCGGCTCTGTTGTTCTTTTATATTTTCATTATTCATTTTTTTTTTTACTTTGTCCAATACAAACTTCAATCAAATAAAAAGCATAACCTATGCTGATGCTCATGATGAGGATTGTGATGAAAAAAGGCATATCAAGCACATTTCATTCAAATTTTTGTCCTTCACGTCCAAACATGTGCTTTGTATAAAAATTACAAAAAAAAATATATATTTAGAGAGCAAACAAACAAACAAATAAACAACAAAATCCCATTATTCAAATTTTATTTTATTTTAGCTTTTTTTTTCCTTTGATTTTTCGTCTGCATATAAATTTGATAAGTGAATAAATAATGAAAAATTTGTATATGTGAGATGTGAGGAAATTTTTCAATGCATAAACGGAACAAAAGGAAATCGTTTTTAAGAGTTTTTAAGAGAAATTGATAAATTTTAGTTTTAAATAAATTTATTTAAAAAAAACATTTTCAAAAAAAATTTCCAGTAAAATCTAGCCACTTAATCATCATAATAATCAAACATGTCTCCCCTTTATAAATGAATATTTTCTGTGAATTATACGAATTTTCACATTTTTTTCTTCTTCATTATTATTATTATTATTTTTATCGTCATTTCTATTAATATTTTATTATATTTTTTTTTATTATATTCCAGTTAAAAAAAAATTAAAATAAAAATGATGGAGAAAAAATAAACATTATACAATTTTTTTTTTAATATTCACGGTGATGCCATGTGATGTCTTTACGGTATTATGTTATTATGAATGATTATTTATTGTATGGCAGGTCAATAGATAATGGAGGAAGTCATGATTTTGTCCTTTTTATGAGACAAATAACATTTTTTTGGCACATCTCACGTTGTGCTGGAGAAAATTACAAAAAAAAATTGTATAATAAGCGAACATTGACGCAGATTTTTATGTGACGTGAATAAATTCTGATTTTTCTTTTCTTATTGAAGCGCTCAGTGAGAGTGGTTTATTGTAATAATTTTTGTGCTGAAATCATCATTCAATTGAATGTAATCTGTTGCAGGAAACGATTATGGGATGATAATCCGGTCTTTTGTTGACTCATTTTGTCAGATCATTTATCAATCGTTTATTAACAGTTTTGATATGAAAAAAAGAAGTCTTAAAGAATCATCTCATGGTTTTTCATTGAAATTAGTGACAGACCACACATTTGTTAAAATCTTCTCCAAATCATGACAAAAGCACGCACTTTTAAATAACATCAGAATTTTACATGGCTTACATGGAAAAAAAATACCTTAAAAATTTTCCCCCTCATCAATAATTTTATCATAAAAATTATCACATTTCATATTTTTTTTTTCTTAACTTGTTATGACAAATATATTTTTAATTTATTATTTAACATTTCATACATTTCAATCTCATATGATATTATATTATATTAAAATAAATTAATGTTAAAAAGGTAAAATTTTCATGGTGAACATTTTCCTGGTACATGACACATACAAAGACTTACGTTAAAGTGAGTGAGTGAAAAAAGAACATGAAAAGAAAAATCTTTTTACATTTACACCATGACAAAAAAAAAACAAGTTTCATGTTTCCATAAATTTTTATAAACATATTATGATAATTTTGAATAGTACTGCAATTAATAATCAGTTGTTATTTTTCTCCAAAATGAAATGAAAAAAAAAATCTACGCACACGAGCGTCAAAGGTGGGCGGGTATCTATTAACAAAAGTCATGTTAATTTTTGTTTTGTGTTTCGTAATATTATGAGACAAGGCATACAAACACATACACAGAAAAAAAATTATTATTAATATAAATTGTCTCTGGACAAAAAAAAATAGATGTGAACAACTGGAATTCATATAAATAAAAATTAAATTATCATTTTCATTTTTATTTTACAATTTTTTTTGTTGATTATATTTAGAGGTGATATTATTTATATTTAAAGTTGTTTAAGCTTAAAAGAAAAATAAAAATTTATGAAATCATAAAATGAAAGGCTTAGTTGAATTATGAAAAATATGAATTTAATCTTACCTAGTCTTCATTTCTTGTATTTTAATGGTTAGGATTTAAAACGCGACATTTTTTCAATGATAAGCTACATTTTTCAATGATGTGTGACATTTTTTCAATGATTAGCGATATTTTTTAAATGATTGGCGATATTAATTTAATGATTAGCGACAGTTTTTCAATGATTGTTGACATATTTTAAATGATTGGCAATATTTTCAATGATTGGGGACATTTTTACAATGATAAGTGACATTTTTTAATGATTGGTGTAATTTTACAATAATTGGCGACATTTTTTCAATGATAGGCGATATTTTTTAATGATTGTCGACATTATTCAATGATTGGCGACATTTTTTCAATGATTAGCGACAGTTTTTCAATGATTGGTGACATTAATTTAATGATTAGCGACAGTTTTTCAATGATTGTTGACATATTTTAAATGATTGGCAATATTTTCAATGATTGGGGACATTTTTACAATGATAAGTGACATTTTTTAATGATTGGTGTAATTTTACAATAATTGGCGACATTTTTTCAATGATAGGCGATATTTTTTAATGATTGTCGACATTATTCAATGATTGGCGACATTTTTTCAATGATTAGCGACATTTTTTGAATGATTGGCGACATTTTTTGAATGATTGGCGACATTTTTTCAATGATTGGTGACATTTTTTCAATCATTTATGACATTTTTACAATGATTGGCGACATTTTTCAATAACTGGCGACGTTTTTCAATGATTGGCGACATTTTTTTATAATTTGCGTCGTTGACACAGGCGGACGAACCGAACGAACGCCAGCAATATCAGAATTTTCAAGAAATGCGCCAAAAAAATTGGTTTTCAAGAAGTTTTCAAAGAGTCGAAAAGGTCGTTGAAAACTTCAAGCTTGCATTTTACAATGAAAATAAAAAAAACATTCCAAAAATTCAATTGAACATCGAAATATTTTCTTAAAGTGCGAAAATGAAATGGCTTTCAGTTAAAACAGAAAAAAAAATCTACATAATTAAATTAATGTTTTGCATTTAAAGAAAATGACTAGACTAAAAATTAAACCTCTCCTACTTGAAAAAATAAAAAAAAAACTTAAAACCCTTTTTCACTATATTTACCTGAACAAAAAATCGTTACGCTTAGTTAAAATTTTTCTGAAAGTAAAAAGTAAAAAAAAATGTTCATTATTATTCTTTTAAAAAGAATCACACAACTCTTTTTTATCTCCCTCTTGCTAAATTTTTACATATGTCTTAAGTGATTTTCCATTTGTTTTTCATTAAAATTCTTTTTTTTTGTAGAAATTTTTTGTAAAAAAAAAAACTTAAAAAGTGCGTTGTCATGAATCTTAAATACATTTAAGTGAGTTTTTCATTCAAAAAAAAAATAAAAAATTTACATCATAGAAAAAAAAACAAATAAACACAATGAGATTCTTTTAAAATCAACCCTTTCATGTGCTTAATACAAATTACACCCGAAAGTGGAGAAAATTCTAATTTTTTGTACGATAAATTTCATGTAAAATGTAAATAAACATAAAATCCAACACAAAACACAACTCAATTAATAATTAATTTACCACCTTCAAACAATGATCGACGCATCATAAATCTTATTGTAATTTTACACACATCAACTTTACAATACAAATAAAACACATAATTTTACAAGACATATCATTTACATTTTCAATTTTAACACGGAAAAAAAGAAGAAAAAAAAATCATTATCCTCAGCAGATGCAAGCCTTCAAACTATAATTGCACACACAAACAAGTCCAACAATGTTTAACATGAGATATTACATGAACTGGACAACTGAGATATTGTTACAAGACTATGTGTGAGTTAAAACACAACAAAAAAAAGAGGAAAAATAATAATAAAATATAATCATTAGTCATGAACGCGAAGCTTTGTTTTATTATTGTGTGTGTTATTACATGAAATACAAATATTTGCAACAATGTTGTATTGCAAGATTGCAATTTACGAATAAAACATAATTTTTCTTTGTTTTACAGTACATGTCAATTTAAAATAATAATAATAAGGATTATGGTTAAAAATTTGTTTCTTTGAAGGAATTTTTTTTCGGTGAAATTGAAATTGAAATACAAAATTCAAATTTAAAGTGATGAGATGTCAGCTGGCAGCGATACATTTTTGACATATTGATTAAAGTGAATATAATGTAACTAAGCTTCATTGTGTATTTTTCATTTTGGCTCATTGTCATGTAACTGTGATGAATTTCATGAAGATTTTGGTTTTTTGTTCAATTTAACACAGTAACCGCCGCTGATCGATTTTTCGACCAGTAACTTTGGAGCCGAATTTCTCCTAGAAGTTCTCAAAATATTTTCTTCAAATTTTCTATATAAATAATTAGACATGTTTCAAAGATGTCAGGCCATTTATTTTGATTTTTTCGATTATTATAAGAAAATTATTAGCAGAAATAAGATGGGAAGTCATGTAATATTTTCCTCTTCGTACAAGAATTCTGTACGTATTTCTGTGGTATTATACGAAACTTTCAAACGGCTCTCCTGTAAAATTTTTGTATGAAACTCAAAATTTTCATCGAAACAAAAAGTGATCACTGTTACGCAAAGAACAAATCCTAGAAGAAAATTTTGCTCTAAACTCAATATTTCTAGGAGAGGCGGTTAATGGGTTAAATTGAGTGACTGAGACAATTATTTTAAGCTAAATTACTCAAATTTATGGAATTGAATATTTAAATTGAGTACTCGACCCTTGGTAATTATACCCGCGTACAGGGTACTTTGCGGGTAGGTTGCGGATTTGAATTCTTTAAATTAAATTTCAAAAAATGTCTCAATTAGATAAGTCGGCCTTTTTGTGACACAGACAGACAGCATGAGCGCTTGTAAATCGATAGGAAAAAGCGCCAAGCAATGCAGTCCGTATGTGAGATAACTCGCCAAGCACTGTGGGGTGATTTACGGGGCGTTTTCAATTTAGAGTGTCAAAGTGACAGCAGTACCTTTCTCCTTATGAAATGCATTATTATCCTTATTTATTAGTTTTTCATCAGGTCTCAAACCTCATTGATGAACACTCTAAATTAAAAACGCCCCGCAAATCACCCCGCACTGCTTGACGATAACCCCGCATGCGGAATGGTTTGCGAAGCGATTACGTGCCGTTTGCGGGGCTAATTTTTTATTTTTTTAATGTTATTTTTTATTTCAAATGTTGATTTTTTTTCTTGAAAATCAACGAAAACTAAAAATAACTGTATAACTTGTGATTTTATAACAAAAAATTTTTTTCAACAAAATATCGCCATATACAATAGAATTATTAAATTTTCAGGCTAAATACTATAGTGGTTGTGCTTTAAATAAAAAAAAAATAACTTTAAATAAAGAAAAAAATAAACCCCGTAAACGCCCCGTAATCACCCCGCAAACAACCCCGCATGCGGGGTTATTTGCAGGGCGATTGCGAGGCGTTTGCGGGGTCAAATTTTAATAAAATCACAATTCATGCAATGAGTTTTAGTTTTTCAAAAATTTTAGAGAAAAATCAACATTTGAAATAAAAAAAAAATTTTGAAGACAAAAAATAACGATTAAAAAATAAAAAATTAACCCCGCAAACGCCCCGCATGCGGGGTTATCGTCAAGCAGTGCTGGGTGATTTGCGGGGCGTTTTTAACTTAGAGTGTAGTCTTCAAAAATGATTCAGCAAAAGTTGAGCTTGATGGAATCCCCGAAGAAGCTCAATCTAGCTTCACGAAGGCATTTAGACTCTAAGGATCTCACTTGATTCTAATTTAAACAGTTTAGACCATAATTCGCTTTATGAAATTTTTGAGCAAAACAAAATCGAATCAACCCACTGTAGGCCATCAAGATGTAAGCTGTACAAAGAAAATTCAAAAATGCATTTTTCTTCAAATTCAATTCAAATCTGAGAAAAAAACGACATGAAAAACAACAAAATTAATTGGTTCCACATCGATGACAAGTTTAACTGGACAAAATGTGCAATTATTTAATTATATTTCTAAAAACAAATCACAATTTGCATTTTATTCCACAAAAATGACTGATTCTAAGCGATTATTTAATAAAATACACCTGTTCTTCATTCTTCAGCAGTGTGTGATGATTTTCTTTATACAAAAAAATTGACTCAAACATTTTCATTTGTAAAGGAATTACACTTGATCTCACTTTTTGATCAATTATGACTGTGGATCATTAAATTATGCTTAATTGTCCAATGAAAATAAAATGATTAATTGTGGATAAAAATAAATATTTTCATAACCTAGATTTTTCACTCATCATCATCATTCACTCATTGTATGGAAAAGAAAATCCAAAAAAAAAATATGAAATTAATAATAAAAAGAGTTAAATAACAAATTATTATTGCTTCCGGAAGTGTTAGTGTCTGTTAAATGAATGAAAGAACAAAAAAAATGTTTATTTGAAATTTAACAATAAACAACAAAACACACAATGCGGTCTCATCATTTCCAATTGAGAGGAGATAATAAATTATTGTGGTTACTTTTGTGTTTCTTTTAAATTTTAATTTTTTGTTTTTTTTCTTCTGAAATGAAATGAAATGAAATTAATCTGTAACATGAAAAGCATTTTTTTGAATTTCCACTGTGAAATATGACAAAAGTAGTGTTTTGGAAAAATTTAAATTAATGCTTCCTGTCTTTGTTGCTTGCGGTGATTTAATGGAGAAAAATTGAAATGAGACCCTGGGACCACACATGACGAGGAATTTGAAAAATGTTTCAATGGAATTCAATGGAAATTTGAAATTTTTTATTGAATTTTACAATAGAACGAGATAAAATTTGCTTAAAAATAAATTAAAATCATAATTCCAGATAATTCAAACGATTTTCCACCTATTTTTACATTTTTATTATTTTTCCAGCTGTTGTCATATTTTTATTGAGTTCATAATTTTCATTTTTTTTTATAATAATAACATTATTTTTGACACCATTAGAAAAAAAAATTAAGATTATATTTAACAAAAAATTCTCCAAAGAAAAATGATTTTTAAAATTGTTATTATAATTTTTTTTTATTATCTCAACTCAGATTTTCCATAAATATGTTAGAAATATGATGTGAAAGAATGAATTATTGTTGTGTTTTTATTTGTTATTTTTATACAGAAAATGTGTCATAAAATTATATTTTAGAAAAAACATCCATTAACGATATTTTTACTTTTAATCTGGATAAAGTGAAGTGTTGGCATGGTGTTTGGAGAAAGAGAAGGTTTTTTTTTAATGAAAATTTGTGTGTTTTTCTTTCATTATTAATGATAATTGTGTGATATTACAAAGAAAAAAAAAACTCATAAAAGTGGATTTTGGAGTGAAATCGAAAAATAAAAACAAAATCATGATTCTTTATAATTTAGTGAATTTTTATACAAATTACCATCCATCAACACCCAACATCTTAACGGTTCACAAATTTTTTAAAAATTATTATTCTTATTCTAGTTCAAGATTTCTTAAGATTAATTGAAGAAAATAATATACAAAAGAAATGAAATGAATGAAAAGACAGTTGTAGAGAATATTTTTGCATTTCCGGTCTCTTATTACGCTACATGAATAATCGTACTTAATTATTTTTCCTTTTTGTGCAAATAACAATAATGAATGTTAAGCGTACACATTTCTGTGTGCCTTCAATAGTGATGATTGTTCATTTCAAGATGTAATTGAGACACTTTTGTCATGATTTTATAATTTTCTTATTTCATTTTCATCTCATTAAAAACAAACAACAATAATTTATTTATGTGTGTTTTTTTTCTTATTTTTTTTGTTACAGATGCAAAATGCACAATCCGCTGCTGCACAATTAGATCAAGAAAAGTTACTGCTTCAAGAACAGCGTATTCAACAGGAGATGCGAATAAATGAATTGCATAAACAAATTGCTGCTTCATATCCGGCTTTACCTAAAAATAGTCCGTTACTTCCGTTATTACCGTACTTTCGACCTCCATATCCAATGCAACCAGGTTGGGATGCGGCTGCATTGCATTTGAGTCATCTAACTGGAGCCGCAATCAATGTTGAGAAAGAGGCATCACCTGCTTCCACCTCATCATCATCGCCAGTTCTTGCTGATCCAGATGCTCCCTTGAATTTGACAAAACCAAAAGGATCTCCAGATAGTCCCTCACCATCGTCAACTGGACACAAAACCCCAGTTTCCAATTCATCCGGTGGAAATTCAAATATTAGTAGTAATAATACCAATAACGGTCCTCTTCCAAATCACCAAACAAACAATCATAATTTGCATAATTTAAATAACAACTCAATTCAATCGTTAGCGAGACCATTTCTTCCATACCCACCAGCTGCAGCGGCCGCAGCAGCAGCATTAGCTCAAAAAACACCCCATTTTCCACATGAAGAGCCGGATTTCCTTAATCGCTTATGGCCATCTGCCATGGAACATCAAACGAATAACAGTAAATCATCAAATTCACACAATGACCAGGACGAAAAAGTCCGGTTAGTGCGTCACAATCGACAAAATCGTGATCACTCAAATAACATGGGTGGTGGACCGCCATCAGGTGAACGTGAGTCCGGAAAACCACACATTAAAAGACCAATGAATGCGTTTATGGTATGGGCAAAAGATGAACGGCGGAAAATCTTGAAAGCATGTCCCGATATGCACAATTCAAATATATCCAAAATTTTGGGTGCACGATGGAAGGCAATGACAAACTCGGAAAAACAACCATACTATGAAGAGCAGTCGCGATTAAGTAAATTACACATGGAACAACATCCAGATTATCGGTACAGACCACGACCAAAACGTACTTGCATTGTCGATGGAAAGAAAATGCGAATTTCTGAATATAAAAGTTTGATGCGAAATCGTCGTACAGAAATGCGATCACTTTGGTGTCGTGATGGATCCGAAGGACCTGGTTTTATGCCAGATATGGCATCTCCCGGAACATCTTCGGGTCGTGCATCATCACCAAATGGAAATACGAGCGGTGGTGGCTATTATTATCCACCTGACAGCTTATCACCTTCCGGATTCTCAAATGAAGGAAATACAAATTATGATTCAAGGGAAGATGAATGAAACAAAATGTTTAGGTGGCATCAATCTTTTCCACCAAATGTAGCTAATAATAGTAGAGATAATAATAATAGTAGTGGTAATACAAGACTTTGGTAATTTAATGTTCATTGAAAATCAATGTAAAACTTAAAAATTTAAATTTAATAAAAAAAAATCATAGAGATTTTATAAGATAAGTTTATATCTAGGAAATGTTGCCATTCGGAGCCTCTTTTATTGTACAAAATTAATCTTAATTTTATCTTTACAAGGAAACTCATTTTCCGTTAACTTTCATTATAATTTCAACACACAATTAATTGTGCAATAATTTTCAGTTGCCTTATTATAATAATAATTTTTTTTTTTATTTTAACTTTAAATTGATCTGTAAATTTGATTAAAAAAAAATCCTCTTGAAGCTCATACACCTCTGCTCAATTTTTAATATTTTATGATAAGATGTTATTCGTGCCATAATTCCTTTACTTTAAAATGAATTTTCTTTAATGGAAAACACTATAAATTTCAAATTTTGCGTTTAAATTAGCGTTTCATATTGCGTTCTCTTTTTAACTGATTCCAAAATAATGTGTAAATATTCTTATTTGATAAAATATTAAAATTAAAATTAAATAAAAATAATTGTATTAAATTAATCGTTAAAAGGTGCTTAAAACAAAAATATAACATTAAAATGTTATATAAAAAAATTCAAAACATTATCAAATAACGATTAAAATGAGTAAAAATTTCAATTTTAATACAAAATATAATTTAAATTAATAAAAAAACAAATTAGGTTTTAATTGTAAATAATATTTTAATATAATATAATCAAAAATTGATGTTTATAATAATTATAAAAAATTATGATAACAATAATAATGTTGTCATAAAATTAAAAAAATATACAAAATAAAGTATACATTTGATAGAATAATTTAATATAAATTAAAATGAAACAAAAATAATATTCAAGCCATAAATAAATATTAAAATGTCTAATTTATAATATAAAATTAAAAAAAATAAAAAATATTATTATTTTATAAATTGTATAATATTTTAATTGTAAATTAAATATTTTAAAGTCATTTTTCATTATTATTTAAAATTAACACACCTCTCTTAAAAATGATTTTACTTTCTCTCTATGTAATTTAATTTAATGTTGTATTATTATTTTATTTTTAATTATTTTATTTTTGTATTTTATTACACAAAAAGTCCCTTATTTAGTGCAGCTAATCAATAAAACAAATTATCCAGTGAACTGTTCTTTATACCAAATAATAATAAATTAAATAAAAATAGTAAATTTAAAAATAATTTTTTATTTTTTAGTTAAGTTAATAATTATTTTAATTTTATTTTACATAAAAAAAAACATTAAATAAATTTTAAAAAAATATCATTTAAAAATAAATTTAATATAAAATAATTGATACAATTAAATTAAAATATATATATAAAAAAACATATAAAATGATAATGATAAAAAATATATAAAATAATATATTTGAAAGAATAAATGATAATATTATTAAAATAATATTTAATAAAATATTAGTTTAAATATCTGTTAGAATAGTAATTAAATTTTTAGATTAAAAGCAGTAAAATGTTAAAATTATAAGGAAAAAAAGTATAAATATTAGTAATCATTATGTGTAACTTTTCTCAAGTAAATATATCAATGAGATATGAAAATAATAAAAAAATGTGTTTTATTTTTCTATTAAAAAGATTCAACGTTCGTTTGAGGTACTTATTTTACGCCTTGTCCGTCTTCGAGGAGTCGAGACTATCCTCATGTCGAGCAAAGGCGATCTACAAAATGTCTCCATCTAGAACGTCGAATTGCAATTTATTTCAGTTCCCTCAGGTTGTTAAATTATACCTCATTTGTCTCTGTGACAGAGTTGGCATCAGAGAGTGTGGAACGTCGCCAGGTGTTCCTAGGGCTACCTTGTGGGTTGTATACAATGACCTAGTGGCAAACTTCTGAAGGGTCTTTTTGTAAGGTATGCTCAATATAACAAAATTTTCTTTAACGTTTTTCTCCATATTTATGTGTTGCATCTCGGCTTTTCTCAGCAGTTCCTCATTCGAAATTCTATTCGGCTAGAAGATACGCAGAATTCGTCTAAGACAGCGGTTGACAGATACTTGCAGCCTTCTCTTAATGTCCTCTGTAACGAGTCAGGTCTTACAGCCATACTGAATGACAGAGAGTACGCACGGTCTAAAGATGTTAAATTTTACCGGTTTGCTATAGACTGAAGAGCACCATATACTGTTAAGGATTGTAAAGGTATCCCTAGCTCTTCTTATCCTGGTTTGCACATCTTTAGCTATGCCGCCATCCACGCTCGCCACACTACCTAGATACGTGAATTCGTTGACTTGTTCTATTGGATTTCCATCGAGCTTCAAAGCAGCTTGAGATTCTGATTTAATTGACATTTCTTTAGTCTTGTTGACGTTGATCTTCATTCCAACCTTAACCGATTACGTGGCCAAGTCAGATACTTTCTCTTGCATGTCAGCTTGCCTATGAGACAGCTCACATTTATCAACGGCATAAGCCAGGAACTCAAGTCGCTCTCGTTGTTTTAAAAGATCACTTATAATACTCCTTGGCTTGTCTCTTACTACAGCTCTCGGCACTTCGTCCATTAATGCCAAAAATAGCAATGGAGACAGCAGACAGCCTTGTCTGGCGCCCGAAACTGTCACAAGGTAATTGAGGTAATGTGTTTAAATTTCACTCAAGAATTTCAAGTAAAATGATCGATATGCTAATATATCAGAATTATTTTGAAATATTTTCTTACATAATCCTAAAAGTATGCAATATGTTTAAAATGAAAACTGATTTAAAATTATTCAGAAATTTTATTCGAGTTAAAAATGATGGTGAACTCAATCATAGAAAAGGTTAGGAATGTGAGGGCTCCCTGTAGACCTGGCATGGCCTTGAATTGTGAAGGAGGCAATTTTAGAAACTTAAAATTTGGCACCAAATGATTTGGCGGATTGAAAATTACTAATGGCCCTGGATGTCTGAATGATTTTCTTTAAAATTTACGTTAAACTTAACTTTTACAAGGCGATCGATTTCAGCCTTTCTGGCATTTGTCAGATTACCCGTATGGGCAATCCGCCAATTTGTCAATAGTTTTTGTTTCCTATGTGGTATGCAATGAAGAAGCTGATGTACACGTTCGAGGACTTATCGGTCATTATTTTCGCAAGAAAGCCACAGTTTTATTTAAATACCGAAGTTTCATCATTTTAGATATTCCATGAAACCAAAATATCATCAAAAAGTCCTCCAGAACCAATTTTATATGAAATCTATGTTGAAAGCTAAAACTAACGGTTTTCATACAAATATTCAAATAAAGGGTATCATCCGCGGTATAAAATAAATTTATAAATCCGATTCGACTCATATTTGACATTCCATACTCGATAACTTTGACGTATAAATATTGTGTTAAATAAAAAGTACCGAGCATAATTTTCTCCAATTTCTTCGTTTATTTCACGACAAAAATAAAAAATTTCATAAAAAATTCATAGAAAAATATATCAAGATGAAATTTCACAAAAGTTTTCGTGTTTTTGATGGAATTAAATAGGAATATTTAAGTGTGCAAGAAAATCCATATTATCTTTATTATATATGTGCCATTCTCTATGATATACAACAAATAAAAAAATGGACCATTTGTGAGATTTTTTGTTTTAAATGGACAAATATTACGAAAAGATTTAGAACATAAAAAAAAGAAACAAAACGAATATTTTGATATTCAAATAAGGAAAAAACTGAAAGTGTGATTAAATTGGAAAAAGGAAAAGCGACTACTAGCTTTTTTTATTCTTTTTATGTGCGTGTAAATTTTCTCTTTTGAAAATTTGAATTGTAATAATACTACAAAAAGCAGAAGTAAAATGGCAACAAAGTGTGATAAAAGTGAAACAATTGTCTTATCACCAGTCAAAGATGAGCCAAATTGTGTGGCCGGTACACCACCAGTGCCAATTGGCAGACATAAACCACAAATTTCAATGGAAAAATTTGAAGAGTTTCAATTTGAAGTGCCACCCGAGTGCCCCATTTTTGTACCAACATTGGAAGAATTCAAAAATCCCTTGGCTTACATTGCAAAAATTCGCCCGATTGCCGAGAAATATGGCATTTGCAAGATTCGACCACCACAGGTAAGTTTAAAGTGAAGTGAAATTTAAGTGGAGAATAGTGGCAGAAATTTTAAATAGTGAAACTTGAATAGTAACATGTAATATAGTGTCTATATATTGAATAGTCGACCATCTTGAAAGTCATTATGGATGAGGAAGTAAAAATTCTGTAATATAGTGCTGGAAATTTAAAAATTATGTCATGATTTAGAAAAAAATTCGGATTGACATGAAAATGACCAAAAATATCTGCAAAATTTTTGAAAAAAAAGTAGAATTTTTTTTACAAGAAATTTCATGACCAAATTTGGTCGCCATTGAAGCCATTTTGTAAATCACGTAGATTTCGTCCCTCTTACATCTTCAACAGTGAATGAACATACAAATGCCCTCTACTTGTTTGAAACAACCATTCAATCATGGTGATGTTCTTACAATGTTAAAAAATAAAAAAAAAATCATGTTCAAATCTCTTCTTGCACTGAAATCTAAAAATTAAATGCCTCAAATTTTAATTGGCCTTCAAAAACGAATTTAAATTTTTAAATTTTGTTCAAAAAAAATTTAAATTAAAATTTAATATGAAACGTTTATTTTTTTTTTCAAGTAAAGCAAATGATATGCATTAAATAAAGTTACGTAAGCCCATCTTTCCCCAAAAGAATTTCTAATGTAAGGAACAGACACGTTTTTTGAAGCATGTTTTGTGTTACAATAATTTAAATCAAAAAAAAAATCTTTAACAGTTGCAAACCGTATTATTCTATTATGACTGTGACCAAGTCACTATGATAACATTTCTTATAATAATGAGAAAAATAAAACGCTTATTATGAAAACAGTGAGTTGTTCAAAATTGGGTATTTAAAATAAAAAAAAAAAAAATAACTATATAAAAAAAAGATGTGATATAAATATAGATAAAGTGACTATGATTTACGTATAATTTTTCATCATATTCAATTTTGTGTATTTGGATCTCTCTTGTTGGTTGTCATAAAATAAAAATTAGTGTGGGGTTGAAATGATGATAAATTAATTAATTTATGTAAAATATTGACGAGAAAATATAAATTAGTTTAACCCAAATCGGACGAACGTTTCATTTTCAGATGAATATTTTAATGAAATTGAATCTAAGTGCATTTCAGTGCTTAACTCATTCGCGTCATCCGTTGCGTCAACGCAACACCTACTTTGAGGTCACTTTTCTCTTTTATATCAAAAAATTTCTTTGTCAATCTTTTTAAGAGTCTTAATTTGAGATGTTTTTTATCAAACAGTTGAATGGTTTTTGAATTTAAGCCAAAAACTAAGAAATAATGAGCTAAACTTTTAAGAAAAATCGCGTTTTTTTTCATTCTCGTACAAGATTTCTGTATGTATTTGTGTAGCACTTATACGTATTTTATTTTGGCTCTCCTGTAAAATTTTTATATGAAACCTGAAATTTTCATCGAAGAGAAAAGTGTTCATTTTTACCTAAAGAATAAATCGTAGAAGAACTTTTTGTTCAAAACTCAATATTTCTAGGAGCGGCGTCGAATGAGTTTATGACGGTTGAAAAAATAATGAACGTGATCGTGAACGATATACACGAGCGCATTTCTATGAATAAAGTTCGGCCATTTTCGTGTTAAATGTGATTTTAGTTTTGCTTTTTTTATTTGACTTGCTTAGTTGCTTTTGCTTAGTTAAATCTTGAGTTTTACCAGGTAAAATTTTGAGGCTTAATGTGATTTTAAGTTTTGCTAATTAGAACTTAGAGTTTTGCGCTCTGGGATTTAGATAATTGACTATTTTGGGTTGATTGGCCAAAGTATACGGATACGGAAGCCATTTTAGTGCTAACTTTGTTTATGTGTCTTGTTCACTGGGATTTTTGAGTTTTGCACCCAGTTTAAATATGACATTGGCTGACAGACGGACGCCATGACCTGCCCAATACTCGCATTTTTTTTGCAAATCGACAGTAATGTGCTAGAAAGTCAAAATTTATTTTTATTGAAATTCGAGTTTTCGGCTCATATGGGTTAAAATGCACTCGATACCAAAAAAAAGAGTTTCCTTCTCTTTTTCCAAAAATTGTTGTGATTTCTTGGACTTTTAAACCTTCAACGAACTTCTTTGATAAGTTTCTACAAGTCCATTAAACGTGACATAACATCATGAAATATCCCTGCCCAGTAAAAATAACCAATCACAGTAACTGCACTCGTTAATAATGCATCACTGGAAATACAATCAATAACAATCCGACAACAAATGAACCAAAGCTATACTTTCATTTAAACTGCATTTCACTTTAATATGCTAACCTTAACGTCCGTTCAATGTAAACAAAAAAAAACATTAAAACAAGTCTTTTTTCACCAACTTTTATTTTATTTTATTTTGTATTTTTCAAGTACTCTTTTTAATGTAATGTAATGTTGTCCATTTCCATGCACTCTCATTCTCCTGTACATAAATCAACATATCATCACTTACATATTTATGTTTCTCTTGTTTTCGTATTGAACGTGTATTGATGTATTATGGTTAATTGTTGTATTTCTTGCAATTTAAAATCACACTGTTTTTAATTTTATTCATGAATTAATTCAATTTTCAATTATTATTCGATATTACCGATAGACAGTGAGTTTGAAAATAACAGTTAGCCTAATTGTTGTGTCACACTCAATATTTTATTTTATAATTGCATTTTATTTATCGTCATAGTTTTTTTTCACTCATATTCTACGGTTATTTCATGAAATTACGGTGCTCGCCTTCAAAATCTAATAAACGACATGAATTTGTGTGTGTACATGAAATGTGTATGAAACACGGCTATAAATTATTTGCATATATGATGATGGAATATTGTGCGTTTTGAAGCAAATGTTGAAGTTTTTAGATGAATTGACATTAAAATGCATTGAATTTGAGAAGTAAATTATGAGTATTTAACCACATTTTGTTCTTTGATTGAATATAAAATTAATAATAATTTTTTTTTACTTTTAATTTTCAGTCATGGCAACCACCATTCACAGTGGACGTTGACAAACTCAAATTCACACCTCGAGTACAGCGTATCAATGAGTTGGAAGCCAAAACTCGTATCAAACTCAATTTCCTTGATCAAATTGCAAAATTCTGGGAATTACAAGGATCATCCTTGAAAATTCCCATGGTTGAGCGTCAAGCTCTCGATCTATACACACTTCATCGTTTCGTGACAGACGAGGGTGGCTTAGAACAAGTCACTAAGGAACGTAAATGGACAAAAATCGCCCAACGCATGGGATACCCAATTGGAAAATCAATTGGTGGTATTTTGAAGGGACACTACGAACGAATTTTATATCCATTTGATGTTTATACAACGGGAAAGACAATTGACTCAAAATTAGAGTCAGAATCAGATGATCAGGATTATAAGCCACATAAAATTGTGGCAAGACAAGCTGTTCAACCTCCAACTGAGACAACAGCCCGTCGTAGCAAGCGATTTTTGCAAGAGAAGCAGAAACAGGAGTCGTTGAGCAATGAAAATTTAACATCCCCCATTAAAAAGGACCCTGATGGAACATTACCGGGTCCACATTGTCCCCTGGCAAAAATGGGAGGCATGGGACTGCGTTTACGTACACCAGAAAAACGTAAAAATGGAAAGGCTTTGTATGAACATGATCCGTTAGCTAAATATGTGTGTCATATTTGTGAACGAGGCGATGTCGAAGAAGCAATGCTTTTGTGTGATGGATGTGATGATAGTTACCATACATTTTGTCTTATGCCACCATTGCAAGACATCCCAAAAGGTGATTGGCGTTGTCCAAAGTGTGTCGTTGAAGAAGTCAACAAACCCGTTGAAGCATTTGGCTTTGAGCAAGCACAACGCGAATACACCCTCCAACAATTTGGTGAAACAGCAGACGCATTTAAGTCCCACTACTTCAATATGCCTGTGCATATGACACCAACAGATGTTGTTGAGAAGGAATTTTGGCGAATTGTGTCGTGCATTGATGAAGATGTCACTGTTGAATATGGAGCTGATCTTCATACAATGGAACATGGATCGGGTTTCCCAACAAAAAGTTCCTCATTTCTCCTATCACAAGATCAAGAGTATGCCGAATCAGCATGGAACTTGAATAATCTTCCAGTACTTGATGAGTCAATTTTGGGACACATTAATGCAGATATCAGTGGAATGAAAATTCCCTGGATGTACGTTGGAATGTGTTTTGCTACATTTTGCTGGCATAACGAAGATCACTGGAGTTATTCAATTAATTATTTGCATTGGGGTGAACCAAAAACATGGTATGGTGTCCCTGGGAATAAAGCTGAAGCATTTGAGACGACAATGAAACGAGCAGCACCTGAACTTTTCGCCTCACAACCCGATCTCTTACATCAACTTGTCACAATTTTGAATCCAAATCTTTTGATGAAAGATAATGTGCCGGTTTACAGAACTGATCAACATGCGGGAGAATTTGTCGTTACTTTTCCACGAGCTTATCATGCAGGATTTAATCAAGGCTACAACTTTGCTGAAGCAGTTAATTTTGCACCAGCTGATTGGGTGAGTACTCAAATTTTTAGAATACCAGTCACAGTTTAACATAATTTCCTGATCTTTTACAGTTAAAAATGGGTCGTGAATGTGTCAATCACTATTCAAGTCTTCGTCGTTTCTGTGTTTTCTCACATGATGAGCTCGTATGCAAAATGGCCCTTGATCCAGATAAATTGAATCTTGGCATTGCAACAGCTTGTTATTTGGATATGGCAGAAATGGTTGATACTGAGAAGAAACTCCGTAAAAGTCTTCTTGAATGGGTAAGTTTATCGTTTGAAATTTATCAGATGCTTCATTCAATTTTTATTGATTATTTTTTTTACAGGGTGTCACAAAAGCGGAACGTGAAGCATTTGAACTCCTACCAGATGATGAGCGTCAATGTGAAATTTGCAAGACAACTTGTTTCCTCTCCGCTGTCACCTGTTCCTGTCCATCTGGTCTCGCCTGTTTACGTCACTACACCGAATTATGCAAATGTCCCCCCGAAAAACACGTTCTCAAATATCGATACACCTTAGACGAGCTCCCACTTATGCTACGAAAACTAAAAGTTAAGGCAGAATCATTTGAAATTTGGTTGACCAAAGTCAAAAATGTCCTCGATCCAAACAATGACAGTAAGATAACATTATCAGAACTTCAAGATTTGGCAAATGAGGCTGAAACAAAGAAATTTCCGAGTTCGGTGCTACTTGATCGACTCAATTCGGCAGTATTAGAAGCTGAAAAATGTGTAACGGTGATACAACAACTTGATATTAATAAAATACGTACACGAACAAGAAATAACACAGATCAGACAAAGTACAAATTGACAATCGAAGAACTTGATATGTTTGTGCAGGAAATTGATAATTTATGCTGTACAATTATCGAGGGCAACAGTGTACGTGAATTACAGAAAATGGGAAAGGCTTTTATTGAAACTGCAAATTCACTTCTAAAGCAAAGTATTAAGAATGTAAAAGAGCATGAATTACAATCGGCCATAGATGATGGCAGTTCTCTTTGTATTGAATTACCACAAATTAAGGCATTGAAGGATCGTTTGCAGCAAGTTGTGTTTTACAATAATTGTCGTATTACGCGAGATTCCCATGATAAATTACCTTTGCCAGCTGTGATGAAGCTCCTGAATGAGGGAATGCAATGTGTTCCACACACACTTTTGGAAAAAGAATTGGCAGAACTTCATAAGATCATGACGGATGTTGAGCAATGGGAAGTCCAAGCAAAGCAATGTTTTGATACAGGAACTCAACATCAAATTCCTGAAATTGAAGAATTACTTAATCGAGCTGAGAGTATTGAGGGTATTTTACCTTCTGAAAATAGTTTGCGAGATGCATTGAAAAAGGCCAAAGATTGGCTAAATACTGTCGAAATTTTGCAACAAAATGAAAATTATCCATATTTCCATACATTGGAATCCGTTGTAAATCGTGGCAAGAACATTCCATTCCAATTGAAGGAACTAAAGCGAATGGAAATGCATTTGAGTGATGCTCGAGTATGGAAAGAGAGAACATCTCGAACTTTCTTAAAGAAATACTCATCATTTTCTTTGATGGATGCACTTTCTCCTCGCAATGAAGCTGTAATGCTCCCCAACAAATATAAGAAGCGACATAGTGATGATATTATCTTTGAACGATTCACTGAAGACATGGGACCACTGCAGATGGTCGTTGCCTTTAAAACAGCCGAAGAAAAGGAGATGCGTGAAATGCAAGAATTGAGAAACATTAACATGGCAAAAAATCCTGAAACCGACAGTTATTGCACTTGTAAACGAAAATTCTGTGGAATTATGTATAATTGTCAATTGTGCAAAGACTGGTTCCATTCAACATGTGTCCCGTTACCTAAGAATTTGATACGTAGCAGCAAACAAAATGCAGCTAAAGCAAAGGAACTTGATAGAGATGTCAAATATCTTTGCACATCCTGTTGCCGATCTCGTCGACCACGACTCGAAACAATTTTACAACTTCTCGTTTCACTACAAAGACTTCGAATTAGATTGCCCGAGGGAGAAGCACTTCAATGTCTCACCGAACGTGCAATGAATTGGCAAGACAGAGCACGACAAGCCCTTTCACGGGAAGATGTTGCTGCTGCTATCGCAAAATTATCACAACTTTCACAAAAAATGCAAGATCAAGCAGCCAACTCGGAAAAAGCAGTTGCTAAAGAAACAAAAAGATTGGCAAAATTAAAGGAAAACAGGAAAAATAAGAAATTAAATCTTACACAAGAGCTATCAGAACACAGTTCGGATAACGATGAAAATGATCAACTTACCCACGAGAAAAAGAAGAAACTGGATGATGACTTGGATGGAAGTTCAGCACCTTCATCACCAATGTAAGTTATTTAAATGAATTAATCTCAATACAATTCTAATTTATTTATATTCTTTAATCAGTGTAACAAATCGTGAACACACATATTCAAATTCCACCTCTGGCCAAGCCGCAGGACAAGATCCTGCGGTACTCGACTCGTCACCATTAAATGGCAAAAGTATGGAACCTCTTGTTCAATTAAAAGACACAACACGTGAATTTTTGGATAATCTTATGATGGAGGGGGATCTCCTTGAAGTATCTCTGGATGAAACTAATCATCTATGGCGTCTTCTTGTGGCAGCAAAACCAACAATGTCCGACCTTTCATACATGTATACAAAGTACAACATTACGGTACGATTGATTTTTTTATAAATATATTTTTGATTTTATTGAACTTTAAATTGCAGCCCGGTCACACAAATGAAAATCTAGTCAAAGAATCTAAGAAACGTAAATCAACTGATTTGGGTGCCAATCACACACCAGGTGGCAAGAAATCAAGTAAGAAATCAGCAGCAACAACAAAAGACACTGTAATCACAACAAATGGAGAAACGAATGTACTAACACCTCAGAACAAAAATACCACCGCAACTAAAAAAGGAGGTCTTTTGAATGAATCGAATAAGGATGATAGTGCTAACGATGAACACGAAACTGAAGCTGAAGATCACACTGAGGATGGAGATGTGAACGATAGACAACCTCGCAAAAAGTTAAAACGAGGCAGAAAATTAAAAGTATTAAAGGACAATAATGAGGGCAGTCCTTTGGGAGCGGGTGGCACAACAGTCACAACTGGACAAAATTCCTTGAAGAAAAAGAAACCGAAAAAGACAACCAAAAATCTTAACAAGAAAACAATGAATCAGAGTATGACCTCGGATGAAGATGAAGAATGTAGTGCTTCGAATTGTTCTCGACCACCAGGTAAATTCAAAAATCATCATTTTCATTTAAATTTAAAAATATTAAAATTTAAATCTTAATTTAAATCAACAGGAATCGAAGTCGATTGGATTCAATGTGACGGTGGATGCAATAAATGGTTCCATATGCTATGTGTTGGCCTTGATAAACGTCAAATTAAGCCAGATGACGATTATATTTGTAAAATTTGTAAGAAAGCACCTTCAAATGCAGCAAAATTATCAGATGTAACTGCAGTAACAGCAGAATAAAAAATGAAAAAAAATTACAATAAGAATCACACAGAAGAGAAAACGGTAGAATAATTAAGTTTACACTATTAAAAATACTTAAAAAAACATACAGATAATAATGAATATTTTTACTAGATTTAAAAAAAAATATAATCTAAAATCAAACATTTTACGACAAAAAAAATCATGGTAAATTAGAACCATGATAAGCAGAAAAACCTTTTCATAAAATTTTTATTAAATTTTAAAAGTATTTTGTATTAAAAACAATTAAGGATTCCCAATTATATAAACTTTTAATTATAATAATTAATAATTTATGTGTAATAATAAGTTCAAGTTCATTAATTCGCTTAAATACAAGAGAAAATGCTTTATTTGTGTTATTGATGAAAAGTTTTTCATTAGCTAATTAATTTTATATTAAATCGTTGGTGTAATTTTTTTTTTTTCAATTAGATTTAATATCAATAAAATTTCGTTTGATAAACAATCGTGTTCTTTCATTAGTTTAAGATATTTTTTGGCTTTAATCGTAATTTTTAAATTAAATATGAATTTATTTGAAATTTAAGAGAAAATTTAACAGTAATCGAGAAAATCCTACAAATAATTTAATTTTTTTATGTTTGCTCAAATTAAAAGCATTTTATATTCATTTTGAGACGAAAAATTTAATTTAAGTGTGCCTGCAATAAATTTAATTGAAATCCACGCAAAATTTATCTAAATTCTATTTTTTTAACTTCATCAAAGGGAGTATTCAGAATACGGTCTATTAGAAAAATTAACAGGATTTTTGGAAAGGTGTGATGATATAAATATTTTTAAGACTTAGCTAATTTTCCCCTGAATTTGAGAGGAAATAAAATTATTATTAATGAAAATTCATTTTCAATTTTTTTTCTATTGTTTTTTTTTGGAAAAATGTACAAAAAAAAATTGAACAATAAATTAGTGTAAAGCTCTTCAAAAATAGTAAAAAAACACCGTAATTTTTAAGAAACTCTTATAAAAAATTAAATGAAAAAATATCTATCGTATATTTAAAATGCAAAATTTAGAATATTTATTTATCACAAAATTCCGGTACAAAATTTTATATAAAATGAAATTTCTTCTATCACAAATTTAAATAAAAATTTTCATATCCCTTTTCTTTCCATGGGCACATTTTGTAATTTGAACCACAAAAATATGAAATTGTAAATCCAAAACTAAAAAAAAATTAATGTTGTGTTCAGATACAATATAATAATAAATTATAAAGTAAAATAAAATTAGAATATTAATTATAGAAATAATAATAATGATAATGTTTTATGAAAAGTAAAAAAGAATTATTAAAATGATGAAGAAAATAAAAAAATAATAATAATAACAAAAAAAATGATAAAAAAAAATTTATAATAATTAAAAATACAAAAAATTCAACTTTAAAAAAAATAGATTTACAAGAGAAAATTATTGTAAAAAGGAGATAATATTAATAAAAAGTAATTTCTTATAAGGTTAACAAAAAAGAAAAAAAAATTACACAGATATACAAAATACATCACTTGCTAGAACAAAGCTCAAACTATGAAAATTAGAAAATACACTAAAAATAAGCAGACACGTATTTCGGGGTTTGGCTGTTATACCCTATTTAAGCCTGTAAGAGCTATCAGGCTCATTTTCACGTTTTTAGTCATAACTTTCTTATTTTTAAAGATACAAAAAAGAGGAGATACTCATTTCGATATAGCTTCATATCATCTAAAACTTCTAGAAGAACAAAAAAATTCGTTTGATGGAAAAATTTTGGGAAAAATCGCAAAAACAAATGAAAAAATAAATAAATTTAATAAAAAATTTGTTATTTGAGAACAAGCAAAATATAATGCATTTTCATTAGTTTTTTTTCAATTTTTCCCAAAATTTTTCCATCAAACAAATTTTTTTGTTCTTCTAGAAGTTTTAGATGATATGAAGCTGTATCGAAATGAGTATCTCCTCTTTTTTGTATCTTTAAAAATAAAAAAGTTATGACTAAAAACGTAAAAATGAGCCTCCTAGCTCTAAAAGGCTTAAATAGGGTATAACAGCCAAACCCCGAAATACGTGTCTGCTTATTTTTAGTGTATTTTCTAATTTTCATAGTTTGAGCTTTGTTCTAGCAAGTGATGTATTTTGTATAACTGTGTTATTATTATTTCTATGAATGAACATTAATTTAAATGAATATTGTGTAAAATGATATAATATAATGATCTTTGTTTTAGTGATGATGAAAAATTAAATAAAAAATTATAAAAAAAAAATATCTGATTTTATTTCAAGCCAATTGATAAGATTGAACTTTGCCCATAGTGATGATAAGAGAAAGGTTAACCCACCTCAGCCATTATTACATTTGGCTTTTTGTGGGCTGTTTTTCGACTTACCCTTAATCATATTCCTTGTTAAGGATACTTACAGTGGAAAATGGAATTGTCAGCGAAGATAGTTGGCAAAAACCATTGCAACTGAATTTTTGCCACTTTTCAGCAATTAATCAATCGATTTCATTGCGGAAAGTGATAAAAATGGCATGTGCTGAGTCTAGAGTTGGGTAAGTTATTTTTACTTCTCTGTCCCTACTATTGATAGTAGATGGTTTTGTCCTGTGTTTCAAACACAGTATTTGACTCTACCTCTAAATTGGATTTCGTCTGAAAACGAGGTGCTGTCGGGAGTGCAATATCTAGAATATGGGTTGAGCACTTCTTGTTATTGCGTCGTTGCGTTTACGTTGATTTTATTGATACTGTTCTATATGGATGTTCTTGATTCACAAAGACAATAGTTTTAGCCTCATTTTTGTGCTGGTTTACACCGGGCGGAAAAGAGAACTGATCAAAAGAATATATTACTAGACTTTTGAATTATTGGATGAAAAAACTGATGGAAAACGAGAAAAAAAAAAGTTTGATAAGAATTGATGCATATTTAATAAAGAAATTCCGTGCCTTGTAAGGAATGTCACCAGAACTCTTACTTCATCCTAAGCTCTTTAGTACAAGTGGCTGATCATTTGGGTATAAGATTAATTACGTGTTCGGAAAGACGTTTGCTTTGCAGATCCCAGTACCAAGTTGATTCATCTGTCTCGCTCCATATTTAACTGCTTAGTATCTTCAACATATTCAAACTCCATTACATTTAAATTGATTGATTGATTTATGTCCACAATGATTTTCCATTGATTTATTAATGACCAAAACTATCAACACACACATTCAAATAAATAATTTTTAAATGTAATAAATATTTTGAAATATCATACATTTTTATTTAAATTGATTGGATTAGGAAACTTCTGCATGTGATTGACTTCATTTCCTACATTTATTATTTAATCATTAACAACATAATTTATTGGTTGAACAAAGAATTTTTTGTTTACTCAAAACATAAAAAATAAAAAAATAGCATAATTAGAAACATTTGTTTATGCTTTATTACAATTTATGAGGAAATCGACTTGAAATATAATTTATGGATCAATGTTGATTTATATGAGCATATTTTTAATAATAATAACAAAAGACAGTCATTGTTATAATTTTTCTTTATAAATAAATAAGGCAGCATACTCAAAACAATAAAAGTGTAGGATATTTTGTCTAACACTCGTCTAAATTTATTTTTTTCTTTCCATACAAAGTTTTAAAGAGTGCACTCCAAGACTTTTTTTTGTAAATGTTGAGAGTTAACTTAAATCACTTTATTATTATTATTTTATTAAATTAATCTACATAAGTACTTATCTCTTTCTGAAGAAAACAATTTGCTTAATGTTACAAAAAAATAATATAAAATAATAGAAGGCGAAGAAATTTGAAAAATTTAAATGAATTATGAAATTAAAGGTGTATAAAAAGTTATAAGAAGAAAAAAAAATATAAATCAAATGAATGAAACAATGGCATTCCTTTTGTTTCTCTTTATTATTTTTAATCGTGTCGCAAAGTTTTATTTTTTTAATGTAATCACTTTAAGATAATAAGAGCTGAAATTTTAATGATATATGGTTTGAATTACGATGAAAGGCGAAGAGAAGTGTTATTTAATCTAATTTAGCTTTACAAAATTATTGTAATGAGTGATATATTTTTTATTTAATTAATTTAAATTGCATAACGATGTTCTAGTAAATTTTAACCGAATTTTCAAACCGTTTTGAAAGTTT
The DNA here is from genome assembly GCA_900002565.1 of Culicoides sonorensis. Lineage (NCBI taxonomy): Eukaryota > Metazoa > Arthropoda > Insecta > Diptera > Ceratopogonidae > Culicoides > Culicoides sonorensis. Next base: position 889,572 of record LN483378.1, read on the forward strand.
ATTTTATCTCATTTGTTATAAAAATTGGATTTAAATAGATTTTAGCGATCTCAAAGACGCTTAAAAGCATACAATGAGCATAAAAATTTGACGCTATGAAGGTGAAGTTAGTGCCAGCACCAAAATATGAGATTTTAAGATGAAACAAGGACGATTAGCATAGTTGAGGATAAAAGTTTTCTATATGGACTGAGTTCTAAGAAATTCGATGCCATCATTTAAATTTGGTTCTTGATCAAAAAAATGTATTTTATTTTTTTTTGTCTAGGTCATTGCACAGTTTGTTGAACAACCCATTGAACTGGTTAGTGATAAAATAAGGCCGTTACCTGAGTAAAATAGATCAAATTTAAGTCTGCCAGAAAACTGGCTTTACACGGAGGTGTTTCAACGTTTCGAATTAAGATGATATAAATTCAGAGTTAATATTTTTATTAGTCATAAGCAAAAAAGCAACATGTGACTTCTTAACGTTCACGTAAAGCACGTTGATAAGGTTAAGATGCCTTTATGGAAAGAAATGGAACCTTTCTTTTCAGCCTAGGTTTCTAAGACAGAGCAGTAAAACTTGTTTTTGTATCAACTCAATTCGATCAATGTCAATATGAGAGGCAGGCATCCAAACTACAAAGAGATCGTTATATTCCCAATCAAAACGTTTGACTAGACCGACATACAATAAATTCAAGTTATTTAAAGGACTTTATAAAATGTTGAAATGTAACCCGAAAACACTCGTTGAGAACTTTTAACTCATTATAAATGTCCCTTAGAATTCTGAACTTAATTTTTTTTTCAGGTCCAATGAATTTATCGGTCTTATATAATTTATAATATAAATGATTTAACACTCCAAAGTTGATACAGTCTGGAAATTACATTTGAAATGCATCGTGTTGCATCCTCTGATAGCCAAGCAATCTTGGGTGGATTATGGTCCTTCTATATTGAATTAAACAGTCAATACGCATCTCACCTTCTATTATATTTTCTATTGAACTCACTGCATTTTAACATTTGATGCATTACGAAGTTTCTATAAGATCGTTCATATTTACATGATATTTTGCTAGTCTTCAACAGTCAATTTATATTGATTTTGAGGTTATTCATTGTATTTATTCACCGGGAGTGGAAAATGTCTATTCATGAACTCATACGCAAAAGGTTCACATTTTATGAAGAGGAACAAACCAAGTTTCTTTAGTTCACCTATTGTACGTTGTGGAATTAGTTTCAAGATGTTGCTAACTTTCTAATTTAATTATTTTTGCAGTTAATTTTTTTTCGAAAAACCACTTCCTTTTTCTAAAATTTCTTCTTCAATAGTTTAGAGTATAATCTTATCACTTAGTTTTATGAAATACTCTTCAGGTTTCTCTTTGTGCTAGTAGTCGGCTTGACGTTTATCAAGTTATTGATCAAACTAATCAGATTTGTAATCATTATCAGCCTTATCATCGTCAAATAAATCAGCCTATTTTAAAATTTTTGCGTGATTATTAATGACCTTTGCGTTGTAACGTTAGTGACGTTAAAAATTAAATTCGTTTAAATTGAATAAGATATATCAAATTTATCAATGAAAATCATTTATTTTGGAACTTGAATGTTTTCAATGGTACTAATTTCACGCTCATATTACAGTAAATTAAATCTTGCTATAACCTAAGACAGCTTTCAATAAAAATTAAGTTTTATATTTTTTTCATTTCTTGCTAACCATACAAACACCTCTCACGAGTGAACACTCAATCATTAAAAAACACAATTCTCTCACAGTTAAACGATCATCTCTCGTTAACTTATAAAACACTCTCATGTTATACAATTATTATATTTTTTTTAACTCAAATAATGTAACATAACATGTGCCATTTTTTCGTTGAAATGGATAAAAAATTAATCTTATTTATTTTAACATTAGATTTTTCTGTACTTTTTAACAATATTCAAACAAAAATCAATTGTTATATTTTTGTTACAGTTATTTTTAAATTTAACTCATATTTTTCAAATTTCACAAATATTTTAATTCCACTAATTTTATTTACAAAACACTGAATCAGCTGCATAATATTATTAACGAATTTGACTAACGACCATCTCTTGATTTTCTTGAGTTGAATTGAAATGCACTCAACTATTTTATCTTACTCAATTTTAAGTGTACACACAATTAAATGAGCATAAACCGAGCAATATTTTTTTTCATATAAAACATTTTATGAAAAAAATGCTACAACATGGATACTATAAACATTTTCACCGCACAGTTGTAAAGCTTAGATGAATGTTGGCAGTCGGACTGTTAGCATCGTCATTGAATTTTAATTTAAATCGGTGTATAAATTTTGATAAATATTAATAAAAAATTTATATTAAAAGATTTTATTTGAGAAAAATTGATACTGTGAAAAAATTTTAAAAGTGAATTGAAACGAAAAAAAAAATTGGAAAATATTTGTTAAAGAAAATATTATTATTCAAATAATAAAAAAAAAAATTAAATTCAATTCCCAGATTAATAAAAAAAAAATAAAATAAAAATGAAATACATCACAATCCTTTTCCTGATCATTTCAATTACAATCAATGGATTACTTGGAATGCCTCCAGACAAGGTGGAAACAAAACATGCAGGTTAGCAACAAAAAAATAACTATAACTAATTAATACAAAAGAACAAATTTAACGGATCAACAGTTAAATTTAAATACATTTCCGTTTAAAATGCAATTATTTTTACTCACATTTGTTTAAAATTAATATCATTGTATTGTATTTTTTTTTTGTTTGGATCATAGCAAAAATGTTCAACATTAAAACTCTATTAAGAGTTAAATTTAATTTCAATTTCAATGGAATCTGAATAATTAAGATAGAATGTTCATTGTTTTCGATGTCAAATAAGTTATAAAAGAAAAAAAACGAGATTGCTTCATTGCTTCATGATGATTTCCTCTTGATTTAAGAAAAAAATAACAATTAAAGTAAAAATGAAGTTTGTCTTTCAATGAATTTGACATTAATTTTCAACATTTTTCATTTGATTGACTGTCATTTAAGCCATTAGGGCTTAAAATTAGATGAGGATCAAAATGTGAATGACATGCCTTAAAGAATTCAATGAAAATGCGCTTACATTGAAATTTCATGAATAAATTCTCCTTTTTTTAATCATTTATTCATCTTTAAATGTGTATGATCATTTTAATTCTGTTTAAGCTTTAATGGTAAATACTTGTTAAAGTGCATTAAATTGACAAAAAGAGCCATTTGTCGGTAATTATTATTATTTTATACTATAAAAAGTATGAGATTTTAGTTTGTCTTATAAATAATTGTCATTTTGCAATGAAATAGAATATTTTACACAAGGTTAGACGTCTCTTGTAAATATTTTAACTATTTATACAATTTTTGTTGCATTTTAAACGACACGACACTCCTCGTCAAAGCAAAATGTGAATTTTGTAAAATTTTCATTGAAAAAATTCATCTCTTGGAAAAAAAATAAATTTACATGAAATTAACATTCAAGCAATTCGCTAGCTCCATGTACTGGGGTTAATTCCTAAATAAATAAATAGAAAAAAAAAAAAATCTAATAAATTTATCAATACCGGCAGTAAATATGTGTCATAATAATAATAATAATAATGAAAAATACATGAAATGAAATCAAGAATTAAAATATGCTTATAATGAAAAAAGGGGATTGCCTTTAATTAAAACAGTCATTTCATGTTCTCTCTAGGTTACTAGGTTTTTTCCATATGAATTCAAATAAAAATAATAATGAGTGCAATATTGTTTAATAATAATGAAAAAAAATGATTTCAAGAGTGATTGTGAATAGAAATGCAAAAAATAGAACGATTTATATAAATTGACATGAAAATTTACGTTTTTCTATATAAAAAATAAAATTAAAATGCATTTATTTGTTATAATTTGTTAAGCTTAGAAAAAATATAATAATAAATAATTTTATAAGTATTAATAGGGAGTGGAAGTGACATTATGTTTACGTTGAAAAGTTACAAACTATTTTCGATGTTAATACATGGAAATGGTTTTGGTAGGGATTGCCATGTTAAAGGTTTTATCCAGGGCCTCGTTTTCGTAGACAAATGTGCTTAAACATATTGTTTACGTTTTAACCCTCAATGGGTATAATTTATTAGGTTACAGCATTACATGGACTTGTTGTACAAAATCGTCTCATCAGTAGCTATTGGAAACTCGCAAAATATTTCCACAAGTGGAAAATTAAATTGAATGTAACAAAATACGAAGCGTGCTTCTTTACACGGCGCCGCCTTCCAAGATTCAGACCATCTAACGCAATGAACATCTCGGGAATAGAAGTTCCCTGGAGTGATACTCTCAAATACCTGGGAATTACAATAGATAAAGGTTTAACATTTAAACAACATCACTTCAAGACAACAGAAAAAGTAGAAAAATTGATCAAAATATTATACCCGTTAATTAATCGTAAGTCCAAGCTTAATCTAGATAACAAATTATTATTGTACAAGCAGCTATTCCAACCAGTATTGACCTATGGCGCTGCTGTTTGGCACACCTAAACACACCTAAATAAACTTCAGGTGACACAAAACAAAATCCTAAAAACGGTACTGGATTTACCAACTCGAACCGAAACCGATCTTGTACATGAAATAACAGGAGTTGAACCACTTATGGATTTCGTGAACACAATATCCGACCGCTGTGAAATGAGAACAATCGAAGTTGATAATCCAGAAGTGTCAAATTTATATCTCAACTGATTCCCTGTCTTCAATTCATTACATTAAGTTTTAGTTAAATTTTTTCTTTTTTGTCATTCAAAGGTTTTTTTAAATTTTTTCCTAGAAAAACTGTACATTGTAAATAAAGTAGCTGATTGAAATTTAAATGTTTAATAGTTGAAAAACCTCTGGGTTATATCTCTATATTGTATTAGGCTCGACTATCGTAAAATAATTGAAAAGAATAAAGAAACAATATTATTATTAGGTTAACGTTTGAAACTTCTACGATTGCTATTCAGGTTAGAAAATTCAGAAGTTCTCGAAATAAGGGCGAAGGCTTGTGCAAAAGACTGGAGAAATAATAACTGAAAATGGAGTGTGTTTGAAGTGACGGAGATCCGTCATCGTGGGCTCCAAACGAATTAGACTCGAAAGCTATTATATCTTACGAATATTTGGGGTACAGCTGCAGCAATCTATTTGAAACCCATTCAAATTCTCCAGCACCGTGCTTTGAAACTTGTATTTAACTTACCACCCCTAGCAAACACAGTTCATCTCCTGCAAGCTTTATCTTATAAAGTAGGTGTATTTTATCTGAGAGATTACTTCAAACTTAAGAAAAGAGAGTTTTTATGTCATTTATAGATCCACATTACTTCAATCAACTACCTCTTGAACTTAGAAGAATAACAAACAAAAATGTATTCGTTAGAAAAGTTAAAAAGTTTCTACTTCCAGACCAGACCACTTGCCTAAACTTCTCTGAATCTGGGAACATTTCTAGCCTTTTCCATATTCCAATTTTTGGTTTGGTTTTTTAGGGCCAATTTTTGTCGTCCTGAACAATTAGGTGATTACCCTCCTTGCTAATGAAAAATAAATTGTTTAAATCTCACAAATCATGTTTCCCTTTCTACGATATTATAGACAGTATGACTCTTAAGCGTATTTTTATCGAAGTTCACATATCATCAAAAGATGGAAACAATACAACAACAACGGTCTCGTCATTGATGTGGCTAAGTTCGATCTCTCAGACCTTGTTTCTGTTCTTTTTTTTCCTCTTGTAGCGTAATTGATTGACTCACTGCGATTTAGAATTTATACTTTAACTTAATTAATTAGCTTGATTTATTTCCACGAATCGTAAATGTGAACTGTTCAATTTTCAATCACATCAGGGTTAATTTTCACAATAAACCACAAAATTGTTAAATTTTTCTCATCTGTGCGGCAATTTCATTACACAACTTCCACAATTTATGAACAATAAACGTCGAAAATGCATTCAATATTTAATTTATTAACTAAAAAATTTACAAAATATAAAATGATAATTTAATAAAATATCGTACAAAAAACACACATACACACTATAACGATATTTTGAAGCTATTTTAAACCTTTTAACAATATTTAATGCATTTTATTTTATAATATTTCATATCTTTTCTCCTGATCAAATCAAATCTGATGATATTTAATAAAAAATATAATATTATAACAATAACATTTTTTTTGCGAAATTGCTTATTTTTTGATTATGAACGATGAGAAACAATATTAAATTTAGTTTAGTTTTCAAGTAATTGATTTAATCCAAAAGATAAAAAAGAAAAATTTTTTTTTTTTTTGGATTAAAACGTGATTAAGCTCTTTTATCTTGAATTTAACCCAGATTTTATTTTAATTTATTGATCAAACAAAACCATGTTCAGATTTTTTTTTTATATTTTTTGAATTTGAAGTAAATTTCATTATTAATTTAAATTTAATATGGTTAAAAATTCACGTTAATCAAAAAATAAAAAAAAAAAATTAGGTTCAATATCTTGATTTCAAAGAAGGTCAGAGTGTAATCAATTTGCTTTTGTTTCACTTAAATTATGAATGGATTCACGTGTTCAACAAACAATTACAATAAAAAAATATTAAATCATCGATATTATGCATCATTATAGTAATAATCGATTATTATTTATTATTATATAAGAAGCAATTTCATCTGCTCAATGTTTAACACTCACATTTCCATATATAAATCTTTCACTCTTCTTATAAAACAAATATAATATTTTTGGGCAATTTTTATTTATAAAAAATATTTGTTGCATAGTCATGTAATCAAATATATGATTTCACTCGATGATTTGAGTAACAAAAGTGTATTTATGGAAAATGTTTGTTTAAATTTTTGTATTTAGTTATAGTTGCCGATTTGTACAATTTGTGCCATGTTAGTTAAATATAAACAGTAAATTAGTCAATATTGATGATTTTTATGCGGTTTATTGCTTGTAATGGTTTGTTATTGTTTTTTAAGGTAATTAGGTCATAGTGAACCCATATTTAAGGAGAGGAGAAATTTAAAATGACTTTAATAAGATTAAATTTTGAATAAAGTGATCACTGAGATCAAAGTTTTGATGTTCTGGATGTATTTTCACGCCTCTTCATTCAATTTAAATATTAGAATTTCCTCTTGAAAAAATTTACACAACAAAGTAGTTGAAATTATTATTGAAAAATACAAAATTGTAACTCAGTTACTTCATCATCATTAAATATATTAAGTTACAGCTCATTAAAAAGCTTTAAAACAGACACATTTAAATTACGCGCGTGAGCTACTTATTTTAGACTTTTCATGAAACACACTGAAAAAACACCACACTATCTTATTACAGCTCTAATTTAGCTTTTAAAGTAAAAAAAATTAGAAAAAAAAATATATTATTACATTTTAGCTCATTATCTCGTTTTGATTATCTCTTAAAAATTTTATTATACTCTGAATTTTTTAGAATTAAGCACGATTTTTATCGCCAGGCGCACCATGAAATCGGTTTTGCTTTATAAAGTGTCTCGATTCTATTTTTTTTTTGCTTTTATTGTATCACTGCATAATAATAATTTATATTTAAGCTTTAATAAGTAGCATTAAAAAACAAACAAACAATAATTTTGATTGTTAATAAATGGCACTGAAATTTAATAATATGGTTATTCAAACAAATTGTACATGTCAAACTCTCCAGTATTTATGATTTTTATAAATAACACTGCATTTTAGACCTTCAATCTTAGGCGACCCGTTTGCTTCGTTCAAGAAACTTTAGACTTTTCACTTGATCTTAGAGCTGATGATGGGTCAACTTCTTAAAAAGATACCTTTAACTCATTCGACGCCGCTCCTAGAAATAATGAGCTTTGAACCAAAAGTTCTTCTACGATCTATTCTTTAGGTAAAAGTGAACAACTTTCTCTTCGATGAAAATTTCAGGTTTCATATAAAATTACAGGAGAGCCAAAATAAAATACGTATAATTGCTACACAATTTCATACAGAAATCTTGTACGAGAATGAAAAATCTTGTACGATTTTTCTTAAAAGTTTAGCTCATAATTTTTTAGTTTTTGGTTTAAATTCAAAAACGATTCAACTGTTTGATACAAAATATCTTAAATTAAGACTCTAAAAAAGATTGATAAAGAAATTTTTCTATTTGAACGTGAAAAGTGACCTCAAAGTAGGTGTTGCGTTAACGCAACGGATGACGCGAATGAGTTAAATGAGTATGATGCACGTTCGAGCCAATTTTTTATATGAAACTCAGTTGCAGGTTGGCCGTATGGACATATTTGACTTTTTTAGACCTGAACTTGATCCTTATTGAGGAGAATTAAAAATCTTATAAATTTTAATTTCATTTTTCGATAAAGCAAAGAACAATGTTTGAATATCCCTTATATAGAACCATAAATTAACACATCGTTAAAACACTTTATTTATTTATTTAGATGCATTATCTCGCTACTTATCGAGATAATAGCAAAAAAAAAATAAAAATAATAATAATTTGAAAATGTAAAAAAAAAGCAAATGAGCCTAAGATCCTTGGACTCAAAAAATATGATTATGTGGTTAATGTTAATTGTTTATGAAGTGCAAATACATAAGCAATTTAACATTTTGGTTCTAAAACATTATTTGAAACGACATGACTCACATTAAACTCATATATGTGTACTTTACAAAAAATATTAAATTGTTAGTTTTAAAGGGCCGTGTGCCTAATTATGGATGACAGAAATGGTATGAATGTCAATTTTGTTGTAATTTTTGTGGGCTTGGAAGATAATTTGATATGACATATCGCTATGTAAGTAAAATATTAATTTAGTAATGATTTTGTTATGAATAATATTACGCATGAGTTATTCTAATGTCTGAAATTATTATCATCATCAGTCTCGTTTAGAAATATTTTGTTTTTTGATTTATTTGGTCGTTAGTCTGCGAACGGTTACCATGCATCGAAATCTGATAGACTAAAATACTCATTTTATCTTAGCTTTGTGACAACAGTCATTGAAACAGCAGACCAAAATGCGACCATGTCCACTAAGCTTACTTATAAGACCCCAATAGAACTTATTGAGACTTCAGTGGGGCCCTAGTTAAACTTAACGAGACTTTGCATTTTCTCTGAGCTCAGATGGATTTTCCTCATTACAAAATGAAACAGTGTCCAGTGTAAACAACAAAAAAATCTTCATTCAATTAAATTTAAACTGCAGTGTCACGTTTCCTCAGATGATTTTACAAATATTGTAATATTTAACCATGTAACAAAAACTTTGACATTCAAAGCCTCATTAGCATCAATCATTTATTTTTATTTAACAATCCAAGATACAAAATGACAATGTTTGTTACATTCAAGAATATCATAATGAAGTAAAAACAGTTAGTTGTGGTCAATTGCTAAACTTAGAATTAGAAAAAAATCAATGTAACCGCTTAAGAACCTTATTGAAGTTAAAGGAAGGTTTGAGACCGTTTTAATTTTAAACAATAAGGGAGCTCAGATAATGCTCGATTTTTTAAATTATTTCTAAATTTTGAATTTTGTCTCAATTTGAAGCAACAAGACAAAAAAACTGTTGCCATACACCTGGATGGATCGTGTCCTGAAAACGCCCTGTAGGCCACCCCGCATAATATGCATAGACTTAAAGAGTGCCCATAATACTCGAATTTTTGTTCCAAATTAACTGGAAATGTGATAAAAATTTCATTTATTAAATTTCCTGTAAACGTCAATCAAAGATCTTCCTCTGCGGACCAAATCACTTTGTACTGCGAGACGTTTTCAGTTTTCAGTGTAAGTGATAAAACCAAATGTTTTTTTGATTCAACATTTTTTGAGTAATATGAATCAAAGAGTTATCCTCCATAATTGAAATCAACTCAAAGCAACTCACATCAATCTAAGACGTTCTTTGAAGGGAAAATCCATATTCCATACAATTACATTTAAAAATGCATCATTACAAGATATTGATGTTAAATTGAATAGAATCTTTTTACGTCTATTAAAGTTAAATCGTTAAATAACAGTCATTATATTTTTATTTTCATGTCAAACAAATGCACAGAGGCTACAGAGAATTACATTTAATAATAATGTGCCATAAGTAACCATTCATTGATCATTCTAATAATTTTGCGAGAGGATCATTAGCATGTTTTTATGGGAATTTATGCAAATTTTATAATAATACGTGCTTTGAAACCAAATTTAATAATCAATCGAATAATGAACTTAAAATAAAAATAATAATCATTTTAATTCGTGTGGTGAAGGACAAGAACCTAATTTTCTTTGCATTGAAATCTTTTGAAATTACCCGAAATTATCCATTCTATGAATAATATTAAAAATCCCCAAGGCATCAAAAAATCATGAAAAAATCAAAGAAAACTCAAATTAATTTAATTAAAAAATAAACTGAACTTACATTTTCTGGGTCACATAACACTGAATATCATTAAATGCATTATTAAATGTGTGTGTGTAAATTTTTACGCACGTTCAATTAATTGTACGTTTTCATTCATTGATTTTTTTTTATATCAACATGAAATTTGATTTTATTTTACAAGAACCGAACTTAATCAAAAATACTACTATGAGTAATTTAAAGTGACCATATAATATGAAACACTTATACCGTAAGAAAAAAAAACACACTTTAAAGGTCATTGTGCGCCCAATCGCAACACGTACACATTGCAATTGATAATATTTTTTCATGCTTTGAATTTTAAATTTTGAATGAAGTTGGTTGTTTTTTCATTATTTTTAATAGACATTTTAAACTCAATGTACATTTAAACTTGACTTGTAAAGGTATTTAACGTACAATTGTGATGAGAATTTTAATAAAAGAGCGACTCATGTGGTCTCTTGGTATTGTTGTGCTTAGAAAATACATCTTTTATTGTTTGAAAATTGAATGTTTGAAATATTTTTACAATAGAAACAAAATTGTGATGAATTGAAAATGTAATTTTTTTCTGTTATATTCTATTAAATTTAATTCTCACGATAAATTGTTTGGGTTTGTTAAGTTTTGTGGAATCGATGCTTGTTTTTACATTTTTTTACAAGAAAAAAAACATTGACGATGGAGGCGTGCAAACAATTTGTACAAATTGGTGTAAGATTTATTGCAATTAAATTAAAATGAAAAAAAATTTGATTAATGGTGCTTTGTTTAAGGATAGGCTAACAATTTAATACAGAAAAAGGGCCGAATAAGTTGGCAGTCTTAAAATAATGTAAATTTTTTCAAAAATCGATTTAGAATAACCTTTAATAATAAAAATGAAATGACATTTAAATTAACTTAAATCAACAAATAATCCCATAAAATAAAAAATTTAATCTTATTCAATTAAATGAAACTTTGAACACCTTCTAATATATATATTTTTTATTTCAATTTTCAAATTAAAATAAAACAAAAAAAAACACAAATGACCTTTAAAATTATTCATTGTTCTTTTTTTGTATGTCTACTTGAGTTTTATTGCACTTATACACTTATAGCACTATTTTGCATATGAAATGGTACGTGACCTATGCGTCTGTTGAACATAAATTTGGCATTAGGCAAATTAAATTGGGACACTTAAGCATTTATGTAGGTCAGATTTAATCTTAAATGACGACGACGGAATTCACTGAATTTATCACCTTTTTATTACATTTTTCAAGTATTTCCTTATAAATATTTGACCTGGAAATGGTATTATTAAAATTTTAATCTTATTTTCTTCAAAAGAAAGGACATTAAATGGAAACGCCTGGTATTTTTAAAATTTTCTAATGAAATTAAAAGTAAACTTTACACCACTTGTACCCACTTCAGGTTTAAACGGAGGTCATAAATTACAAATTTACATTTAATTACACTTTAACGGTAAAAAAATTGTCTCTTTAAAAATAATTTTTAAGAAAAACCAATAATTACAAATGTAAATAAATGACCGAAAAAAAATTATCGATGTAACTAACAATTATCTGTAAAATGACACCATTTAAACCCTTCAATTAAAAATATATATGCTCTCATGACAAAATGTTATCTCTATTTTAAATGTTAAAATAAGCAAAAAAAAAACTTCAAGATTTTTATTTATTAACTGTAATCGGTTAAAGTGACAAAAAAATACAAATAAATTGATAGAAAAACGCTAGTTTATGAAGCAATGACATCCAATAAATTACTATTTCCATGATACGACAAAATGCTACTTGACTCACTTTCAGTACTTTACTTGTTCAAATTTTGTGTGGAAATGTTGTTGGTTAACATTTAAAATAACATATAAAACGGTGATTTGTTTTCAATTTTTACATTAATTAACACATAGTGTAAATAGAGAACATTTTTAACATATGTCGATGACGAACAAATTGACCAAATATGTGATATGAATGTTAATGCAATTTAACTCTCCATTAACGGTGAGCCATTTTTTGAATTAGATTATTTTTTTAAAGTATTAAAAAACTTTTAATTGTTTCTAACCAACGAAAAAAATCATTTTTAAGCACCACATGTTGGTTACGGTCATTATGGGTTAAAATTCATTCATACAAAATCAAATGGATAATTTTATATAATTATTTTTTTTTGGGTTCAAGAATAAGTTCTATATTAAGTTTCATTGTGAAAAAAATATATTTAAATGGTGTTAGGTTACTACTGTAATAAACTTAAATTTTGGTGTTTTATAGTAATGATGGTTACAGTCACAGTAGAGTAACGATGATAATAATAAATAATGAGTTAGAAAAATGCTCTTAATGATGTGATATGACCGTAAACGTTTAATTTTGTTTTTATTTTACTGTGTAAAGATGATTTTGAAATTATGAAGTGTTATTTAAAAGTTTTTGTATTAAAATAATGCCATTTTAAACTAATTAAGGTGTCAGACGTTGACTTTGAACATATTTTGTTAAAAAAATTCAAGAACATGGAATCAGAAATTTAAATGAGGTGTCTTTTAATGATGATTTCAGGTTAGATTTTTCATACCTTATGATGTGTGTCATTGCAATGTTATCAAAAAGTGGAAAAGCGTATTTAGGTAGATAGATTGTCAGCAGAGAATACTCACCCAAGCCTCAAGAGCTTATTGTAAGCTGCAATAAATTGCACAACCTATTATCATTTTTCAACTTATCCTTCGTACAGGAAATAAGATAGTGATATCATATTCCTGTAAGCTTTTCAAATTCCGTATTCCTCTTTCACAATTCTAATACCTCGTAAAAAATTAAAGACCTTTTTCAGCTCAATATTTCTTAATTCAAGTGGGTTGATTATACTATAATGGCATTGAAACTCTTTATATCTAACTGCTCTTAGTCCTTCACAGAAGCACAGTTTATGCATTGCTTTTTCGTCATCATTACATATCCTACATTCTCCTGAATTTCTATAACCAATTCTACGTAGGTGATATTGAACCCGAGCATGTCCTGTCAAAAACGCGGTTAATATTCTTACCTCAGCAGTTGAAAGCTCTATAAGTTCTTTTGATCTTTTCAAACAAAAGGAAGCAATAAAAAGTCTAGAGTGTTAATATTTAAAAACTCATTAGTTCTTTTAAAATTCTTTTACGTTTCACTTCTTATAAATAATAATTATTATTCTCCTTTATATGACTCGACGAAAAAGCAGTTAATTAACTATAATCATTTTTTTTTTTTATTTAAATCGCTTCTTAACCACAAAATTTCAAAACTCACCTTATTAAAAAAAAAATATATAACAATAATATTTTAATTTTAAATAAAAAAGATAAACTATCAATCAAACTTCAGACTAAGCTTCAGATTTATAAGGCACTTTAAATTATAAAATTTACAATGTAATTTGATCACTTATTTCTTTGTTGTGGTTCAATATTTTCTAGTGAATGATATAAACAAATCATTTTAATACGATTTTAAGTTTTTATGTAACCGATTTGTGATTTATCGGTATTATTTTTATTATAAAATAATTTCCTTATGAGTGAGATCTATGAGAGCTTGTTAAAAGTCAATAAAAGAAAGGAATTTTAATCCCGCTTAATTTTTGATACAGAAATTCAAAAACTGCTTTATTACATCATTATTATTATTTTAAAAATAAATAAAAAAGAGATATCCGATCATTTCATCATAATTTTATTATAAATTCATTAATCGATAAAAAAAAAGAAGAAGAAAGAAAATTGAAATAAATTGCCTTTAAACAACGAAGAATCACCTACTTTTTTAGTATTTTCATTTAAAAATTATTACTTTTTTATTGTCTTCGTTTTTTACCTCCTTTGATTTTATTCAAAAGTTACCGGTTTTTATGAATGGAAGATTGCGGTGCAACAAAATAACAACAAAAAAATTAAATGAATGCTCCACTAAATAAATTATTGATGTCATATTTCTTTGTAAAAAATCATGTGAATATAAAAGTAATTGCGTGTCATATTTTTTAATTTTGTAATTTTTATTTTATCGAAGAAGAAGTTGTTTAAGAAGAAATTATTATATAATATACAATTAATTTCATTCAAGAGTTTTGTTAAAATGTCAGCACTGTCTTTTTTTGTAATTTTACTTTCGTTTATTTATGAAATATTGCAATTTGTTATCTGTCAAAATGGGAGACTTCGATTAAAAGTTTTTTTTTCATTTATGTTTAAAGGAAGCTTACTGGGAAAACTGAGTTTTAAACCATAACGGGTTAAAAAAATACACTTTTTGAAGTCAGTCAAGCCTACTTCAATTTTAACTTCAGTTCACAAAAAAAAAATTGTGAATTATTATCGAAATGCCTCTTAACATAAACGTTTAACAGCTCTCAGCATTTTTTTTAATGTTTTATTTATGATAAATGATGCAAATAAAGAGACAATCACGATACACGTATTAGCACAAAAGAAAGAAAAAACACGATGGTATGAGGTAAAATGAAAGAGAAAGTCACACAATCTCACATATGATACACTGCACTACATTATGAGCTGAGATGATGTTATTATTTTTTTTCTTTCTTTCTTTCTTTTTTATATCATTCGTTGTTGTTGTTATATTTTTTTTCGCAATCATGTTAAAATTAATCAAAAACAAGTTTTATTAACTGTATGTTTTATTGAATGTTGATGAACGGTGTTATATAATGACTTCTTCCTTTTACTTACTGTAACATTACAGTAGAATGACGTAGGACTGTTAAAATTTCTTGAAAGAATGCAGTTTAAGGATTTTGGTTTGTAAAGTAAAGTAAAAATGATTCAAAGCATGAGATCCAAAAGCTAAATACCAAGTTTAATAATTTTGGCCTTCAAACCATCATTCGAAACTCGAGATTCAAGAGCTAATAAACACCAAGAATAGAAGTTTCTTCTTACGAACCATGATTCGAAACTTGAATTCCAAGAGCTAAACACCAAGAATGAAAATGTCTTCTTACCAACAGTGACTCGAAACTTGAATTCCAAGAGCTAAACACCAAGAATGAAAATTTCTTCTTACGAACCATGATTCCAAACTTGAATTCCAAGAGCTAAACACTTAGAATGAAAATTTCTTCTTACGAACCATGATTCGAAACTTGAATTCCAAGAGCTAAATACCAAGAATGAAAATTTCTTCTTTCAAGCTCTGATTCGAAATTTGAGTTCCAGAAGCTAAACACCAAAAATGAAAATTTCTTCTTTCAATTCTTTCTTTCTGATTCGAAATGTGAGATCCAAGAGCTAAACACGAAGAATGAAAAATTCTTCTTTCAAACCCTGATTCGAAATTTGAGTTCCAGAAGCTAAACACCAAGAATGAAAATTTCTTCTTACGAACCATTATTCGAAATTTGAATTCGAAGAGCTAAACACCAAGAATGAAAATTTCTTCTTACCAACCATGATTCGAAACTTGAATTCTAAGAGCTAAACACCAAGAATGAAAATTTCTTCTTACGAACCATGATTCGAAACTTGAATTCCAAGAGCTAGCACCAAAATGAAAATTTCGAAACGTTAATTTCAAAACCCAAGTGGAATTAATTTTACTACCGCAACTTAATTTCTTAGAAATTTCAAAACTTTTTCCGATTGACGTAACAGGATATGTTAAAACTAACTTTTTTTTTAACAAGACCTGAAACGCTTATCATATACTTCACATTCATTGAAAAACTACAACTTAATCCCAACAAAACACACACGAAACACACTCCTAGAATTAAAATACAATGACATGCAATTGATTTGCAATTAAAATATAACAAGTAACAATTGCACTGTTGAAGTATCATATCATATCTTATTCTCAAGATCTCGCACTTCAATAATGAAAATAAATTACATCTGATTCACTTGATCTTGTAGCTAACATTCATAGTAAAAAAACACACTAATAATAAGACAATAAATCACAGTTTGTTTTCCATTTAAATTTCAATCAATACATATTTAAGAGATGCGTGCATGAATGCTTGGTATTTATTAGTATTTTTATTTCATTTTAATAATAATTTACATATTATATTGACTGATCAATTATTTATTGCCTCGCTTGTTCTGTTTATGTTAAATTTTGTAATTTATTTATTTCTAAAGGTAATTCTTTTTTTGTTATCATGAATTCATTTATTATTATAATTATTATTTAACTTTAACGATGAAGCTTCTGAATATTAAATGTAATATCTGTATAAATATTTTAGCGCAATAAAATGAATGACTTAACACTAGGATTTTGATGTTGATCTGATTTTGAATTGTTTTCATCGATACATTTAAATTTGTTATGTAAATTAAGTATAGACAAGTCAATGTTGATCTCTATGATCATTATCATGAGAAATTTTAAATGAATTGAAGTACATGGAGATTTGTTATTATTTTAAATGAGTTGTGGAGATTTTCAAGGTGATGTTTTATTGTAAAGGATAATTGAAATTTTCTCCATTTGAATATTAATTGAAGGGGTTTTCAAGGTTTAACGAGAGACAATTTAAATTGGATCGTATATTATCTTTGACAGTGGGAGATTTAACATCAGTTGAGCCTTATTACGGCTTTTTTTGAAAATTTCAGATGCTCATTAAGCCATTCTAGAAAATAAATTGTTCCAGTTTAACTGGTAATGCGATAAAAATGTCATTCCTCAAATGTCCTGTAAGCGTCAAACAAAGATCTGCGTCTGCGGACCAAGTCACTTATTACTGCCGGACGTTTTCAGCTTTCAGTGTAGAAGCTGGATGAAATTTGAATCACATAATGGCCTTACAACTAGAAATACCACAACAAACCATTGATACCCAGATCGGTGTCTTAATGTTGAGTCTTCATCACCACAAAGAAAATCTTCAAAATGCTTCTCTACTTTCCCAACTTTTCGGAAACAAGGAAAAATGATCGACATACAACATGATGTTATTGGGTGGTCAAGAGAAGGAGCCATAAAAAAAATATTAAAGGTGATATGAAAAACCGAATGGAAAATGTAATTTTAATGATTTTAATAGTTTGTCGAAGCTCGTATTTTAGTGCCCACTGCTCCCCCGCCTCACCGGACTTGCTTAAGTTCAGGATACTGTTTAGCCTTTCTTAGAACTCAATTGTAATGCAACCTTGTAAGCGATCTTCTTCCCATAACGGTCAAAATCTGTTTTCGTAAATCATCTGATTTACTAGACACCGAAATAAGAGATCAAATGTGGATTGAAACCCATTTTAACACTTCAACTTAAAATTTGATCTCATGTAATAATTTCAAAATTTACAAGAGAATTAAAAAAATCGTCTTTAATAGCTTTTTACTGGTATACTTTAAAATCATTTTTTTTCATAATTCAAATTGTTATGAAACTCAATAAAGAGAAAAAAAATTACAATGAACAAATTTAATAATATAAATTTTGACAATAAAAAAATTTACTGGGAACAATTATGAGGCGTGTTTCACATTTGATTTTTTTTTCTTTTGATGTTTGAATCATGACTTTGAATAAATTCTCTTTTTATTGTAAAAATAATGGACTGTACTCGAACTGGACTTGACCTATTACTTTAACCTCTCTTTTTTTATTTTTTTTATTATAATTTTACAGTGAATTTCATTCAAGGTCTTTTATAATATTTTTTTTTTAAGTGAATTAGACTCAAAATTGTGACATAAATAAAATAAAATTATATTTTTATCATAATTTGAGGTTCTTACAATCGTGGGATTGAGAACAATGTTTTTTTTTTAAATTAACATTCTTAGATTTTTTTTTCTATATTAATTTCATCCGCCAACGATTCTCAACAATAAAAGTGTAATCATCGTGTTTGTATTTTTTTCTTGTAAATTGCTGTAACGCGTCACATTTTAATTCAAATATTTCTCATAAATTATTGATGACTTAAATTTAATTATTATTATTACGCAAGTGTTGGAATTTGAATTGAAATTCTTAGACACGCACCATATTTCAGAATGAAAAATTTTTTTGAAAAAAAAAACAAAATTTTGAATTTAAATTTGTCCCTTATCAGTATCAGACTCTTGTAAAACAAGTCTATTATCAAAATAATAATTATTTTTATGAGTTGCTTCCGAATAATCATCATTTATTGTTTACCAACATCAATAAAATGCATCGTAATTACAAAACAAAACTGAATTATCTCTTATTTGATGTAAATTAAGTTTCATTGTTGTTTTCGATCCGAAAAAATATCAATTTTAGTAAGAAAATCGATCAAATTAAAAGGAAATTGAACATTTTTTAACGTATCGAAAAGTTTACATTGAAATTTCATCAAATTTTTACATTTCACTGTCTTGTGATTCCCAAAGTGAATCATTTCTTATCACAAAAATTAATATCAATTGTCATAAATTTAGTCTTCTTTATTATTTTATTACTCAATTATTGTAATCTCTTTCACAAAGTACACAAAGAGTCTGATAATTCAAAAATTTCATTTAAACAAAAATTAAGCTTATCACTACAATACTCAAATGTTTTATTGAATTTTGTTCTTTTCTTTCATAAATAAAGAAAAAAGACACATTTCAGAAAAAAAGAGAGAGATTATGAGATGCATGTAGATTACTTGATCAGTTTGAGACATACACCTACATTAATTAGACGTTTAAAGAAGCGGAATTTTTCAAAAACCGTTTTATTTGTTAAGTAAATTATCCAAGGTTAGATTGATTTATTCTCATATCATTCGTCAAAATCTGGCATTTTATTCAAAAAAAAAAACTATAGTAGAAAAAGTCACATTGACTGAGAGTATGAGATTAGTATCAAATGTAAGTGAGAGTCATTTGATAATTTTATGACAGAAAAAGTTTAGTTGTAATTGAAATTTAAATCGATTTGGATTAGAACTAGTCGTTTTAGGATGTCTTGTATGTAAATTTGTTCGAAAACGTATATTTTTACAATTAAAATAGGATGGAAACGACAAAAATGGGTAATTTTAACCTGAATCTGTGAAATTTGTCTTGATTTAATTCAAAACTATCGAATTTCAGTACCGGTCAACGTTAATTCCGATGAAAAAAGTCCGAAAACAAGTGAAAAAGTTGTTGGATTGAAAAGACATTTGGGTCTCCTGGCAGCTGTGAATGTGATTTTAAGTGTAATGATTGGATCTGGTATTTTCATTTCACCAACTCCCGCGTTCAAGTATTCCGGTTCAATTGGGCTTTGTTTAATTATATGGACAGGATGTGGTTTGATATCGTTTTTGGGTGCTCTGTGTTTTGCCGAATTGGGTACTCTCGTTTCCAGGTCAGGAGCTGATTATGTTTATATTTTGGAAGGCATGCGAGAGTTGCATAAATTTTGGGGACCACTTCCTGCATTCATTTATGCATGGGTTGTTGTCCTGTTTTTACGACCTGTAGCAGTGGCTGTTGTGATCTTAACCTTTGGCGAATATTGTGTCAATCCATTTACAGAAGTATTTGAATTGTGTGACGCTCAAAAGCAATTTGTTATTCAAATTGTTGGATTAATTGCCCTTGGCATCATTACCTGCATCAATTATTACAGTGTTAAGTTGTATGTTAAGATTAATAATGTGTTTGGTGTGTGCAAAATAATTGCATGTTTATTTGTAATCGCGGGAGGTGCATATGAATTGATAATTGGAAATACAAAGAATTTATCTCACCCATTTAAGGGCACAAATGCATCACCACATGCTATTGCATTGGCATTTTATAACGGTTTGTGGTCATATGATGGATGGTCCATGGTCACACAAGTCACGGAAGAAGTGAAAAATCCAGAGAAAAATATACCACGTAGTATTGCGATAGCGGTTCCAATTGTAACCTTCCTTTATGTCTTCATGAATCTCGCATATTTCACTGCATTGAGTCCCGATGAAATTACAAAATCAATTGCAGTTGGTATTGATTTTGGTGATGCTGTTTTGGGCTCATTTTCTTTTATCATCCCACTCGGTGTAGCACTCTCGACATTTTCATGTGCCATGTCAATGCAATTCGGAGTTACTCGTATATGTTATGTGGCTGGAACAGAAGGTCACATGTCAGCTTGTCTTTCATATGTGAATACAAAGAGACAAACTCCAGCACCATCCGTAGTATTACAAGGAATTATAACCGCATTTTTCATTTTTTCTGGCGATGTAATTTCACTGATTGAAGTTGCATCATTTTTAATTTGGTTGTTTTATGGATTAGCGTTCACTGCATTGCTAATTATGAGAAGAACGAGACCTGATGCTAAGAGGCCATATAGAGTGCCAACCATTATTCCGATTTGTCTTATAATTGTAGCTGCATTTTTAGTCTTAATGCCCATCGTAAATGAATTGAGTCTGAAATATTTGGGACCAGTTGCTTTCATCCTGTTAGGTGTCGTGGTTTATGTTCCCTTTGTTTACCAAAAGAAACGGCCACGATTCATGGGTAAGATCATACAATCAGAAATATTTGATCAAAATTTAAACATAAAAAATTTTACAGATCGACTCACCCGTTCAATCCAGATATTGTTTGAAGTTGTCCCGCCTGAAACAAAAATTGAATGAAAATAAATAAAAATAAAAATTATTTAAATTAACAATCAAAATATTTTCTTTACACTTCTTTAATATTAAATGTTTCTTACAAATACTGTTGGTTTTACGGTGAATTTAAATTTCAGTATTAAAAAAAATCAACTTTAAATTTCAAAAGACGACCTTCTTTATTTAAGTTGCACCACTTATATAAAATGGATCATATCATTTTAAATATTTCAAAGACACTTCATTGCATTTGTTTATAATATCATTCAATCATGTCATTTTATATGCGAATGCGTGTCTAATCAATCTCCTGCTGAATGTTTCTTTCAATTCAATTGATTCAATTCAATAATTTATTTTTTCTTTTTTTTTGGTTTTGTTTAATATTATTTTTAAAATAATGAAAATTTTTTTGATAATTTTTGAGTGTGAAGTTTTCACTTTAAAAGTGTGACAAATCATGAAAAAAAATCCATTTGAAGTTGCAAATACTTAAATTTGAATTTCATACGATCTGTTACAAATTAAACAATTGAATTTTTAACGAATTTCTGTCGATTTGTCTAAAATTCCAGTGAGCAAGACATGAACAAAACTCTAAATCTAAGTAAGCAAGACACAAAATCTCAGTCAGCAAAAATCAAAATCTAAGTAAGCAAAACAAAAAATCTCAGTCAGCAAAAATCAAAATCTAAGTAAGCAAAACACAAAATCTCAGTGAGCAAAAATCAAATTCTAAGTAAGCAAGACACAAAATCTCAGTCAGCAAAAATGAAATTCTAAGTAAGCAAGACACAAAATCTCAGTAAGCAAATCTCCTTTAGAAAAACAAATGCACGAATAACCCAAAATGGCTGACAAATCAAAATGGACGCTGGATCCAAAATGGCTGACTAAAATATCATTGAATTTCGTAAAATTAATAACAGCGTGTATAAAAAATATTTGTCACTCTTTCACAAACTTTACATTCACTCAAGGCAAATACTTCAAAATTATTCAAACAAAATTTAAAAGACAAAAAAGTCCATTTGCAGAATAAATTAAATGAATTCTTTGATTTACTTCCAATTGTGATTATTATTAAAACTATTTCTTGAAAACAAAATTCAAAAAAAAAATTAAAATAGTTTCTTGTAATTGAATCTATTTTGAATAATATGACATGATACAACGAAAAAAAAATAAAATATCATTATAATAATAATAATGATTAATATAAATAAATATTATAACAAAGACATGAATAATTGTCTCTTTAATATGGTTTATGACTGACAAGGTCAATTTTTGTGTGTGTGTCTTTATTATTATTGAAGCGAACATAGATTTATGTCTCAATCAGTCAATTAAATTACTTTTGTGGTATTTTACAATTTTCGGTACTTAACCATGCAAAAATATTCAGCCATTTGTTAATTTTTTTTGTTTTTTACTTCTTTAATATTTAAATTTATATGAAACAAATCTGTCATGTTGCAGCACTAAATTTGAGTAGAAAATCACAAATATTTTTAGAATAAATTAAAATACTAAATTTATTTTTATTATTTGCTTCACTTTTATTGACAAGACATGTTAAAACAATGACAATGAATGTGTTACAAAAAAACTTTTTCCTGGTTTCTGTTTATTTTAACAATAATTTTGTGTTGATTTTTCACGCTTCGAATTTAACTTCCCTCATGTAATAATGTATCACACACACACATGATTATTGCATATATTGTTATTTTAATCATCACATTTGCACTTGAATTTTATTTGAGGTTTTTTTTTTGTCTTTTTAGTGGATTTAAATCAAAAACTCAAATAAAAAATATGACAAGAAACAAGTTTTAAGTGTTAATTAAACGTTAATTGCTTTAGTTTGAATTAATAATAATCGTTTTTTTTTATATTTGTGCACAAAAATCACCAGACTACATTGGAATATTTATGAAAGCGAGAAAAAAACATTATTCGACATTGTTTGAACAAAATAAATCATGAGAAGATATGAAGGTTTTGAACTTGAATTTCATTTGTTATTTAATTCTCACAATTTTTTTGTAAGTGTTTTTTTTCGTATATGCCGGTATTGTTTTACATTTTATTTTAAATTAAATCAGAGGTTAATTACAATTTTTTTATACTAAAAACATTAAATTTAAGATGTTTTTACAAAAAATGAGGTTCGTTGTTCAGAAATTCTTTGGAATTGAAGTCTTTTGTTCTTAAATTAACAGTGCATTTTCTCTCTCTTTCAATTTCCAATAACTTATTTTTCTTCTCTTCTCTATTTGCTTTACTTTCCTCACTCTCTTTCTCTCCCCATTTTTCTTTCTTTTACTCTCTCTTTCTCTCCCTTCTTTACTCTCTCTTTCTTTCTCTCTCTCTCTCTTGCTTTCTCTCTCTCTGTTTCTTTCTCTCTTTGTCTCTTATTTTTAACTCAATTTAAAAAAGATATATTACTAGATGTATTACTAGAAGAACAAGCAAATTTGATTAAAATGCATTTAAATCATACTTTTGATAAATAAAAAGTATCGAGAACTGACCAAAATGATTCTAAAGAATATTTTTTATCCTCCTCTTCTCCGCATTTAAATTGGCAGTGGCTTCGACGATCTCGTTGTTATCTCGTGCACTTCTAGCGTAAATGTTTGAATTTGCCTTCATGGCACTAAATCTTTTGCGGGCTTCAGGGTCCGCAAGGTTCTGGTCTATATTAAACTTGATAAGAGCGACTTCATTCTTATAGACTTGGCAAGATGGTGAGTTAGGACGGTTTAGATGATTGGGTGGTCACAGTTTGGGCACTCGAGCGCTTTCAAAATCAAAATCAATTTTGAATTTTTGAGGCCTCTTCGTCTTTGTCCACTTGTTTTCCGCAACTCCTGCATCGAAATCCATCTCTCAAAGGGCAATCTGAATTAAGAGAAAAAAATGAAAATTGGTGAAAACTCTCTCATAGTTATCACTTTTTCCCACAATTTTGATATGAAACCACATGTAGGCTGATTGCGGCTCTCTTATCTTATAAAATCCAATGAATACCCTTCCTTTTAATTAAAAATTGAATCTCAATTCATATAAAGTTTAAATAAACAACTTAAACAGCAAATTTTTTAAGCGCCATTTCCTTTAAAATATTTTATTACATCTTGCAATTCGATACCCATTTCATATAAACATTTTTATTACTTACTATTTTTTTCATTCAATGTCCATGACTGATGTCGAGGTCATTTGACTTGACTTTAAAATTACAATAATAAAAAAAAAACTAAAGCCACCAACTTTAAATGAAATTAATACCTAGTCAATTCACTTTCTTCCTTAATATGCTACACAGTGTGAGACAATCATTAATATAACAAAATAATTTTTTTTTTAAAAATATACAAGAAAAAAAAGAAGTAATTTAAACAGTAACTGTCAAGATAAAATCGGAGGTAATTTGTTTGTCATGAGTGTTTGAATTTTTATTTCTTATTTTTAGTATTGTTTGTTCAAAATCAAATGCAATTCAAACAGTAAAACAAAATTTGAGAGAAAAAAAAGAAAGATTCAAATTTCATATATACATTTGATTGATTGATTGATTTATTTGCGTGATTTTAAAAGACTGATCATTAAATTAAATTTAAAAAGAAATAAAAAAACAGTATGCATAACAAATTTTATCCTGTAGCAATTTTAAATGTTTTTTAACCTACCGGCTTTTTATCTTAAAAATTTTAAATGAAAATAAATAATAAAAAAAACGATTACGATTAGAAAAATTATGTAATGTAATAAATGCTTTGAAGAGAGACTTTTGCGTGCGATTTTTTTAATGAATGCCTTATAGATAGGTGAAATTTGTTGTAGTTCCGCATCATTTATCGATTTTACGATGTATGTGAATTATTTCATTAAAATTTATATGGCATGGACCATAATTTATAGTCATGTGTTTCATTTCAAAGGAAAAAAAAACGTCTTCAATTAAATAAAAATTGGGTTTTGAGATGTTATGAAGTGAAATATTATTATAATTTATCAAAAGGCAAATTGAGGTCAATTTTTTTGATTATAAAAATTAAAATTATTGATGGAAAATTTTTAATTCAATTAAAAAACATTTCAATTTCACATCAACACATCCAACTTTCTTATTATAATGACTTCATATTGCATTTCAAATATTACCGCACTTTTTCTCATGTTATGCCATCACAAAAATAATGAGATTCAGTTTCAAGGTTAACTTGATCTTCTTCATACATCAAGTATTTTATTTACATCATTTACACACAAATAGTCTGACGTTACGACAAAAACTTTCGCTTTCACTCATCAAGTAAGTCAATGACTTCTTTATACTTTTATCTCATTTCTTTTTATTTATTTATTTTTATTTTATTTACTTTTCCTCACATTCATGAGATTTATTACTGTTTGCTGTCGAATTCACCGGCTCAAGTGATGTTGATGTAATAATGTTAAAATTATCACATTAAAATACGTAAAATTTTATTTAAAGTTGATTTTTACACTGAAATTTACAGTCAATGCATTAAAATTTGATGAATTATACTGGAAAATTCAATTTTAGAGGTTTTTATACCTCACTCTCACAATGCATCGAAAAATACCCCTTAGATCTTGGACTCGTCTTTAAGCAAGTAAAACGCGTCATATCGATGTTAATCCAAAAAGCTCTCCAGATTTCTACGAAAAAATAGTGGAATTATTCAATGGAAATTACAACAAGATCTGTAATTGTGATTTTTTTGAAAAATTGACCTCAAATAACAAAAAACTCATCTTTATTTTCTGGAATGCTCTGCACTTCTAATTTGAGAAAATCAAGAAAAACGACATCCTATCGATGAAAATCATCAATTCTCCGGAACATTATTTGATCCTTCCTCTAAGTGGCCATCTGCCCCTTTAAATTAAGTTTCTTGGTCTTTAATGTCTGAATTTCCAGGCAATGACACGTTCAGGATTCAAAATCTCATGCATTTAATTAAATTTTCTTTTATTTTCCATTATAATCTCAATTAATTTGCATTTTTATTGTTGTTTTACATAATTTTATTGCTGTATCATATTTACTCTGTTTACTTGATTACAAGAAAAATTATTGAACATTACAGCACACATTCCATTTATTTAAGTTTCATATCAATACCATAGAACAATAATAATTTCAATAAAATCAATATTTTATTTTCCTTTACAACAAATAAACAAAAAAAAATAAATGATTAGACAAAAAAAGTTATTTACAAAGTTATTGAAATTATTATGATCATAACACTTTTTTGATCGATTTACGTCAATATCACAAGTCAAGTGTGAAAATATATGTAATTTTTAGTATAAACAACGATCCGACTGTGAAGTTGCCCATAAAAGTGCATTACGATGCTAATTGTAATTGCAATGGTTAAAAATATTTATTTATAATAATAATTGTAACATATCATAAACAAAAAAAAAACTAATAATACTAATAATAGAGCTAATAACGTTTGATATGTGTCCTACTTTGTTCATAAGAAATTGTATTTATGGTGAAAAAAAAATAATAATAATCCATTATTATGATTATGCTTCAATCGAAATTATTATATTTTCTCTAGTAATTTTGTTTTTATTTTTTGTTTGAAGCAATAATAATTAAAATCATAATTTATTTACCTTCATCAGCGAGAAAATACATAACATTAATAATTTATATTAAGTGGAATGGACAGATGACATAATTTAGATTGGCATAACATGATCATGTGTGTATTTGATTAAGTCAATTTAATTGAGTATGAGTAAAAAGAAACAAAAAGAAAGATAAAAGTCTTAATTAATTAAGAAATTAAGAGAAAAAAAAACTTTAAATTTCATTTGGAATTTAATCTCAAATATAAATAATATAAAATTAAATAAAATGTAAAGCAATCTAAATTCCATAATAATTTTTTTTACAATATAAACAAAAAGTCAACACAGAATAAATGTTAATGTATTGATTATTTTTGGTTGATAATTTATGTAATTTTAATGTATACAATGCACATTTTTGTAATTCTTGTCCAATTAAAAAATGTTGATAAAATTCATGAATTTTCAAACAGATTGCGATAACAGCAATAAAATACAAGGTTTCATGGAAACGCCTGGTATTTCATTTTCGTTAAAGTGGGAATTTCATTTGAAATGAAAATTAGGAAAAAAAACGGAAATTACATGGTCAAATTTAATTTAACATGTACCAGGCGTTTCCATTAAAAAATTATTTTCAAAGACTAGGCGTTTCTATAAACACAAATATTTTTAAGAACCAAGCGTTTCCATAAACACAAATATTTTTAAGAACCAGGCGTTTCCATAAAGACAAATAATTTCAAGAACTAGGCGTTTCCATAAACACAAATAATTTCAAGAACCAGGCGTTTCCATAAACACAAATAATTTCAAGAACCAGGCGTTTCCATAAACACAAATAATTTCAAGAACCAGGCGTTTCCATAAACACAAATATTTTTATCAACC
This sequence comes from Culicoides sonorensis, assembly GCA_900002565.1. Lineage (NCBI taxonomy): Eukaryota > Metazoa > Arthropoda > Insecta > Diptera > Ceratopogonidae > Culicoides > Culicoides sonorensis. The sequence continues at coordinate 917,265 of LN483378.1, forward strand.
AGGCGTTTTTATAAGCACAAATATTTTTAAGAACCAGGCGTTTCCATGAACACAAATATTTTTAAGAACCAGGCGTTTCCATTAACACAAATATTTTTAAGAACCAGGCGTTTCCATAAACACAAATATTTTTATGAACCAGGCGTTTCCATAAACACAAATAATTTCAAGAACCAGGCGTTTCCATAAACACAAATAATTTCAAGAACCAGGCGTTTCCATAAACACAAATATTTTTATCAACCAGGCGTTTTTATAAGCACAAATATTTTTAAGAACCAGGCGTTTCCATGAACACAAATATTTTTAAGAACCAGGCGTTTCCATAAACACAAATATTTTTATGAACCAGGCGTTTCCATAAACACAAATAATTTCAAGAACCAGGCGTTTCCATAAACACAAATATTTTTATGAACCAGGCGTTTCCATTAACACAAATATTTTCAAGAACCAGGCGTTTCCATAAACTGTTCTGCATAAGTTTATAGATTTCTATTAAATTATTACAATTTTTCTATTTTTTTTCTTAAATACCGCTTAAGCTCAATTATTCTTAACTAATTTTTTCAATTTTTTTTTCATCTCATTTCAGGTAAAAATTAAACATCATAAGCAAATCACCGTTAAACTGTTCAAAAAAAAATACCATGGTTTGTAAAAAAATAAATTTATAATTATAATTATTCAAATAGTAATTTAAGTGTAATTTCGTGACATTTACAGCCATTAAATTGACAAATAACCATTAACCGCATCATTTGTGGCAAAAATAAATCTTCAAACAATGTAACATTGTACCAGTTTTTTTTAACATTTAATACGACATTTGAACTAATTTTTTATCTTGAAGTTTATTCAAAAAATAGTCATTTACACAAAAATTTAAATACAAAATTTCATAATGAAAAAGTCATCAAATAATAATATTCAAATTTCATGAAAAAAAAAAACACTCCCTCTAGTTGTCTGACAACAACCAAAAAATCATCTGTAACAAAAGAAACTATAATGTTACAACTTTTTTTTAATACTAAATTTAAAATAACAATCTCTTTCATTTATGTTTTTTTATATTATTTTTTATATTTAAATTAAATAACAACATAAAATTCATATAAATTTAACAAAAAGATGAACAAATTATTAATATTATTATTTTTATTATACCATTTTTTTATTTTAAATACCTATAAAAAAATACACTTGATTCACTTTAAAACCTGATGCAAATAATTGACGACCTATTTGAAGAGAATATTGAAATAAAAACAATAGAAACATTTTAGAAATTTAATATTACAATTAGTGTTAACATGATTAATATCAGCTTTTGAACCAGTTTTGTTTTGTTTTTCTTTCAACATTTGGGTAATTAGTGTTAAATGTTTGTACATTGATGGTTTTTGAAACATATAAAAAATTAAAAAAATAAATTCAAATGGTGTAATTTAACGGTGTAAGTGGATTTCTTTTGATTATTTTTGTAATTGAGAAAAAAGAGAGCAAATTGAATTAAATTCTCTTTTTATCTTTTTTTGTCTCTCTCTCAAAAATTATTTCTCTCTGTGGAACTGTCATTTGATCGATTAAATTTTTGAAATAATATCATAACCCTCTCTCTCGCTTTAATTTTTCTCTTTTGTTCACTCTCTCTCTTTCTCTCTCTTACTCTGATTTGCTCTTTTTCGTCAACTATTTCTCTCTCTAACTCTTAACTTGAATATGTTTAAGTAAACTTTGCCGATCAGTTTTAACTTCTTCTATTTTTTAATTTTTTGTTATTTCTAGCTTTAACTAGATCTTATTTTCTACTCTCTCTTCCTATAATCCTCTCTTCTTTGTCTTTTTTTTCTTTTACCGCAATAACTTTTTTTTCGACGAACAGCTCTTGAAATTTTTGTAAATATTAATGAATAGAATAGTACTGGTTCTCATTTTCTCTATCTATTTCGTTAACTCTTTCTCTCTATATCTCTGATTTGTTCTTTCTCTCTCTTAATTTGAATATGTTTTGTCGATCAGGTTCACTCTCTTAACTAACTCACTAATTAGGTCTTACCTCCTTCGTTATCAATCGTTTAATTCTTTCTTTTTTGTCTTGACTCTATATCAGTTATTAACTCTCTCTCTCTGTCTCTTTTTAAGTTTCGTTTTCGTTCAAATTACTACGTTTTCCTACTTTTTTGAATTTTTATTTCTCGCCTTTACTTTGTCTCTTACGTTCATCTTTTCTCCTTTTATATCAACATCTCATTTTCGTCGGACAATCGTGAACTCTTTCTCTCTCTAGTGCCCTTGTGAAACCTAACCTAACCTAACATCTTTTATTAAACTTTGTGCATCAGGTTAACTCTCTTCTCTTTTTTAATTTGTTTAGATCTAACACTAACTTGTTCTTACCTCCTTCTCTCTCATCGCTATTATTCTCTTTGTCTTATCTCTTTATCTGTAATCGACGCTCTCTCTCTTTCTTAATTCAAATTTCTCAAAGAGAGCTTCATTTTTTGTTGTAACTCTTTTTTGAACATGTTTTTAACTTTCTAATCTTTACTCTCTCTCTTTTTTTCTTCTTTTACCTCCTCTTTAGTTTTACATAGTAGACCTTTTTACTACTCTTTTGAAAAAAAAATTAAATTAAATTCACTTCAACATATTTTTCTTAGTCATTTAAAATCAGAATTCACTTTAAATTGCAAATAATTAAGTCACTTTCTTTTGTACCGGAAATTTCCATCAAACACTACTTGTCACTCTCATTTAATTAAATTGACATTTTGACATCAAAAACATTAAATTTCATTTCAAATCCCTCAATAAATGTGCTACTGTATTTAATTGCAAAAAAAACTAAAGCAACATATATGTTAATGATTAAAAATATTACAATATTATGACATAAAATGCAATTTATTTATTACATTACGCTTCTTATTTAAAGACATGTGTTAAGAGTTATGTTATAATTATTCATTTCATTTCTTTATTTAGTTTTTTTTCTTCGCATTAAATGAAAATTTGTTAACATTTTAACCAATAATCGCGGTTAAATATCACAACAATAAATATTTCATAATAATAATAATTTTCTGTCATAATATTACTTTATTGTTCAATTATTATTATTATGAATCTTTTATTATCACAAATATTATAATATATGTAAGTTGTTATTTATGAACTTTTGCAGAAAAAATTCAAGTTAATTAATATTCATTTTTTTTTTGCTTTATTCGATCAATGTTCGACATAAGGAAATGATAAATGCACCTACTGTGTGTCTTTTCATATATATGAAGCGTGTGTGTCGCTTTTTTTGTGAGTGTAATAAGGAGAATGAATGATATTTTTACATGATTTGACGTAATTTAAGTGTAATTTATATGAAATAAATGTAAAATATGTTGCGATTTTTTTAAAGGCAGCGACTTGTTGGACCAGGAAGTTTTTTTTCACTTTATCATTATAACTTATAGAAAAACAAAATGTTTACTTACACTTCATTTGATTATTACCTATATTATTATTATTATTCATTTATATTGGGAACCGGTTAAAGGAAATTTTTTCACATGCAGTTGATTTTTTTTTAACTTTTAAGCGATCAATTTGATAAGTATTGAGTAATTATGAAGAAAAAGTGCATGCATTCACGGATCCACAGTGCTCTTAAATTTATAAATTTTCATGGTGTTCTGGATTTTATAAAATTCAGGCATTCAAATTTAGATGCTCTTGTTCAAGTTCCCCGAATTTCCCTGATTTCTGAATTGAAACTTTTCCACTTTAAATTCACTTTAAATGCACACCGTGATAAGAAAAGTGACACTTTTAATAAGTAGATGCCTATAGCAAATTTATTTACTCATGTGGGTTGTAATTTCACTAGTAATTTAACTCATTTATGGTGATTCGATAAAAAAAAATGCTTTGATTACTTTTCATTCATTAACTTCAACTAAAAATGAAAGAAAATTACTCTCCATATCAATAATCATAAATATTAACAACCATAAATAACAAAATTAATTGAATTGATTGAGCTTGCAAACTTTTTACACATATCCAAAATGTCATACTTTGTCAATTCACTAATTTGATATCACTCTTCATCGTCTCACATTCACTTATGTAACATGTTGTTATATTAATTCAGCTAAAAAAAAATATGTAATATATGACATGGATTCACGTGTATTTAACTCATATTTAAACAAATGTTTTTTTTTGGGTATTTTATTAAAATAATATAATTTTGCCAGGTAAATGTGATACTTTTAAATTTTAATCGTGTATTTTATTGATGTCATACAGTTTATTTTTGATGTTTTTATATTTTTTTTGTATAATTATAATTTATGATTGTAACCTAAAGGGTTGAAGATACATGATAATTTTTAATTATTTTACAATTTTTGTCAACAAGAGACTAGTAAAAGTAGATCAAAATGGTCATTTATTAATGGTAATTCATCCCATATTTAACATACTTAAGTCCATGATACCCTTCTTGCCTTTAACGTTCGCTGAAACCTTAATTTCCAGTAGTGATCTATTTGTTCCAGTTTCGAAATTTCTTACATAAAAAACGTAATCTCCAGCTAAAATTAATGTTAAAATTAAAATAATTATAATCAGAATCAATCAAATATTTGCCTGGAATAATTGAAGGTAAAACGGAATACTTGAATTGATCAAACTCAAAATTAGTATAATTGGCGGCACCATTCACTGAAAAAAATTATCAAAAATATTTTTTCATATATTTTTATATTAGTGTTTGGAGTAAATATTTACTTGGACATCCATGTAAAATTGCTGTATCGAATTTACCCCACAAATTGAGGAAAAGTTTTGTGAATGTTTCTTGAACTCCAACATTTCCCGCCAGAATTTTACAGTAGTCGACCCAGACATTAATTATGTATAACATGTAACGGCCGTTTTTGTTGCGATAATACAATTGATAGGCTGTTGTAAGTTTTTGTATGTTTTTGTAGACAAAATATAAATTTAATACACCTTGACGTCCTCGGACCGCTTTCAATCCACACGTTATATTCGTAAAAGATTCCGGATCAATTTTACTACATTGAATGTTAGTTATTTTTACTGTGTAAAGTTCATCAGCTTTCTGAACTGCCAGATCTGCCCCAGGCGCTTTACGATTTGATTCATTTTCTTTTGGTGGCTAAAAAAAATAAAAAAGTTATTTCGGTTTCTCAAAATTTGTAATGCATACCTTAGAATCAACAAATAATATTGACATTAAAAGTCCACACAAAAATGTGGAGAGCAAATTTAATTTTTGTCTCTCCATAGTAACATTGGATTTGAACTGTTATTAACAACACAAAAATTTGAATAAAAGCGTGCACTAAATAAATTTTAATAACTTTAATTATAAAATAATCAAATGGATCAATCTTTAATTTAAAATAACCAGGGACGGACTTAGAATTTCGTCTCTTGCATGGTAAAATCAAAACTTGTTGTATTTTAGTAATTTTCCATACAATTAATAAGAAATTGTTGTTTGTTTGAAATGCTTTGTACGCATATATTTTATATTTATATTTTATATTTTGATGATAGTTTCAAAATGACCAATTGTCTTGCCGCAGAAAAATAGTACGGCAACAAATACAGCAAGTTTTGATTTTGCCGTTTGAGGGTTTGGGGTGACATATGTTATAAGAAAAAGGGGGTCGCCCAAAGTGAGGCTACACAGATTATAAATGATTACAATTTCTCTACACAATTACCTTTATTATTTTATTTGTCCCTTTGCACAATATTTTTAATTACACTTAAATTATAATTACGTCTACATGTGGAGTCATATCAGCCTCAAAACAGTAGACACGACCTGTTCTTGACGACAATCCAATCTAGACTGAATTCTCCTACGTTTGACAATACTCTTCGAATCACGTCACACTAACACATAGATCTCGTACCCTATGAACTATAACCCTTACAATGTATGAATGTCAATTTGCTCTAATCGACACAATTTATTCATTCAAAATATTACATTAATACCATAAAGGATGTTTGCTACAATTAACACTAAAATAATGCGAAATTCATCCCATATTCAGCATACTCAAATCCATGAGACCTTTCGTGCCTCTAACCTGTGATGAAACTTTTATTTCTAGAAGCGATTTATTTGTACCAGTTTTGAAACTTTTAACATAAAAAATATAATCTCCAGCTAAAATTTAATGAAATAGAAATTGAATTGAATTGAATTCAAAGTATACTAAAAAAAAAATTGTACCAGGAATAATTGATGGAAAAACAAAATATTTAAATTGATCAAACTCGAAATTAGAGTAATTAGCGATTCCATTCACTGAAATAAATACAAATAAAAACATTTAAAATCCGTATATAAAAAATAATTACTTTTAATTTACTTGGACATCCATGCAAAACTGCTGTATCAAATTTACTCCAGAGATTAAGCCAGAGTTGTGTTACTCTATTTTGAAATGTTAAATTTTCTTTATTAATTTTACAAAAGTCAACCTGAATATTGATAAAATATAACATGTAACGTCCATTGTTGTTGCGATTGTAAAGTTGATATATTGTTGTAATTTCTGAAATATTTTTGTAGGTAAAAACTAAATCCAATACACCTTGACGTCCCCGAACAGCTTTCAATCGACAAGATATGTTTGTGAATGCTTCAGGATCAATTTTACTACATTTGATGTTGGTTATTTTGATTGTGTAAAGTTCGTCTGATTTCTGAATGGTCAAAGCTGCCCCAGGCACTTTACGATTGGACTCTTTATCTTTTGAAGGCTGAAACGAATAATGAATTATTATGGAGTCTGAAAGAAAAAATCCTTGTACCTTAGAATCAACAAATAATTGAGACATGAAAAGTCCACACAATAGTGTGGCGAGAAATTTCAAAAGACGTGTCTCCATAATAAATGTTGGTTTAGAATGATGCTAGAATAAAACTCATTATAGATGCAGGCCCTTAAATCGGATCTTACAACCTTGAATTACACAATAATCTTTTTTAAATAAACAATAAATCTTTTTTTAAATGTTTTTTTTTGTAAATTGTAACCTTCTGTCAACTTTAAATCAATAAATGGGTTCCATTAGGGTGTTATATTAATTACAAATGTATAAAAAAGCATGAAAATGTGTTAAAAAGAACGTGCAAAAAACTTTCACTGTCTAAACCAACTAAGGTTTTTGAATTGAAATCTCAAGTCCTGTAGTTTTGAAGTTTTTTAGAATTTTTGATTAAAAAAAATGAACTACCCTAGTGTTTATTTTATTTACAAAGCTCATTTAAATTTATTTTTAAATTTGTAATGAACTTTCATTACAAGCTTTTTTATCAAGCTATCATTAATCTAGAATTCAAATTATCGATAGTAATACAAAAATAAAAATTTGAATTTAAATTAATAAATAAAAAAATTAACCCATTAACTGCCTCTACAAGAAATATTGAGGTTAAAGCTAAACTTTCATCTAGAATTTGTTCTTTGTGTAAAAGTGACTACTTTTTGTTTCTATGAAATTTTTGTGTTTCATACAAAAATTTTACAGTATAGCCTTGTGAAAGTGTCGTATAATGTCACAGATTAACGTACAAAAATCTTGTACGAAGAGGAAAAAATTGCATGGTTTTTCATCTTATATCTGCTAATAATTCCCTTTTTGTGATTGAAAAATCAATATAAATCGTCCTTAAATAACTTAATTATATTGAATATTTGCCAAAAATTTTTTTTTAAATTTCTAGGAAAAAATCGGAGAAAATTAACCAGTGGCGGTTAATGGGTTAATGTAATATAAGTTGACCCATCTACAGGAATAGCATTTTTTTATGTAATAAATTTTCATTGTAATTTTTCATTGCCAGCCACCAGCAATTTCAAAAATAACACAAAAAAAACGGAAATAAAATTTTAAAATGAAACTAACTTTTATTTTTCTGCAAATTTCCAATTGAAATCAAAACAAAACAGCTTTTACTCGAATTATTTATTTTATATCCGGAGTAATAACAACAAAATTTAACACATATCCACACATGGATAAACATCACTCTAAATTTAAAGTAAAAAAAAATATATTTTTGTAAAATATTAATAATTATGAAAATCATAATAAACATTAAAAGTTTTGCAATCCAATATTATTTATGTCTGAATAAAAATAAATAATAATTAAATAAATAAAATTAACATATTTATTGCAATTTTTATTGTTTATCATTCATCTTTTTGCGCAAATCAAGTCATATTCTCTCACTAAAATTAAAGTTAAAACCGAATAAAAGAATGTCTTTTAAGTTTTTATGTAAAGTAATAAAATTTCGTATTTAATTAATATAAAAATAAAAAAATGATTATGATAAATGTTTATGAAATTTGTTATTTTTCGAAAAAAAAATATTATTAATGAAAAATTAAACATTGTAAAATTTTCAAGGTAAATCACGTGTCATAGATAAATTACGGTACTTAAATAAATGAATTGTAACAATTTAAAGAGTTATTAAGTCCCATTTATGACAATTGTAATGTTATTTTTTTTTATCAAATCAGGAATTAGTAAATGTAATTAATGATTGTGTACGTTTTTTTAAAAAATCATTATTAAATTCTATTTTACTTTCAGAATAATTCTTGATAGACATACAAAATAAAAGTTGCTCAAGTTATTTATGAATTTAAGACTAACAGGGTAACACACCCACAATTTATATATTAACATGTTTTTTTACAATAATTATATTGGTTCTTTTGACATATAACAACATTATAACGGTATAAATTTCAATTAAAATGTAATAAAAAAAAATGGGAAATTCTAACCACTGGGCGGTTTAGAAAAGTGCATTTCTATGGGACTCGTTTGATTGAATATCATTAATTTTGAAATAAACCGACATTTTGAAAATAACGGTCATTTTGAAAATAACGGTCATTTTGAAAATTTTGCGCCATTTTGAAAAACTTTCGCTATTTTGAAAATTTAAAAAAAAATATTTGAAAAAATCGGACATTTTGGGCTTTTGACCATTTTCAGGCTCTAGAGCCTAATTCTTGAGCCCAACTTCTGAGCCCAATTCCTGAGCCTAATTTCAGAGCCATTAAGTTAAAGTTTATTTTAGTAAACTTCTCCACCCAACAAAACAAATTATAAATATTTTAAAAAATTTTAACCGTTTTTAACGGTTTTTCAGGCTTTGAAGGCTCTGGAGCCCAATCCATGAGCCCAATCTCAAAACTAATGAGTTTAAAATCATCCTTAAGACCTCCTCTGTCTAATATAAAAAACCTGACCTCGCTCTGATGGACCATTCCAGAGTTATGGAACTAAATGTGGGTCGGAGTGTCAGAGTGTCAGAGTGTCAGAGTGACGGAATGACGGAGTGACGGCGGACAAACCGTCTGTAATAGTGCATTTTTTCTTACGAAATGCACTAAAAATATCAATTTATGCTGGAAACGGTCAATAGAATCTGATTTGTAAGAGTATTTTAAATGGAAATCAAATACAATCAAATTTTGTGTTTCAATGGTTATTTATTATGTTTGTTTGATTTTTTGTTTCAAGGATTTTTATTTAGTTTATTTTTTCTTTTTAGTTATGAAAAATAGTTTAAAATGTAAAATGATTCTCATTTTGAATTGTATGGACTGTACTTTTGAAGATTTTTGATCTGACATTTTGTTTCCCACTAGCGAGGGCACGTAACCAAATTTAATTTTGTTTTGATTTCTCAAAATGGAAACTAAAATTGTGCCGATCTGAAATTTTCTTAATGTTTGGAAAATTTAACGACTTTTTAAATGATTGGCGACTTTATTCGTCATTGATGACATTATTCGTCATTGGCGGCTTTTTTCGTCATTAGCGACTTTTTCGTCATTGGCGACTTTATTCGTGATTGCCAACTTTTTTCGTCATTGGTGACTTTTTTCGTCATTTGCGCCTTTTTTCGTCATTAAGGAAATTTTTCGTCATTGGCGAAATTTTTCGTCTTTGGTGACCTTTTTGACGGACACATCATACCACGCACAATAGTCACATTCTTTCCAAATCGAACGAAATGCGCTAATCCTAAAAATCCAAACCCATATCATAATCAAATAGCACCAACCTCATCCACATCTTGCAGATACCACTTCAAAATATCAAAAAAAAAAATTAGATATTTGTAATAATGTCACAGCAATTCATTTAATTGAATTTTCAAAAATTATATTAAGCAAAAAACATAAAGTTCATGCAACTGTATCAATTTTTTGTCATGTCTATTGATATGTCACGTTATAACGTTAAATAGAGAAATAAAATGCAATGCAATGAGACACGAGAAAAGAATGAACATACAAAAAAAGACCTTGAAATACCAACAGACTCATATTGCTACCATGAACTATTTATTCAGGTCTTTTTTCTTCAACTAACATTTAAAAGTCCATTTATTTAATTTTATTATGTACAATTTAATCGTTAATTTAAGTATATTTATTAATCCCTTCTAAAAATTTTATTTTTTTTTTTGATTTGAGATATTTAAACAAAATAAAATAGACGTTGAACCAGAACCAGCACTAATGATTTCAATTAAATTTATAAATCAAAATAATGACCAATGTAAGAAAAAATAAAATGAATGTGATTAAGCTAAGGCTTTTGAATTGGACCACCTTACACTGTAATGAGAAAATTCTCTGAAAAAAAATTGATTTGAAATTAAATTTCTTGAATGTTTTGATAGAATTATTCAATGTCAATGAATAACTGAGTTCCTTCTCAAAAAATTATTTATCAATTAAAAATGAGGTCTAAAATTCACATAAACTGTGTCACACTTTATACATATTTGAAGCAATTCGTGGCGTGTATTCAACCAATTATTAAGTGAAAAAAATAACATATGGCACAAAAAAGAACACAGACCAGATTTTTTGTTTGTTCACAAAATTTTCTTATTACAATTGTGAAATATCTGTCTCTAGACGAAATTAAAACAATAGTTGACTCATGTTTTTGCATTTAATTTTATTGCAATAACCAATTTGACCACAATTTATGGGTTTTTATGTCCAATTATTAATATTAATTAAGTTCACGAATGATATAAGATTTATTGAAATAGATCATGAAACAATTGAATCGTAATGACTGCTTTAGCTCTTTTCTTACCAAAAGAGGAAGGTTTTTAATTTTTAACGCATTTCTTGAAAATGCCGGTATTGTTGGCGATCATAATGTTCGTCTGTCTGTGCCAATCATTAAAAAAAATGTCGCCTATCCATGAATAATGTCGCTAATCATTAAAAAAAATGTCTTCAATCATTGAAAAAATGACGCCTATCATAGAAAAAATGTCGAAAATCATTTTAAAAAAATGTCGCCAATCATTAAAAAATGTCGCTAAACATTAAAAAACGTCGACATACTCAAAACGGCCACCTAATTCAAAAACAATATAAAATCCTTAAAACGGCAACTCAATTGCAGTTAAAGGCTAGATAACCGTGGGGATTCCTTGTAAAATTTACCAATAACCCATCTGTAAATAAATCTACTTCTTCTAATGTAAACACCATGAAACACGTGAATCTAATTTTAGCTTATAATTTTCATGTCATGATATTCGATTACATATGAAACTGCAGTTACGTAATATTCGCGATAGATAACGATGATGTTTTAACATTTATGTCATCTTAATTTCAAGTTATTACAAGAAAATGCAATAAAACATGCATTTTATGTGACTATTATCAGGTTTTACATCCGGATGTCAAGCAAAATGTTGTCTAAGAAGAAAGTTAGTAATTTAACGAGGAACTATAAAATGTAGTGTTAAATCATACTTGTAATTGATGAATTGCGTAATGAGAATTGAAAGTTTAATGAGATGAAATCCTATCCTTTCATTGCGTTCACCAAGTTAAATTTTAAGTCGATTTTAAAAAAAAATAATTAATAATTAGAACCCTCATCTAAACCGCCACGCTTTGTAACGGTTTCCATTATTTTAGTAATTATTTTTTAAAAAATTAAATTTTAGCTGTTAATTATGACCAACCTTAAAAATAATACATTTTAATTTGCAAAAACCCCACAATCATATTTAACAAAAAAAAAAATCGAACTAAAATAAATCAATTAACAACAAACTTAATACTAAAATTTTTTGATTGTCAAGGCTAAAGTCACTACAGTTACAGTTATAATATTATTATTATTACATTTTAACAAGATATTTTTATTATTGCTGCTGTTTAACTTGAACCAGCTGAAGCATAACACTCGCATAAGACACAGTGCTATGTAAAATCTAAGCGTGATAGTGCTGAAAAAGGTATGAATTTCAACTACAAAAAAAAATAAAATAAAATAAACGTGCATGTCTTGTCTAGCTCATTTTATATCGATTTCATAGAATTGTTATGCTTTAAAATTACAATAAAATAGTAACAACACTAATATTTTCCCACTTTCATTTGTTTGTTAATAATTGTTCGATTTGTTTTAAACAATTCAAGCATTTTATTATAACCATTCTTTGATTTTATTTCAAAAATAATACAAAAAAATTCATTATATTTAATATTTTTCGTGTACTGACAACATGTTCATAGTTCGGTCAATGAATGGTTTAATTTCTGATTATTATTATTATTAAAGGTGTGTGCTTTATGTGCTTTTAAATTGTAATAATAATAAAAGCGAAATAAATGTAGAACAAAAACAAGTTATTTTTTAAAACTTAAAAAAAAAATTATTTTAAAAAGATATTGATCGTTTTTTTATTTATTTATATTTTATTATTATTAAATTTTTGCTAGAATGAATTAAATTATGTTGCAATGGCTAAAAAATTTAAGCAATCAAAATTTATTCCATGACTGCACATGAATCGAGTCAATGTTTTTGCTCATTCAAATTTTGCTTTGATGTAATAATTATTTTAGGTATCGAGAATTTGAAAGTTTTTTTTTTCTTTAAGGTTTAAGAAAATTAATTCATAGCTCAAGTATGAAAACACGATAAATGATGAAATAGCACGAATTTCTTTATTCTTCATATAATTTGAATGGAATTAATAAATTGACGATCATTATCATAATGGTGATTTTATTAGCAATTTATTCAATTATTTGCATACAATATTGAGATTCACTACATTAATTGATGATACGATAAAAATATATGAAAAAATAAAGTGTTGCTAGGATCGTTAAATGTTGAATATTTACACTGTGAATCAAATATTAGATGGATTACATTGAATATCCCATACCTTGATGATAGGATCAGGTCAAATTCTTGGCATGCACGTCAAAATCTTAGCATAGAAGCATCTAAATGAACTTGATTATCAACGAGAGCAAATTTAAGTAAATGTAGGCGAATGAAGTTAAGAGGTCCTTCAAGAGGCAAAAATTATCAACCAGTTTAGACAATGATTACTATTAATTAAATGCATAATGTTGGCTGCGAATCGATGTGTTCATAGAGGGCATCTCCTCTCTCATGACTTATCGGCCAAGACGACTAAGTTCAGTATTTACAAAGCACTTATAAGACCAGATCCGTTATATTGGTTCGAATCCAATTCAATTCATATATGTAACAGTATTGTTTTCTTATAATAGCTCATACATTTTTAAAATCACTTAAAGTTACTTAGCAATGCTTAAATCTTTATTTTGGTTATCTCATTGTTTCATTACTATCTCTCGTTTAAATGTTAAGAATTTCATTTATTTTGAATGACTCCTTTTGATTTTGACTTTTTATATTAAAAATTAACTAGTAAAAGTAACAATTCTTCTTCTTAACTAAAAATTGCTTCAAGTGTCAGGTATAACAATTATTTGTAATTTTTGACATGAAATCTTGTATTGTTTCGATTCCAGCTTCTTGATGTAGCTGGACTATTGGGGTGTCGTAAGGAGCGTCGAGGATCATCCTTAGGTAGTTTTGAGTTTATATCAAGTCGTGATTTGCGGTTAAATAAGCTATAAATTATTAAAAGGACAGTGGTTCATTTTTTGTGACCTGTTCTACATGACTTTTAAATGTCAGTCTTTATCCATAAATACTCAGAGCTACTTAATAGCAGTATCCTCTCATTCCATGTTGGCATTTCTAATATTCAGATTTCTTTTGGCTAGCTGTCTTGTACGGTTCATTGTTAAGAAAATTGATCCGTTTTTTTTTCCTCATTTGATAAGTTACTAATTGAACATTCCCTATAAGTTTCGATTCACGGTGTACAAACAAAGTGATTACAGAAACTTTGTAAAATTATTACAATTTGTTCAGTTATGATCCTGCTGTGTCATATGAATTAGAGATTTCATCGTTTTGTCGTGAGAAGCTCAATCTTAATGTGACATCAATTTTTAATATTATAATATTAATTGTAGGTGGTATGACTTAACGACAGAAAATTAGTAAATTGATCATAAATTAGCCTTTTATTGATATTTTATCACATTTAACTGTCAAAACTTATTAGATAGGCTTCGTTTTATATGTTTATGTACAAAATTTTAATTTCCATAAAATTTAAAGTCTCTTTATTTTAATTACATTCATAATTTTATTTTTAAGGGAAATTTATTTCAATTTTATTTAACTTCACAAAAATGAAGGTGTCAACATCGATATCTTAATTACTTGGTTAATGACGTTCAACGATTACCACACAGAATTTATTTATTGATCTTTTAACTTGAATTAATTATTTTTTTTTCGAAAATCAAACAAATCGTGAGTAATATTCATAAAAATTAATGGAAATGACTTACCAAGTCAGAAATTTAATACACATTTTTTAATAAAAAATAAAATAAAAAAATAATAATAAGAAAAAAGGTGTGTCTTGAAACTTAATTTCCGTATGGTATATCACAAATATTTGCTCATTTAATGTGATTTTTTATTATAATTTCAACACTCACATTCATTCCTTTAAATATTAACGATTGACTTCTAATCTGATTAAAAGTTGCTATAATTTTTGATGATTTCAGGGGTCAAGTGAACCAAATCAGTTAAAATTGAACCCTTTTAAACCAAGCCCATTACTGAACCGGATACATTTTTTTCCTTATCATATTAAACTATTTACTTACAAAAAATATGATATTAGGATCGAAGTTCAGGCACCATTTAAATTGAATGACAGCCTTAAAAATATAATAATGTGCTTTTTTATTTGCCTCTTTAAGTAGATTTGCGCTGTTATTAAGTGACGCCAATGTATTACTACTGTTTCTACATAAATTACAAGACAAGACGATAAATTGCTAATTGATTCAGCTCAATAAATCACAAGTTGATGTGATACTTTGTAATTAGCTTTTAATAGGTTTTTTGTTCATTAAAGGAACTTAACGGATGTTTAAAAATTTAAACGAGTTTTATGAGATTTTATTTTTTTTTTTGAATTCTTGAAAAACCTTTTCTAATGTTTTATTTGATAGGAACATTTGAAGGACTGATAAAAAGGAAAAACATCAGATTCCTTCATACCTCAGGGTAAGCCATGGCTTAGTGGTAAACGTATCATACTCCATCTCAAAGGTGGCTTGATTGATAAGAAATCCTTTTCAGTGATGTAATTCCTCGCATTTTTACTCCACTTCCATACAACACACAATTTCTCAATATCATGTCTATTGACTTGTTTATTTGTTTGCTCAATTTGATTTGAACTCAATAGATTGCAATCATAATTACAAATCAGGTACCTTCAAAAATTTGAAACTAAAGATCGTTGACATTTCAATTTAAATGATATTCAAATATTAACATAAAAATAATCATAAAATCCAATCAAAACCGAAATCTTAAAATTAATACTGTGTTTTTTTTTAATTTGATTGAATAACAAATAGATAAACGATTTATCACTACCGCAATCGTCACATTTTCATTTGAACAAATCAATCTGACCTGCTTTTTTATTTTAATATTTTATTAATAGTGTTACTAATAATTTATTATGTGAAATATGACAACAAACCCGATGAAATTTCGGTTTAAAAATTAAATACCGGGTCATTAATTTGGAGAGAAAAAACATAAAATACAAAAAAAAATATTGATGCTGTGGAAAAGTTTTATGATTAATCTTTTAGCTAATTAACTGAATTGTTTTCGGCTTTGAAAATTTTTAGGATTTCGTTCAACGTGTAATTTAATGAAAATTTAAACACAAATTTAATGGTGAATTAACTTCATAAACGCATTTTGAGTGAAATTATTGAAAAACCACTATTCAATTTATCCTTTTCCTTCCCACGAATAAAACTCTTTGGTATTTTACATTTTCTCATTTCAATTACACTCAATTTAATAAATCAATCAAAGTATTTAGGATTTTAGGGTCAACAACATTTATTATTTTAGGAGAAACTGATGAAAATTTTACATTAGCTATTTCAATCACTTTGCCGCCTCAAACAGATTTTTCAATTCAAATGAAAACGTCTGAAAATTTTAAAAATTTTGACCGTTAAAAAAAATTCAATCAAATCATAGGCACAGACCTCTGCTAAACGGTTCCATGGCGCTTTATTTTAATTTTTTTAAGAGAATCAATCATAAAATTTTCTCTAACACCCGATGCTGCAATAAATAATTGGATTACATTTTTAATTTTTGATTTCGCCCCCAATTTCTATCATCAGCTTGTTTTTATGACATATCTCAAATGATTTATAGCTGGTCAATAAAAATTTACAGTTTTTTTTTTTTTGAATATTAATTACCTATTGATTTTAATCTCCTTTAAATGAATCAATAAAATCATTTTAAAACAAAACGATGAAGCAAACGCGATGCTCTCAAATCCCAGATAGATAAATGATGTCCGATATCAAAAGAAAATAAAATTTAATCAACATTTGTCGGTTTTCTTTGCAAAATAATCGTAAGCTTAAAATAATTAAATGAAAAAAAATTTAAATATATTTTTTTTCCAATTGATTGACACTTTGCAAACAATTAATTGGCAGTACACAATTATAATTAATATGATTTGACGACAAGACAAGTGATTAAGTTGTGTTATCATTTTTTTATGATTTAATAAATTTATTATAAATAAAAAAATGAATGTATAATAGTTTAATTACATTTAATAATAATTACTGTTTTAATTTTACATTAACCAGGCACCTTTTCTTCAATTAATATAACTTTTTTGGTTGTTGTTAAAATTGCATTTATTGAAGTTAATTAATGTGTAAAGTGTGGTAATAATGAAATTGTATAACTCAATATAATAATTTTGTTTAAGTTTATCATTTATTAATTTTTAAGCTGATCAATTTTTTCCGCATTATTTATTAATTTTTTTATGGTTGTGATTATTAATTTTAACCCATTAAGGCTTAAACTAAAAAAAGGGAGCTCGTTGACCGTGTTGGTTAAGTGGCTGGTATGATTGATAAGAATCCTGCACCGGGGGCTCGATTCAGTCCCGGACATGAAAATTAATTTGTGTTTTTCGAGTTCCAAATGTGCTCAAGTTTTACTTAGAATACATAAAAATCCTCCTGGGATTTTAAGGGGCGCTGAATAAAACCTGAGGGCGACTGGATCGGATTACAGTATAGACCATAGTTAAAGGCGCTTACTATGGAAGCCCCGGCTCAAGTAGCATGAACACAATAGGACCATTGGGTCTGCAGTGGAGCTGGTTCATATCTAATCTAAAAAAAAGTTTAGGTTTCCCAACCCTTTCCCTAGTTGAAAAGTAAAGAGCATTCTACCGGCTTCTGTACATTTCGGTCAAAATAGGTTAATTTTCATACATTTTTTTTCCATTTTTTTTAATAATCGATGTATATTAAACTTCAATTAATAATAAAGAAATAGTGCATAGCAAAGTTATGAACAGCTAGATAGACAGACAGACATAACTTTTACTTACTCTGATTGTTATTGATTAGGTGTTATTAGTCTTTCTTAAGACTTGAGGTGTGTAATTATTGTAACATGTACACATAAATTAATTAGTTAAAGTTCTATATGATAAAAAAAATATAATCTCATTCAGGTTCTTGACTGAGTGCATAGATTTGCATACATTAAGCTAGGTGATGATAAGCATAAAAAGTATCGTGTCTAGAAGTTTCATGTAGACACGAAAAATTTCGCATAAAAAACTTCAATGAATTGCATCACTTTCACTTTTCATCAAAATGACAATATAATTTCTTGCAAGAAAAGATGCAACAGTTATGTTTACATCATCTAACATGACGATGATGTCTGATAATTTGATGTACGGGTATTAAATGAGAATTTTTATCATGTATTCAAAAAATTTTAAATAATGATGGTATGTCTTCTTATACATAAAAAGAGAAACAGCATTTAAGAGATACGTAATGAAGCAATTAATGATATGCGTCAAACGTGACCATTATTGTTTTTTTTTTATTTATCTTACTATTGTAGTAAAGTGACAACAGTCTCAATGCGTTATGTCATTCAAGACACCTATGCTTAGCCATGTAATAAAGTGAGATATATTATAAATAATGTCTCAGAAATCCACTTAAACTGTCGTTTGCTTAAAGATCGAGAAAGCATCTCTGAAAAGGTTTGGGACAAAACCTTAAGTGCTATATCACTCGGCCTCTTATTTGGTGATTGCACTAGAATGGGACTTGATTTGAGCATCAATAAATGCAAGTCAATGACGATGACACGAGCACGATCTCCTTTCAATTTTAACTACTCTTTGATAAACCAAAGCATCGCCAAAGTAACTCAAATGACCGATCTCGGAGTTATTTTTAATTCTAAATTTGACTTCACTGAAGACCACGCTTTTAGAATTTCTAAAGCTAAGTCAATGCTGGGCTTTATTTTACGTTAAGTCTCTGAATTACGTGACTCAAGGGTCCAGTTAACTCTTTTTTATGCATTCGTTCGCTTGGTTCTCGAGTATTGTAGTGTAGTTTGGTCGCCTCATTACCAGCAGTACACCACTGGAACTGAGAAAATCCAGAAAAGGTTCCTAAAATCCATGCTTCGTGATCACAACAATCTAGACTATCAACAAATGTGTCAAACCTTTAACCTTGAATCTTTGGAAAGTCGTCGATCAACTGCAACGCTTATGTTTGGTTTTGACATCTTGACTTCAAAGTTGGACTGTTCAGAGCTTTTATCTTCTGTAGCCTACGGCTTTGCCTAAAAAATGAAAATGAAATGAAAGGTCATCTTCCTTATGCAGAATAACGCGGTTTAACGAGCTCTTAATGGCTAACGCAATATCTTAAGATAAGTTTGAAACCCTCTGGTAGCAACAATGATCAAGTCTTTCTTAATCCCCTATGTAAAATTTTGTAATTTTGTCAAAACCTCTCTCGTAGGTTTTTTACACGTTTTATTTTTTTATCAGTTATTTATATTTTTTTACTCATTTGGTTTATTCGTCATAATATATAAAAGCTCTTCCAGCAAGTTGCGCACGGAGCTTACCCATTTTCATTTCAAAAAGAAAACTATCAATTCACAATTTAACGATTACTTACTTGCAGATAATAATCAATTGCTCACATAATTATCTGTCTTCTGTTCATCTCCATATATATCTCTTGATTGTTTTGTCATAACAATATAAATTATTACCGTTAACAATTATTTGAAGGCGCCATAAAAGGCATGAAAGTAAACAGAAACAAGTATTTCTTCAATATTTGTTTATGTCTGACATGCATTTGAAAGGTTTGACAAGACTAAACAATTATAAATATGTGAAATGGAAACGCCTGGTCATATTTTATTCAAAAAATTCTCATAAATGAATTGAGTCATGCAAAATATATAATATTTATGATAGACGTGGGTTTGCACTCCTTTCAATCTCAATTAAGAGTGTTATGTGGTTTTTTGATGTCTCAATGATCTGAAATGAAAAGAAAAAGGAAAAAATGAATAATTTTAGTGTAATTAGACTTGAAACAATTGAAAAATGAGATACCATTAAAAAGTGTATGATTTTGTTAAGTATTTTCGTTGAAAAAAGTAAAAAAAAAATGAATGAAGATATCTAATTGCACTCAAAAAATTAAATGAATAATTTTAAAAAGTGATTGTTGCCTTCAGATATCATCATCATCATTTAGAATCATCACTTTTATTATTATTATTATAGTGACTGTCAATTTTTTTCAAGCATTTTTTTTCTTACTGTAATGCACCCAATTCCTAATTATTATTATTATTGTACATTCGTGTTCTTATGAAATAGTGATAGTTGATTAACTGTAGGAGGTTGTTAACATCAATACATTTAAAATTCATTTTTTGCTTTTTTTATGATGAGACAGAACAAAAATTAGGAATAACGTTCACTTTAGTGGTGAAGGGACCAATTTGATTTCAAATTTAATATCATCTCATAAAAAAAATCGAAATATATCAATATTAAATTTAAATATTTAATAAATAAGGTAGTTATAAAAGTCGTGACTTATGATTTGTGTGACATTTTTACTGTATCTTGGCTTCTTTTAAGAGTGTGTCACGTCACATAAAATATAAGATAATAATTTGTGTTACTAAACAACTAGGTAAACGATCAAAAAGTTCAAATACAAAATAGAGAGAAAAAATGTTAGGAAACTTGCATTTATTATGATGATAATCATGTTATTTATTATTATTTTCACTTTTATTTTTATTTTTCAAGTAATTCGAGTAAATGAATGTATTTTCTTTTTTAACAATTTTTTCACTTAATAATCTCATATCTGTTATTATATTTTTATAATATTATTTAACCGTTAAAACTCATCTTTTATGTGGTACTTTATTGAAAATGGCATGTATAAAAACTGCAATTTACAAAACGAAATAAGCGAATAATAATAAATAAACGGCGCAATGTAACAGTTGCATTGATGAGGTAATATCAGTATTTATTCATGATTTAATGTTACGGAAAGAAATGAGAAGTGAATTTTTTTTGGGATCGAAATTTGTTTTTAAGAAGTTTTTTGTTGAATTTGAGCAATTTTAACACAATTCAAGACTAAAAAATTACTATAAAAAGATTAATGAGTCACAATGACACTTGAAGACATTTTTAAAATAACTGACTTGTCCTAAATGGCTCCATGGTCTAAAATAGCTGACTTGTTCAAATTGTTTCATTGGTCAAGAATGGTCGACTTGTTCAAAATGGCTGACTTGTTCAAAGTGGTTGACTTGTTCAAAATGGCTCATTGGTCAAAAATGGCTGACTTGTTCAAAATGGCTGACTTGTTCAAAATGGCTCATTGGTCAAAAATGGCCGACTTGTTCAAATTGGCTCATTTGTCAAAAATGACCGACTTGTCCAAAATGGCTCATTAGTCAAAAATGGCCGAATTGTTCAAAATGGCTGACTTGTTCAAAATGGATCATTGGTCAAAAATGGCCGACTTGTTCAAAATGGCTGACTTGTTCAAAATGGCTCATTGGTCAAAAATGGCTGACTTGTTCAAATTGGCTCATTTGTCAAAAATGACCGACTTGTTCAAAATAACTGACTTGTTCAAGATGACCGATTTATTCAAAATGGCATATCGGCACTTTATTAACAACACGTTTTCTACTAACTGTGCATTGTGCGATTTGAAAAATAAATTAAATTTTTGAGATTTCATGTCCAAAATGAATTTGAACCTCAAATTTTCGATTAAGTGTCACATTTCTCAAATTACCACTCCAACACGGAAACCATTGCGTAATTTAAAGTCCCCAACTTTTACATAACTCACGCTGTTAATTTTATTTTCATTAATTCTCGCCAAAAAATAAAAGTAATTAACATCAAAATATCACATTAATTTTTCATTTTTGAAATAATCAATTGAATCTCGATTAAAGCAGAGACGCCTTTTTTCATGCCATTAAATATAAATGAAATAATTAACACCAATGTTCTCGTATTTCATTGAATCATGATCGTAACATAAGTTAAAGAAATTAAATGATTTTATCAATAACAATAATAATTTATGTGTATTTATGAGCTAACATGAGCATAAATAAAGTTTTTTTTTTAATGTATTTAATATTGATTTTAAGTATAAAACATTAAAATTTTCACCAATAAATCATTGTATTTTTTTAATGTGTTCCTGTATAATCGTTTTTTTTTATTTATTGATATTACAATTCTTCTTATTCAAGTTTATTATTTTGATATCTTTTGTATCATGTTTCGTTTTTTGAAAGTAATTTTTTGTATTTATTAATCCATGGTATTTTTTTTGAATTTTAAAAGTCCCGAAATGTATGCAATGAGTTTTAATTATTTTACTTTTAATTTAATTTCAGTTGTTGATGGACATCAACACACACCTGAAGATGATTCCGATATGCTGATGGAACCAGATGAGGCACATGCTGAAACAAGGTCATATTTTGCTGAATCTGAAGCAGATTCCGGTTTCCATCCAATATTTCCAAGTTATTCAAGTATAAGTCGAAGTGAACATGACACAACTGAGGCATCAGATACCGCAGTAACTGCAGAACAAAATTTCTTCCCATATTTCCGTGATTCACAGCCCTTGGGTCATTCACGTCCCTATTATCCAACACCTGAACCACCGGCTGCTTTGCGATACAATTCATATTCGAGGACACACGACTCATTGCTTGGCAGTGGCGACTTTGGTGTGCTTCGTGGTGGCACATTCTATCAAGACAGTGATCCACCAATCAAAAATGACCCCAATGATTTTTACAGTTTTTACAATAATGGACATGGACGCCCACAAGCAGCACCCCTTATTCGAAAACTTACATATCCCGAAGAGCAATTTGATAATTTCAAGGACTTTGCTGACATAAATACACCAAATGATCCAGCTTATTCACAATTTGTTGTTGTTTATGCGAATAAAAATGCCACAGCTCCCGTCACACATCCAAATCCCAAAAATATCTTTGAACAACTCCAACTTCTTGATGCGGAAAAAGAAAAAGCAGCTAAACCCACAAAAACGAGTAAATTCAAATCAAAGCTATCAAAAACCAAGTTAGAGAAGAAGTACAAGAAGAGGGTGGGACCAAAAGACAACGATTATGAACCACTTTTAGCCTTAAGTTAAAACTGAAATGAAATGTATTTTTAATATTTAGCTAGATTTTTTTTTTTTAATTTAAGAAAACATTTAAATTAAATTAATGGCTTAAAATTTGAGGTTCAAAAACAAAATTCAATCAAACAGCCATCATCATACCTGAAAATTTTATCCTTAAGACTTAAAAAAAATCAAGAATCTTCAAAATTTTTGAAGAACATTGTAAATAAAGACAATTATCAATTTGACTTAGTACCTTAAACGGAAAATGTTAAAAAAAGTTAATTCAAGCCTTAATCGTTAAAAAAAAACCTAGAATTAATAAAATAAAAATTTAGAGGTCCCCACCATCACACAGAAAATTTCAAATTAAATGCACGTACTTTGAACTTTTTCTCTCAAACAATTTTTCGTTTTAAAATAAAATAAATAAAAAAAATAACTCAGCTGATTCAAATGACGCTGAAAAAGGATGACTTTCCCTCCACAAACACATAGTTTTAATTTTTCATTCACTTTGTCTCTATTTTTCTTATTATTACATTTAAATAAAACAAATCATGATTTTTTCTTCTAAATGTTAAAATTAAGTATTCATTATTTTTTTTTCGTTCAAAATTCAGAAAAAAAATTAATTAAATTAAAATAAGTGATAGAGAAAAATTAATAAAAATTACATTATAAGCCTATATTACTATGAATAAGGAAGCAATTTTGTTAATACACAAATTTTGTGACTTTAAATTTTAAGTGTAATACATTTTAAGAAAACAATACAAAATTTTGTAGTAAAATAATAAAAGTAAAAATAAAAAGAGAAAAATTTAAAAATAATTTAACTGAGTAATAAATGCAATTTAAGATAATGGAAGCGCCCGCTCTGTGATTATGATTTCTTCGTACCAGAATAATGGCATCAGGATTTGATTTGAGGTTTTATCTGGAGATCTGTCAAAAGAAATATGAATTAAAATTGATTTGATATGACTTGATATCACTTACTGAGTATTATCCAGTTTAAATGGAACATTGAATTGTAATTTCACATTTTTTTCGAGTAATTTCCCGGTTTTCAGTTCAAATTTCACATATGACCTGTGTTTTTTCTTATCAGGTTTCAATCCATCGACATTTCTCAAATAACTTTCATCAAATTCATAGTTTTTATCGGTATAAAAGTGCGGAAATGATACAGTAAATGGTCCACTCTGACCTCTACACCGATTAACACGTTTCACGACTTTGCATTTTTCAACGGTCATCTGATCTGTAATTGGTTCCATTTCAATGCAACTACTGGCCCATTGACGTCCACTTTCTGTTAGTTGGATGTCATTGAAATTGATGCTAATACACACATCAGGTGAGTAAATTTTAAGTGGACGAATAAAGTCTGGGGTTGAGATGTCAGACCAAATCTCACCAAGGGTATCTCCATTACGGTCGATTAGTTGATTCATGAGTTCGGGATTATCTTTGCCAGTGAATACAGTAAATCGACCTTTTCGTTCTGAAGTGAGATTTTGATGATAAAAATAGGGAACTGGTGATGAAATTGACCCATAAATCACATTTGAGATTGATGTGAGTTCATTATTTGGAGTAATTATTTTGGAATTGAGATCACCAGTTGTTCCAAGCGCATTAAATGTTTTTGTTCGTTCCAAATTAAATGTGACCTGGTTGTCATCTGGATCGAATGCAAGATC
This sequence comes from Culicoides sonorensis, assembly GCA_900002565.1. NCBI lineage: Eukaryota > Metazoa > Arthropoda > Insecta > Diptera > Ceratopogonidae > Culicoides > Culicoides sonorensis. The sequence continues at coordinate 942,103 of LN483378.1, forward strand.
TGTTTTGCTTAAGATTTCATTGAACACAAAAGGACCAATTTCATTGAAATGCGGTTTAATTGATGGATATTTACTGATTTCATGCGAGTTTGTCCAATTAAAGACATAAAACTTCCTTGTTATTTCTTGTGATTGCCACTCCCTGAGTAACGGTGTGTCTCGATCAAGCACTTGAAATAAACGTTGATAATCATAATTGACACTCACTTTTTTCTGCTTAGTTTCTCGACGATGTATTGATTGATTAATGGCTATCATGGTGGCAATCAACAGGATTGGCAATGCATATCGAATTTTGCGCCATATTTTACCCCATAATGTGAGTGCCTTTTCACGCTTCTTTTGTTTTGGTCCTACTTTGCCATATAACAATGGAGATGGTTTCAATTCAACTTTTTTTCGTATTCCATCGATAACATCTTTACTATCTACAATTTGAACATGATGTTCGTGTGAAGGTTTCGCACCATCAACTGTATCAACAAGTGCTTGTGTAGCTTCTATTTCAATAACAGGTTCCATGTTTTGTGTATTTTCATCTGTCTTGTTATTATTTTTCTTATGTGTTGATGCGAGACTTTGAACAAGAGACGCAAATTTCGGTTTCTGTCCAGGTGCTGCCTTGCCAGATGTTGAAGGTTCATCAGGCTCTAAACCAGGATTCTCCATTTTTGTAATTTCAACACAAAATAAAATGAATTACAAGGTTGAAACTATCAATTAGCTCTCAGACATTGAAAAAAAATATTATATCACGATTTAAAATCCGTTCCATATAACGTGAGATCTCAATTCAAACTAAATTAATAGAATACTACGCATCTCTCAACCAAAAATAAAAAAATAACAATGTATACGAAAAAATACTCAAATATTTTTTTTTTCATTAATTCATCGAATATTACCTTCAAACCTACAGATACAGATGAAATGTAAACATAAACAAATGGACATGAAATAGCCGGAACATAGAAATTCCACATACAAAATTTCAGTCAATTAAGTTAAGAGTGTGTAGTCATATATGAAAAATTGAGTGAATTATTATGTGGTATGTTATCGTAATAATACGCGATATGTGAATCATATGTTCATAAAAACCTGTTTCTACGAAATTACTCAGTAAATTTTGGGAGAACGTTAAGAAGATTTTTTGATGAGAATTTTACGACTTTTTTGGTGGTTGTCTTAAGAAATTTGGTTTTAATTTGAATAAAGGGAACAACATTTAAAGTTCCTAGTCATATTTTTGCAACTTTTTAATCTTAATTCTCTGGGATCTGACACGTAATGACGGTTTTTTTGAAGGTTTTAAAAAAATATTATTTTAACTTGATTCTGGTCCATTCTTGGTATGTCATCCACTCATCAATTAGCGTTTTATACCTTAAATTTGTATCAATTTATATTTGATGCTAATTTAATTAACTTTGAAAGATTTTGTCAAACCGCAAAATTTATTAAATTGATCCCACACTGGTCCAAATCAGATGTTTTAAAGCTCACAAATAATTTCCAATTCGGTTTATCAAATGTAATTGTTTATATTTTTCGTATGACACGCGCCATGAACTTTTCAACAGCAAGGAAGTCAACTATTTTTTATGTAAATATGTCCAGGCATCGCATTAAATTATATTAATTTAACACTTTTACTATGAAAATAACTGTTATCAATAAAAAATACAAGCTCCAATATAAAAAAAAACCCGGTAAACAAGTTTCAGTTAATTTTTTTTTTGTTATGAACATGATCTTAACCGGTCTTTAATAGTCACTTACACTTTTTATTTGTAATAATTTCCCCTTTTAATTATTATTTTAAGAGTTAATAAAAAGTGAGACAAATAGTCTACGTTACCCCACTACAAATTGCATTAAATGCATTAAATTTTTATTAATAATGGCTATTATTACAAAGTAATAAAAGTTTAATTAAAAATTATGTGTTACGGTTGCATTGATTTGCCATTTTGTCTTCAATATGGGCTATAAGCTACGAAAAAAATGAGAAGTTCTTACCACTGAACGCTTTAGAAAAGTGCATTTAGATGGAATAGACTTTATTTCATCATTCTCCTAGCAATTATCTTGACATTTCCTGCCAATTGAGGTCCAAGACCCACCCTGATCCTGGAACTAGTTGGGAAAGAGATAAATGTTTGACAATCTCCGTTCACATACAAAATTTTTGAAGTTTCCGTACATGTATCTATACAAATGAACTGTCAAATTTAACCTGCTCCCCCCTTGTGCTTTGTCCGTGACCCTCTAAAGTTACCTTTCATGACTCCAACAGGAAATGTCAAAAAATTTGTACTTGAACGGAGAATTTCAAACTTTCATCTGCCGATCTAGTAAATTTAATTTTGACATTTTAAAATTTCACGTACGAAATTTGACATTTCTGTATGTTTTTCTATAGAAAATAAACGTCAATATGAAATTTTACTCTGTGGATTTTGCTGGTCAGAGTGATGCCAGAAAGTGCATTTTTCTTACGCAATACACTTAAAATATAAATATCTGATCTGAAAAGTCAATTCATTATTCAAAACACGTGAGCTCCAAATTCCATTGATTAAACAAAATTTCCTCGCCTAACGCTAACTCACCAATTTCGCAAAATCAAAACGCACAAAATGATTTATTTGTAAACAAAAATATTTGATTATACATTTATTTATTTTTTACACATTTTAATACCAAACTACAATATTTTTCACTACAACATTCTTAAAAACATTAAAACTTAACAAGTTCTGCGAATAAAAATATTTGTGCACTTGTTTAGTTGTGGACGAGAAGTGAAACGAACTAGACGTGAATTTTTAATTTTGTGTAAACAACATAAAAAATTAATAAAAAAAAGAGATTAAAGGAGATTAAATTTTTTTATTTTAAATTAAATTTGATAGAATTTTAAAACAGTTACAAAAGACCTTTTGTAATAAAATTAATTACGAGACGTTTGAGGGTCGTAGTCCTAGAAACTTTAAACGTAGGTTGACAGAGTTGTTTTCAAAAGAATCATAATTTTAATTAATTATTCATAAAAAAAACATTTGATTTAATGTTGAGATTGTTCAAGTAGCTTTTGTTTAGTGTGAAAATTAAAACTTTTAATTTAATTCTACAACATCATTGACTTCCATTTAATATTGGTAAGTATTCAAATTTCAATAAAATGAAACGAAAAATATTACATAAAAGTGTCATTTTTTAATCACGCAATTAAAAATGCAAAAGAGAACATTAAATGTCTAATTTAATATTTGTTTTTGTCTACATTGAATCCTAATATGGTTTTGATGCAAATTAGTTCAATTGTTTATTTGACATTGCATGGACTTTCAATTTCTTTTGGTTTTTATTTTAAAAAAAATTGTGTGAATCAAATTATTTAAAAATAAAAAATTCATTCATTGTGCGTATTGTTTAAAATAAACAGTTAAAATTTAAATAGATATGCGGAAATGCAGTTTTCTTGAGACAGTTTAATAAGTGTGTTGTTATTGTGCATTTTTTGTTTGTAAATTAAAATTATTCAAAAGCTTTTACCCGAAATTTTTTGTGTTTGTTAACATTTAGTAAGTTAAAGAGAATTCATTCAATGTGAGTTTTTTTTTATAGCAATTCAGCAAAAATTAAATATTTTTTTTTAATTAACTAGGGTAGAAGTGCCAAAAATAAAGTCTTATCACAAATTTTTTTTTTTTTTAAATGAATTATCGCAATTTTTTGTGTAGATTTTGAGCATTTAAATCATTTCTTATGTTATTATTAACCCTTTAAGGACCCGGGATTAATTTTTTCACCGTTAAGTTTCAAATACATTCAATATTTCAGAGATTAACTTGAAGTTGCATATTTCTTACATTATATTCTTCATTTTCACATGGCCAAAAATTTCGACCAGTAATTTTTAAGCTGGATTTCTCTTAAAACTGAGTACTTTTCAAATTTTGAGTTAAAATAGCTAGATATGTTCAAAAGATGCAGGACCAGGTGCAATTTTTTCCTAGTACAAGATTTGTGTACGAATTTCTGTGATTTTGTACGACATTTTGAACCAGCTCTCCTGTAAATTTTTGTATGGAATTCGAAATTTTCATCGAAGTGAAAAGTATTCAATTTTACATAAAGAACAAATCCTAGAAGAAAGTTTGCGCCTAAAATCATCATTTCTAGGAGTGGCACTTAATGGGTTAAGCTATCTCACGTTTAAAAAAAATTGTATATTTCAAGTGATATGTGGGTTTTACTACTTTTCACATATTTTTTTTATAGTATTTTATGCAACAGAAAAATTACTTGTGACATTTTTATCTTTGTAAAATTTTTATATTTTTTAAATTTAAATTACTTTCATAAATTCTGAAATTAACAACTAATTTAAAAACTATTAAAAAAAGGAAGGTTCGACCGTCAAGAAGCCTGCCTATAATTATGTCTTAATTAACTAACTGAAGTAAGAATCACCCGAGAATATGGCCATATGGACATTCTGACAAATGCCAGAAAGGCCGCAGTCGTAAATTCTAAAAAAAATCATACAGAATGCAAGGGCTGTTAATAATTTTCAATCCACCCGTTACAGCGATATTTTTGGTTCATGAGTATTATCACAGTTTTAAAGTCGAGACATCAAATGTTCAAATGCTCCTAGAATAGGACGAGACTGTGCTGCCTTTGCCCTTCTTTTATGCTCTAACTATGCCACACTTCTAAATGAAAATGTGGTGTACTTTCCTGACTTGATCCATGCCCATGCTATAAAATTTCAATTTTTGTTTTTTTTTGAAAGTTAGTTGACCTGAAGTTGTTTTTTTCCATCAGATATGATGAAACATGGGCCAATAAGCTCATTTTCATAGCTTGTCTCTAATGGAGGTCGACCTAGCAACATTTAAGTATCAATATGGCAAAAAATTAGTTGAATTACTGTTCAAGATAAAAAAAAATTTTTTACATTGATTACAGAAACTACTTTTACTCTTACTACAGTTCGTTCACATTAAAAAAAAAAGGCCATAAATCAGTCCAATTGAGGTTGACATGTATCAAAAAGAAAAAGATTTGATTTAAAATTGTATTCTGAAAGGTTGAATTTTATTGCAGAAATGGATTTACAAATGAGCTGAAAATAATTACTATTAATATTAAATAAAACAATCAGGTGGAACGAAATTAAACATTTGAATAGCAAAAAAAATCCTTCTAAACAAAGAAATGTTCTTTATATCGCCCAAGAATAAATTACACTGTAAATGTCGACATGTGCACTCGACCGTTATTGTTGAAGGAAAAAAACACATTTTCATGAACGAATTTAAATTAAATGCAACAACCGATTAAATAATAATAACATTAAATTTGAATCAAAATGCACTCCTTGAGCACGATACGAGACGGACACGATACGTAGCAAAGTGTCCATAAAAGAGCATTTCAACAGAAAATCGCTAAAAACGATCAATATTTACTTTTGTTTTAATTCAATTTAATTAAATTACATGAAAAAAAATGAAAAACAAATATAGAACTGAGACAACAATAAATTATATAAGACAAAAAACATGAAATTTAACATTTGTCCATATCAGAGAATTATCTAATGACTATTCCTATTATTATTTAGTTTAAAGCAAAAAAAAAGACATGTCAAGTCAAGTGTTTTAAGTCACGATCCAAAAAAGGGTATTTAATATTTTTAATATGTAAAAGCCGACAATGTTGAGCAATAATCATGAAATTAAATAAAATGAAATGAAATAAAAAGTAATAGAGCAAAGTCCTTTCAATTTTATTTTAAATGTGTAAACATTTATCAACATCAGATTAAATTCCATATGTTTCGTGGTTTTTTCTTGTTTTTTTTACTGAAAATATTATTAATTTAAAGATTATTTAAAACATACAAACTAATACCTGTTTAATACTTTTCAAATTTTTGTATTAATATAATTTTTTTTTGCATGAATGAACTGAATATGCTTGATCTTAAAATCTAAATTCTACATTAATTTAATATGATTTTTTTATTTTATTTTAAATTTCAGTCGAGGTTGTGCCATAACAGAGACAAGACATGCAATATTTTGTTCTAGCGTTGACAGTATTGGGAACTGTTACAGCTCCATCACCATTCTCAAAACATTACTATAGAGGTCCATTTGCGACAGGATACTCGAGTGTTGCACCATTTGCATCAGCCTCTGGATTTAGTTCGTTTAGTGATTTTGGACCATTTGGTGGTCCGTTTAGTGAAAGTACTGTAGTGCAACCGGTCTTTGGATCAACAAATAAACCCGGGAATAGTATCAAAGGCACAGATCGTCAAGGCATATTTGATACAGTTTATGAATGGAATATCTTGGATTATGCATTTGAGTCACCAGCTCATCGAGAGGCTGCAATTATGTCAGGCGAATTTGTACCGGAAAATAATTTGCCGTTAGGTATTGATCGATGGAAGAATTTGTAAGTTTTTTTTAGCTTAAATTGAATTTAAATTGCATGTTTAACTGTAATTTTTTGATTTTCATATAATTTTAATGAATTTCAGACTTTTCATCACCACACCACGTTGGAAGCTTGGAACACCAGCCACCTTATCCACAATCGATCTACGAAATCAATATAAAAGTCCACTTCTCGTTCCATACCCTGACCTCAGTTGGCATTCATCCACCACAAATCCTGATTGTACAAAACTCGTTAATGTTTATCGAACATTTGTCGATGAATGTGATCGTCTTTGGATCATTGATGCTGGTGTCGTTGAAACCCTTACTAACTTCAGACAATTGTGTCCTCCAAAAATTGTTATCTTCGATTTGAAAACAAATGCACACATTTTCACTTATATGCTGCCAGCCGACCAAGTTAAACAAGATTCATTGCATTCTAGCATTGTTGTCGATGTTCCAAATGGTAAATGTGAAGAAGCATTTGCATATGTTACCGATGTATGGAGATTTGGTGTTGTAGTGTTCAGTTTTAATGAGGGTCGTAGTTGGAGAACCACATCACATTTACATCTCCCCAACCCACTTGCATCGGATTTCAATTTCCAAGGCATTAACTTCCAATGTGAGAATTTTGAGTTTTCTTTAAAAAAAAAATTCAATGATTTCAATTCCAAAAATTTTATATATTTTTAGGGACTGATGGCACTTTTGGTATATCATTATCGCCTGTAGCTGACCAATTTACCGGTGATCGTGCCCTTTTCTTCCATCCAATGAGTAGTTTCATGGAATTCATGGTCAATACAGGTGTTCTCAAAAATGAGACAAATTGGATTAATGGTCCTTTTATTGGTCCCGTATCAAATCCTCAATCATTTCAACCAGTTGGCAATCGAGGACTTAAAGGTCAAAGTTCAACATCGGCAATATCACGTAATGGAGTTCAATTTTTCAATCTTGTTCAACGAAGTGCTGTTGGCTGTTGGGATATTCGCAAACCATATACACTTAACAATGTGGCTCTTGTTGAATCAGATGCCATTAAAATTAATTTCCCAAATGATATTAAAGCGGATTACGAGCCAAAACAAAATTTATGGGTGTTGAGCAACCAATTGCCAACATTTTTGTATTCCCAATTGGATTTCAATCAAGTTAATTTCAGAGTTTTGGCTTCTCCAGTTGAACGAGCATTTGCAGGAACTGTCTGTGATCCAAAGGCATCACCCTCTGTAATTCCAGATCCATTAGACAATTGTGTTTAAACATGATGAAATAAAACTTTTATACTGCCTTTTATATGATACAATTAAGTTATTTTATACCTTTGTACGAAAAATTACATGAGAAGAAAAATAAATATTTTTTTGAGCTTTCTGTATTAATTTTTACATGAAAATATGTTTTTTAATGTTTAAAAATCGGTTTTATTTCAATTTTAGTGTGTGTGGAATTTTTCAACTTTATTCGTATAAATTATTATGAGTTCCAATTATCATTTTAAGCAACAGGTTGTACCAATTCAATGTAACCACAACTTTTTTCAGGATCAAATATAAACACGTTATGTAATGGAGCTTCTTTTTGTGATACTGTCTTGATAACTTCTTGTGCAACTTGACCACCGAGAACTGCTGCTGCCGGTGATATTTGGGCAAACACATGTTCAAAAGCTTCATCCCCTACAACATTTGGTGCGATTCCATCACGAATAGCAAGCAGTTTCTTTGTGTCTTCATCTCGAGAAGCTGGAAGTGGATCACGGCCATTTTCATCACGGAACTTTTGCAAAATTTTGAGCATAGGATAACCATTGCCGACACGTTTCAAGTGTCTTGGTGTCATGAATTTGGCCAAATCAACTGACAATGCATCGGATAAGGAACAATAAGTTTGTGTTTTCATTGTGTTATGGGCTACAAGTTCGGTTTTTGTCTTCTTATTCGGTTCCGATATGATTTTGTGTTTCATTAATTCTCTGAAAATGGTAAATTTAACTTTAGATTTAAAATTAAAACAAGAAATTTAATAGAACTTACATTGCAAATTCATGTTCTTTCAAGTCAGCAAATGAATATCCAAACATTCCCCAAAGGTCAAATGCGAAAAATTTGACATTAGCAGCCCGGCAAATATTATCAACACGAACCAAATCTTCAGTTTTCCCTTCACTTATACAGACAACATCAAAATCCTTAAAATACTCATCCGACATATTCGCGAAATTTCCAATGTCAACTTTAACCTCAACCATTGGATTCAGCGCTTGTGCACGTTTCTCAGATGCCTCAGCACGATTCTTTCCCAATGCATTTTGCGGAACAAAGAATTGAGAACAGAAATCCAATTCAGTAACGAGTTTATCATCTAAAAGTGTCACCGATTTAACTCCAGACAAAATTATATTCTTTGCAACTTCAGCTCCTGCTCCATTAAGACCAGCAATCAAAATACGAGCTGAACGTAATCTAAAAACAAACCCTTTTCATAAAATTATGAAATAGAAAACAATTATCAAGCGGTGTTTACCTTTTTTGACTTTCCAAGCCCCATAAACGGATTTGACGGTCATACAATTCAGCTTCTTGTTCTGTGAGTTCGGTTTCAACAGTTGATTTCATGATTGAAGTATTAAATTTATTGTTTTTCACACGATTTCTATTTAAATTTGCAGTAAAAGTTACGCTGTTTGTGTTCACTTTGAATGAAATGGCCGGTATAAATGTCAAACTTTTATGCCAATGGGAAACAGATATTTGAGTTTAGGCAAAACTTGTTTGATGTAAGCAAAAGGAACTTCATTATTGATTGGAAGTGAAATAATATTCTTAAAATTGGGATGAAATTTTTAATTAAATTTGAAAATAATTTAACATGAAATATTTAATATTTATTCAGTAACAGTATTCTGAAATTTCATTATCACAAGTTTTTATCAATTCAGTTTTCTGCCCAGCTTTTTAAAGCTAAGATTTCCAAATTTTTAAATTTTTTTAGGAATTTTTATTTAACTACGACTTTCTGATAGGATTTTCATCCAGTAAAGTAGGTTCTCCGATTTAGTCGCCCTTTATAGGATATGATCTACTATAAAATACCTCCTCTTATTTAAAATTTAAGTTTTTTTTGTGTAATTTTAGCTAAAAACATCATAATAATCATTATGAATCACATGAAAATTGTCTAAAATTTTTTTTTTTTTTTTTAAAAAATAAGAGGAGGTATTTTATAGTAGATCATATCCTATAAAGGGCGACTTAATCGGAGAATCTACTTAACTGGATGAAAATCTTATCAGAAAGTGGTAGTTAAATGAAATGGAAATTTTTCGCTAAAAAAATTGAATTTTATTATTGACACTCATAATTTTGCTGGTGAAGTATAACGGGCTAAATTCATTTATGCTTATAAGCAAAAATTCATTTTGACATTTGAAAATTTCACGTACAAAATTTTAAAGTTTCCGTTTGTGTATCTATCTCACTTTACAATTTGAATTTTTGGAGAACTCAGCTCGGAGTTAAACATAATGATTAACGTTCGTGCAATAACTACGAAGAACAAAGAATCCAAAAATTCCAAACGTAACGGTCCTTTCTTATGTTTTATACTCATGCAAAACTTTGGAACTCCTAATTGAAAACAAGCAATAATGCATTGAGAACAATCACAGGTAGCACCTGGGGAAAGGAAAAAGACACCATTGTAACAGCGTTCAACACCATCGACCACCAAATTCCACACTCCGTATCACTACTGATTTTCACCTTACGTCTCACCAAGACAGAAGTCTAACTAGGTACGCAGATAAAATTTGACAGTTGCATAAATACACATCCGGAAACTTCAAAAATACTGTAAGTAAATATAAATTGTAAAACTTTCACCTGCGACCCAGTAACTATCACGGACTAAGTCCATAGGTCAAAATTCATTTGACGCTTGAAAATTTATGGATGTGTTTCTATAGAATACAAACGTCAAATGAAATGTCAAGTGTAATTCTGTTGTATGGGCATTACTAGTCAAAGTCTCTTGACCTTTCGTTTGCCATTTATTTTCTATAGAAACACATGGAAACTTCGAATTTTTTTGTTTTGAAATTTCAAACGTCAAAATGAATTCTGCTTTACGGACTTAGCCCATAACCTCGACAAACAAGGACAATCTTGTTCTAGCTTCGTTCGAGCTCCTACAAGCTATATAAAAATTACCTGCACGGTGCAAGCTGCACCCAATTTTTTTCTGTGATTGATGTTTGTCCTAGGTGCAATGGCACATTCAAGGATCTCTCACTGCAACCTATAGAAGTGTCGAGATTCCTAGGCCTAGAAACAAAGAACTGCAATGAAATTATTTCTAGAACTATTTCAATGTTTTTAAAATTAATATCCAATGAATCATAATCCAAAAAAAGTCAAAAATAATTAACACTATTTCACCAGCTACGTCACTGATTAACGCATGTTACTCATAAATATCACTAAAATGACTCCTGATCATTAAAATACCATACTCTCTTAATCAATTGGTTCGAGCAAATGCATCCAAAATCATGTATACAAAAAACTATAAGATGCATTTCGTTGCACATGTACACCAAAAATACAAATTATTTATATACTAAGAAGAGAGAGAGTAATTAATGCGATAAACAACAAAAATAATTATAGTAGTAAAATTGTAATTTGTGTAAAAATAGTAAAATTTAAATATTAATATTAATAAAAATAATCTCTTATAAATAAGCTTCTATTTTTATATCGCGTAAATAAGTCGCAAGATATTCCAGGAATGCGATAACGATGGTCAAAATAATGTGAAAATCGTGGGTGAAATTTTATAAATAATGTGTAACGTGTGTTCAAAGGCGCCTAAATTCATAAATGATTATAAATAATATTGGTCGCAAAAATTTCTTTATATTATTTAAAAAAAAATTTTTTCATGTAAAATATATATTTTTTTCCTATTTGTCATATTATCAAAATATAAATTTTGTGAAAAAATTTTGTATAGACGACCTCAGTTTTCAATGTGTCTCAGTTTATCATTCATATATGATTATTTTTATTATTTTTTTATCAACACACATATTATTATTAATGAATGATAAAAATATAAGAAAATATCAACAAATTTAATAAAAAAATGTTAAAGAGAAAAATACCTTTTTAAAAGAAAAATGTGTCTCATCGGCGGCGACGATAGCAACGGCGTTTATGAACTCACATGTTTTTCTCTGTTTTTGTTTGAAATTGTACGATGGTCATATTGTGTTATGTATGTAATCATATGTGAGCCATACATAGTTATATGTATAGTGAAGGGGGAGTGTACCGTATGTAAAAGCGTGGGATATCATGCACATACACACACAACAGGTAATCTACATGTATAGACATGATCACTTCAATAACATTTCAAGTCAAGTCAGTTTGTCTTTAACAGTCAAAGGAATCAAACATATTAATAAAAAGCTTATTGATGATAAATAATTTGAATTAATTATCGATGTGCCTTATGTAAAAAAAAAAAAATATTAAACATAAAAAAATATAGGAAGAAAAATAAAAACGACACATTTAAGTAATCAATCCATCAATCTTCTAAATAAATTGCTTTCCATACTAAGCAATAAATTTGAATAAAAAAAAATATAATATTTATAAATAAAAATAAAATTTCAAATGCATAATATAACTGAAGTGCTATTGAAAAATCATCAAATTATGCCGTACAAACGAAAGCCAACTATAAATAACTTTGGAATACCTAAAAATAGTAAATATTGTAACAGTTATACAAATAATAGTAATTTTTTTAATCATCGTCATAAAATGTTACAACCACAAAAATCAACACCATCACAAAAAATTTTCCTAATAGTTTTAATTATAATCATGATTGTATTAAATTGCTGTACTGAAACTGCTAATTGTAATATTATATCGGCAAATAAATTTAATAATCATAATTTAATGTTAAGAAAATACAGTAGTAGAAATAGTGACAGTACAAAACAACCATCGAGTATTCAGAATATTAATGATAATAGTAATAATTTAAATAATGAGTTAACCGCAAGTACCACCAAAGATCAATATTTAAAAAGTCTGCATGAGAAAATTAAGTCAACTTTAGTCAATAATAATAATAATTTGTTTAAGAATAGTTCCATTACTGATAAGGTAAGAATTAATTTTGATTATTAATTTACATGAACATTAGAAATATTCATTTTAAGTCTAGAAATCACTTCTGCTTACTTTCAATATGAAATTTACTCCATGCTGGTTATCGAAACAATTAGTTTAAAGAATTATCTGATTTTAACTTTTTCGAGCTTAATTCTGAAGTTTCCAAAGCACGAAAATGTGAAAAAGTTGATTTGAGATACACAATCTTATCCCAAATAACTTAAGTCACATAATCGAAAGCTCTTCTTACACTCATCAAATAAGTCTGCTTTAAGGCCATGCACAATTTTTTTTTTAATCATTTTGCTTTCTAGAAAGTTTCTCTTATAACTCTTTAGTGATTCTTAATGAAAGCTATTAAAGTAGTCTCTCAACCTGTCAGTGGAGAGTTTACGGCCATTTAGAGCCCCGTATCAGAGGTACAGGACTTCGTCTTGGTATATATAGGCTTTCGATTGAGATTTTGAGAGATTTCAACTGTAGGCCTCAATGTGGAACCTGGAAAGCTGAATTTTATGGCTTCTCTATTCCTTCTGAGAACAACTGATCGCGTTTTTATGGTTCGTCCTGAAATGTGAGAAATTGGGCAGATCAAAGTGAAGTACTTGATCACCACCTTTATTTCTTTTAATGCTGGTGTTTCTGGTGAAGCAGACAAGTGTATCTTATGCATAGCACATTCGGTGTTTCTTGAACTTTTTCATCTTCAATATCCTTAATGCCCAAGTTTAGAGATCTGGAAATTTTACAATGTAATGTGCATTATTCTCCTGATTCGACGGCAGAACTTTCAAGGGTTCTTGAGAAAATGTAGATCTTCATCTCTCTTATACAGGAACCTTTTGTGTATAAAGGCATTATTGTAGGTTTTAAAAGTTTTCGAACTATTCAAATCCTCTCACGTGGGAGACCAAGGATTGTCACCCCTTTGTTTCGTTTCATCTTGATGACTTTGTTGCTGTCATCATAAATGTAAACGGAAGAGATGACCTTCCATGGTCGATTTGCGTCCGTTTAGATGCCTTATGAACCAGTTGATCGATCCAAATTTCCTTTTTTTCAATGCTCTGCCAATAATGGGTTAAACATCAAATAAAATGCATTATGAAGATCATATCAGTATTCAAGTATTTTTATAGTTTATCGTGAGTGGGTGGTCCTTAATAGATAATGTCCAATAATCTTTTCAAATTTTTTATATCTTATTTTTTTTTTACTGACCGATATCTTTGATTTTATCTTTAATATTTTTTTTTGAACATATTAATATTACAAATGAGAGTGATTTGTCTTATTTTGGATACTACAATAAATGTTGTTATTTTTAGGAATGACTTTGATATAAAATTATTCGATTATTATATAATTTTTTGGTTAAATCAATGAAATCATATTACGAAATCGTCGTAATTATAAGCGTGAGAACATTTGAATGATTAAGTACAATTTGAGAGATAAGAAAAACTGATTCATACCTGAAATTCCCCTTCCTTATGTTTTTGGCTTATACAAATCCTTTTATCGCATCACAAGAATTTTAACAATAGAATCTGGTGATTGCATTCATTTTAATCTGCATATCAGTCACCCAAAACAATTATCACACGTAATTTTTGATAAGAAAAATTTTTCGTCACACTTATGAAATATAAAATAATTTTGATACAAGTTCATTGTAAATTTTTGGTTTGTGTACTTGTTACACTATTTTATGACATGTTAAAGACTAAATGCTTATCAATTATTACATATTGAGATATTTACACGACTTTATGGCCCCCTTCTCCTGATTATGAAATACTCTTAACAAATGTAAGTCACCGACATTAAATGATATTATATTTTTAAGTAAAGAAACGTGATGGCTATTAAAATTCCTTATTGATTTGTCATTGTCATGTAATTCCTTTTAAACACAATCTGATTTTTATAACTTTTTTGTCAAGTGCAAATTTATCAATAGACATGACTTTGCATAAAATATTTTGTAGAAAGCACAACGATTCGTTAATATTTAATTAAGAAGAGAATAAGGGTAACAGTATAATTTGTAAAATCATATTCAGGTGGTTTTTTTCTCTTCAATTATTTTAATTTCAATTCTACTTTAAGAAAAAATGAAATAACGTCATATTTGTAATTGAAAAGTTTTTAATCGAATCATGTGATGTGATTTTGATCTTAATGATGGACAGCTCAATATCTACTCATAAGAAGGTAGAACAGTAAAAAACATAATTAATACTGAAACAAGTCCTGTTAAAATTTTTGCGTCATGGAAAGTCAATTAAAGTCGACTGATTCAAAACTTTAAGGTTTTTTTCCATCGATATTTAGATCAATTGACGTTTAAAAAACCTTTTAATATGAGAAAACTACGTCAGAATTTACCAATTTACATAAGTTTCAAGATTTGAACTTTTTGATAATTGAATTGAAATCAGATCAAAGGTTGCATCGATCGTACATATCTTCATCACCTTTTTCAAGAGAGAATTTGTTGAGACAAAGCAGCTGATTTCGCTTCAACTAAAATTTTTAGAATTCATCAATTGAATATTTGAGATGCCCCCACTTCCAACTAGCCCTACAACTTTTTACTAGGTTAGGCCGGTCAAGAATTGAATTGCAAGAATCTCTACTCTGCGTTTTTTTTCAGCTTTTTACTCGAAGCGCCTGTTGATCTGCTTTTAATTTCTACGAGGACTGTCTGGATCGTTTCAAGCCCATATGCCTCATTATTTTCATAAAATCAAAAAACACCGAATGAAATTTTCAATGAGTCATCCAATTTCGTGAAACTCATAAAATAAATTAAATGGAAAACCGAATAGTAAAAGGACATGCATTTCCTTTTCCAATAAAAATTTAATGAAAAAAAGGTGTGTTGCTAAAATCTAGTCATAACTCCTCCTATCCAAACGTTAAAATTTAAAATGATTCACACAAAAACGTCATCCTTTTCCTTTTAAACACTTAAAAATAAATTCCTATTACACAAAAAAAAAGTGTTAATGACATTCAATTGTTTATCACTCGATACCGGATCTCTTTCGCCTCATTCTATTATTACTTCATGATTAAAAATAAACAAACAAAAATCATTTTAAACAAACTAACTCTTTATTAACTTTTTCATCTGTAGATATATTGAATGTTAATTAAAATACGTTTAAAATTAATTTTTTATGCAAATATGAGAATTTGTAAAATATTTACTAAAAAATTCTTTTTAAAAACATCAGTTTTACGGAACAAAAAGTGGCGCCTATGCTTTAATGTATTCTGTAGAGATAAAAAAAATTGAATAAATGTAAAAATTTCACAAATTTATGTTAATTGGTTAGATCCTTATTATTAAATTTCGTTCTACGAATGTGAAAAAAGTGTGCTAAATTTTTAAATTGTTTGCTCAATTTGAGGAATTTTTATGTATTGTTTTTGTTTTGATGCTCATTTTCGTTGATATTTAATTTTTAAATTAATTGGATCAGATTGAGCAACGACACGCTAAAAAAAAGGCATTTCATTTGGATTTAACCCATTCAAGCATATTGCACAAGATACCATTGGAAAATTTGGATACTACAAAAGTTTCGTTAAAATAGTACTGATTGATCGAGTTTTAACTTTAAATTAAAAAATATGCGTTTCCTGGGACTTCGCTTGCTACACTACGCCTTTGGACTTTAATATTTGAAAATTTTTCGATCTGTTTATGTCCATTTCGAGACATCTTTTGCTTTAAAGGGTTAAAAATTATATGATTACCTTCAATACAAAAAGTTGCTAATTGATAACAAAAATGTATTAGATTTACGTGCTCTTTTTCTCGTTTCATCACTCCATGTGAAGATTTCTTCTCATAGTTCAGCAGGTCAACAGAGTTCACATTAGTCATAGAAATTTGTCATCATGGATTACCTCAATTCCAATTGATTTCATATTTCACACTCCATTTTTGACTTCAAATGTCATCATCATCATCGATTGAATTACACAGTCACTTGCCCAAAAACCAAAAAGAAAAATAACATCATCATAAAATTACGTCTACATGATTACGTTGACGCCTCATTCACTTTCCAATCTCAAAAGATAATCACTTTAAAAACTAATAAAAATCAAATCCCATTCACGTTTTATCTACAAAAAACTACTACCAAAAATTATCATCTTATAAGATAAAAAAAAATAATTATTTCAAAACAAGAAGGGTCATTAAAACAAAAAGAAAATATTTATCTGACATCGATCATATGATCATAAAAATAAATTTAATTTCTTAGAAAGGAACAGTGCGCCGCCCAGCACATTCATAAAATAAGCTTAAAAAAAATTACATACAAAATTCAATTTACACATTTAAATACACCGACTCTCTTTGTTTTATCTCTCTCACTCGACATGCATTTCATGTTGTTATTTTGTAACATTTTTAACATAAACACATATTTTTTATTATGCTCACCCATACACAACATGTTTATTAATAAAAAAAAATTAAAATACATTTTTTTATGATTATATTTTTTATTTACAAAAAAAATGCATTCTTTTTCATTTCAGTTTAATATAAGTGAAACAGAGTTCACCACAAAGTATAAAGAATACTTAGAATTGGTTGAACATAGACGCCAAAAAGATGCCTTACTTTTGAGTCAAGTGAAAGCTGGTGATTCCACAGGTGAGTTGAAATTTAAATTTTATTTTTATTATTATTAATTATATTGAAACAAAAACCGAATAATGACCATTTCCTGGTCACTAGTTCATAATTGTTTATTGTTCTTGCCCTGCTCTTAATTATCCATCTATCTTTGTTTTTTTTTTATTAACATTCGTGTATCATCAACAAAAGACCTTAACAATCAAGGTCGTTTATTCATATTTATGTTATTTTTTTTTTTTTTATTTTATTTGATTACATTATAATATTATTGTTTTATTTAATTTCATACAATTTTTTGTCATAATTTTATTAATTAGACTCTGATCTCCACTCGCTATTGACATTAAAAATGTTTTCGAACCATTTGTAGTGGTTTTCTCACAAAATCTCATTTGTTTTCTTTGTAAACATGGACTACCTTAAAATAAATTCAATATTTTCATATAAATTTTTTTCTATAATTTGTCGTGTTGTGTTAAAATTACGCAATTTTTATACTGCTACTTGAATTCATACTCAAATCTAATATAAATAACTATAAAAAAGTTGAACTCTCTGTTGTATATGAGTTAAGTTTATAAAATAATAATAAAAAAAAAAATCAGATTATGTAGAAATTTATCGTAAAATAATTTACACTTGTTTCATTCATTATTACAGAGTATAAAATTTATTTTAATTAGTACGAGCATCCGATAGACAAAAATAGACCAGGGACGTCAAGTTAATAGTACGATTAAATTGAGTGGGAACGGTAAAGTTAAGGTAAAATTATAAAGAGTTGTCTGGTCATTTGGCTTTTGAAATAGAAACTTAGATGGAAAAGTTATAGAGAATTAATAGAGATTCGCGGATTTTATTGCGATCTGGGTTTATTCGTGATCCGAAAATCAACCATTTTGGAAAATATCGCCATTTTGAAAAATTCCGCCATTTTAAAAATTGGGACATTTTGGGCTTATAACCGTTTTCAGGCTCTGGAGCCTAATCCCTGAGCCCAATCTCTGAGCCTAATCTTCAGAGCCAATGAGTCAAAGTACATTTTAGTAAACTTCTCCATCCAATAAAACAAATTATCAATTTTTCAAAATTTTAAACCGTTTTTAATGGTTTTTTAGGCTTTGGAGGCCCAATCTGAAAACTAATGAGTTAAAAATCATCCTAATGAGTTCTTCTATCTAATAAAAAACCCCAAACTCGCTCCAATGGACCGTTCCACAGTTATGGATAGATAGACAAACGGATTTACAAATTACGAAATGCACTAAAAATGGTGTAAAAAATCGCAAAATCTAAGTAAAAACTATAAAAAAACATTAGAAGGCAGTTTTCATTGCCTGTGTATAAGCATAGGTTTTGTGTCTTTTATGCACGGAACAAGCAAAATGCATTTCTCCTCGATTTTCTCCTTGTTTGCCAGACATTTTAATTATATTATTGTTGATCATCTACCGGCATTCAATCACATGTGATCTAATTTGACCTATGAACGACGACAAATTATTATTGATATTGAACTGAACTTAGATTATGGAAGTAAACAGAACTTTTAACCTAATTATACACGAGCGTGATGAAATTTCAGAATTCAACTGATTCATGTTTCTACATAATTTGAAATGCATTATTTTCTGTGTTAATTGAATAGTAAACACAATCAAAACAAACATTAAGAAAGTTTTTGAAGAAAAAAATGTTTTGAACTTGTCTGTAGAGTAAATATTTTGCTTATCACTAGACTTTTTATGATTATAAGTAATAATTATCTCTTTATTGGGTTAAGGCTAAAAATAGATTTCTTTGGAAAATTGAGCGGCAATATCCAATCAATTCGTTACAAGAAATTATTTTAAAGGTTTTAATTTCATATAAAATTTGATCGAAATTGATCAACGCAATTCAAATGTACTTAAAATACGACGAGCCCATCAAAAAATCGTACAATTCTCTTATCAGGTTTTAAGCATGTTTTTTGTCAGTCATAATAATACAAAATAATAATAAAAATCACCAGTGCAATAAAAATATTTGCACTGACCATAAATAGTCCGACCTGTTTCATTCAACAATAAATAATAAAAAAAAAAAAATTAATTGTTTATGTTATAAAAAAAATAGATTATTTTGATAAGCATTCCATCCTAAATTTTTTACCAATTTATCATCGATTCTATTTATTTACGATAGAATTTTTACACATTATCTGTATCAAGCTCCTTCCCTTCTTACTCAATGTGTGTGTACAACTTAAATGTACCCTCGTGCGATTCAGGTGTTTTGAAACATTTTTTCTTAAGAATTTTTATTTTTATTTTAATGAATGAACTACCGAATGTGTGCGTGATATGATGAATGACTCAACGATAATATTATGATATGAGTACAGAGAGTAAAATAAAATAAATATAAGAAAAAAAAATTAAATGAGTACTTTTCCACTTTTATGTATTATTATATTTAGTGTAATGAGCAAATTGATTGATGCGGAATGAGATGGAATGTCTTATTAAAAATGTTTACTTACAACAGAAAGTTATTTGAGAACATGTGCACTGATTTAATATTTACATTTTTATTCACTGATCTCATACGGAATTTTTAATCATTCATAAGCAATTGAGAGGATACTAATTTGAATTTTTCCATGGGATCAACCAATGTAACAAAACAAAAAGAACTTAATCACATGTTTGTCCGTTCAGATGAATCGACCCAAATTTGACCCATTTTGTGTGTCATTTCAAATAATTCACTTTACTATCCAATTTAACGGGCAAAAAAAAATATTTACATAAAATTTTTCATATAAAAAACATGAGATCGATTTTAACGATCGCGCGCGTGATTGCCAATATATTTATTATAAATTTAAATTCAAAAGTGATCATCACCTAATTTTTTTTTCTTATAAATTTCAATCGTTTAATTTCCATGTTACATGTTAGATTGGATGATGATGATGATGTTGATGAAGGTGATTAGTCATTTTATTTTACACTATTGTTATTTGATATAAATTAGAAAATTTAAATGAAATCAAAGTCAATCATTATCGTCAATTATATATTGGGGCTAAATTACAGTGATATATGCTATAAAATTAAGAGTAAAAAAAAATATACATGTTGATGTAAAGTGATTTTTATTTACATTACATTTTATGAGAATTTTACCAAGATTTTAAGGAAATGCGATTTTAGCAGCGGTCTGGTGTCTCTTTGTCCTTAAATCGGAATTTATTGTTTTAGAAAAAAATTGCGCCATCTAGTGGCAAATTAAAATCGAGCCCAATTTCTTTAAACAAAGTATTTTTTGAATCTAAAAGGTTTGGTCTTCATCTTTTAAGATACTATGGATTTAATTAGACATTGCCTTAACCAATGCTGCATTTTTGTGGTCTTAACTCGGGATCAATGTATTGGTTCAATTATGTGCCGTAAGATTGCCGAAGCGCTTCATTCAACTCAAATTCAATGTAATGAATGCACTTTTAACAGAATTCCTGATTACGTTTTATTTTTTTAATTTTTAAATTCATTTAAGCATAAGTGGATCATTGAAATAGAGACAGCACTTAAGGATGTCGATCATTCAAAGACATATCAAGTGCTAATTGTTTTTGTCATGTATTCATCCAGTTCATTCTTGAGAATCAGATAGCTGAGATAAATTTAAATTCAGGCTGCAGAACCTAAAACTGGTCAAAAAGCCTAAAAATGGTGAAAAAAAAACCGTTAAAAAAAATTGCTTAGCGAAAACATCAAAATTTGATAGACCAGTCTTAGCAAATTGATAAGTCAGTGAATTGAGTTCCATCGAAATGCACTTTTCTAAACCGCTCAGTGATAAAAATCTCTCATTTTTCCTCATAAATCATGTTTTGGTAGGATAAATTTCAATCAACCGGATATTACAGCAATTAATGAAACCCAAAATTCCCAATATAATTAAAAAAAATCAATTAGCAGTTTTTTTTTAATTCTTAAATATCATAAAGGTCAATGGGAAAGGAAATTCCTTCATAAAAACTTTTATAATACCGCTATCATCACATTAATTTTTTTTAACATCCTCATTATATGGTAATAAATAAACCGTTACTAAAGTGAGGAACCAAAAAATCAGCTATAATATGACTCAACATTTTTACCTTTTAAAATGAAATCAATTCATAGCTGAATTTTTTTAAAACGAACAAAAACTACGTAAGCAATTATTTGATAGGGATTCCCCATGATAGCTCAGGTGTATTTTGTTAAAATATTTCCAAGTTAAATCAGTTAATTACTTTATTCTGTCATTAATTTTTTGGAATATTGATGTTTTTTTATTGCGACTTTTTTTTTGTAAATTAATAGATAAATTACTGTCTTTGCACAAGATAGATATCAAAATGATGTCTCTTTTCCGGTCATATGACGTAGAAATTAATTACGAACGTGCCTTTTTTATGAATTATTACAAAAAATGATAACTTATAACAAAAATTCCAATTTTTTCGTTACAGGTGCAAAATCAAGGAGAAGACGAGCAATAGATAATAACGATTTGATTTACATGCATTTTGATCTTTCCCCAAATTTGTTGAACGATTCCAACACAATGATTGATGAAGCTTCATTAGTTATTAGTTTGGCACGAAATAGACATCGCAATGAAGCACCATATGGCTCTAAGGCACGAAAACACAATAATGGAACTTCAATGAGGAAAAATCGTCGTTATCGTCACATCAAAATTCATGTGTACCAACTTTCCGAGTCGTTTGATAGAATTTGGTTGGATACCATTAATCTGACAGCACATAAATTTCCGAATCATAAAAAAGTGAGATTGAATGTTCATCGTGCAGTGTCAGCATGGTTGCAGGATAACACCTCAAATCAAGGTCTTCAAATTTACTGTGAAAATTGTCATGCTCATGGAATTTATGTCGTTCATGAAAATGGAATGAACAATATTGCGGGAAGTGTATATCCAACATTACAACTCATGATGAAGGGACGTCAACGTGAAAAGCGATGGCAACGATCGTTTAGACCAGTGATTCAAGACTATTTCTCACGACATCACATCAAGTGTTCGAAAAAAAGTGATAAATGTTGTAGGAGGCAACTCAAAGTTCAATTTAAGGAAATTTCTGGTTTAGATTTTGTCATCCAACCAAAAATGTTTGATGCAGGTTATTGTGATGGAAATTGTCCGACAGCGTATAATCCTGCACATGAACATGCCGTATTACAAGCAAGACTGGCTGATTCGGGGAAATATCCACATATTCCAAGACCGTGTTGTGCGCCCGCAATTTTATCAGATGTGGATGTTTTGCATGTTGACGAAGAAGATAGTACAAAGTTGAAAGTGACTACTTTTAAAAATATGAGAGTGTTGCAATGTGCGTGCTCGTAGTTGAAATTTAAAGAAGACTCATTTTAGATTGTAATTTCAAAGTATTGTCGCACTAGACTCATTAGTATTTAACTTTTATAGTATTTATTGTATTGTAACGCATTTTAAGAGGCCTTTGCTGAATTGACTATTTATATTAATACAATTTTGTACAAACCTTATTTTTAAGCCAATTTATGAATCGCCAGTAAAATAAGCATCAGAGTTAATTTATATTTAGAATTTAAGTCATATTTTTTTTGTAAATTTTAAAATGTTTTACCAATAAGAATTTTATTTATTGAACTTCTAATGGAAATGAATGTAATTTAATCAAAATTTAAATAAAATGAAGCCATAACGGCTAAATTATTATTTTTGGATAATTTTCAATTAAATTTGCGTTTTATTTCGTTTAAATGTTTTCTTTTTCTTTATGCTACACATTCCTGGAGTTTTTCTTTTAATAAGTGACTTAATGTTCTTCTTCATAACCATCTGGCAATGGGTTCATGTGTGGGTTGTGGAACAATGAATGGTTGCCATCACCCCATGGGAAACGCTTGGTACGAATACGCAAATAGTCGTATTTGATGAATTCTGGTGGTGCGTGTGGATGATTTTTGTGATCCAAATAGACATTAGCCATGCACAAACCAATTGCAGGGAAAGCCACCAAGAATGAAAGTTTTTTCCACATTCCAGATGAGCCAGCTGTCAATTAAGATTGAAAAAAGGTTTAGTTTAGCATTTTATCTTATCATTTTGATTGAATGGATATTTTTACTGAGCGAATTTCGATATGCAAAAATTTTTAACTTAATAGGATTTCAATCTTTCCATTTATTTGAAAATTTTGAATCCTTTTGAGCTCAAATTGATTAAGAAATGTCTTAAAAACCAGGCAATCTTAAAACTTATCAAGGAAATCATAAAATTAGATATCAAAATATTCGCATTACATAATCCAGAAATAAGTTTAAGTAAATTCAACAAATTTTCGATAATTACCTGAGTGGCCAGCATCTGGACCACCTTGATCAACTACTGCTCGGCGGATCATTGATGTTGAAAACCGTCTTGCAAAATTTGTAGCCATTTTTCTATCTGAAAATGTGTATTCTTTCGCAAACACGAATCAAATTATTTTTTACGTCGAAGAAAAACTTTGACAGTTTGAATTAAAGGAAAGATTTGACAGATGTAGACGTTTAATAGGCAGGAACAATGTGGCAAAATTTAAGAACTAAAATTGGGTTGCTGCAAAATGTGCATTTGAATGGGATTAAGCTTCATTGAAAATTGCTTATACAGGGTGTTATCAATTTTGAATTTTAGCATTACTTGAGATTTCTTATCCTTTTTTTTCGTTTTAAGGGTAAAACTTTTTACAAGATCAATTTTTTAGCTCAATATCAAAATCAATTTGTTTCCTTTTGATAAATCGAAATAAACTCACCTTGTTCCTTGTAACTTTCCTGCGTTAAAGACGGCGATTTCATTGCTAACGAAATGCATTAGAAACCACAAACGTTGAATGAATGCTTAATTTTTTTAACAGTCCCTGCCTAATATTCCTATGTCAAAATTGAATTCATCTGTCAAAATAAAAAATTTTCTTTGATTTTTCATATGGTGAGCAAGAAAAATTGTTTATTTTCTTAAATTTCTCGGTATTTTCATCCTCTTAAATTGTTATTTTTTCCAAATAAATTGACTACAATTTTAATATTCAATTAAATATGAAGCATTTTCAAAATTTAAATCGTTTTTATTGCAAAATAATTTTTTGTTTATATTTCATTCGGTTTTTGTTACATAAGCTAATGTTATTAATTTTTCCAGGCCGTGTTGAAAATCATTCGAAGATACGCTGTGACTGTAACATTTCCCGTGCTAGCTTTTGGATCAATTTACGCTGATTGGAGTCACACACGCAAGTGGAAAAAAGAACAGTTACAAGCATTAAAAGTACAACAATCAGAATTGCAATAATTTCATTTGCATTCAAAACAAACAAAAATGGTACTGTTTGGACTTACTCGTGAATATTTATGGATTGGAGTTCCAATTATCTTCGGTTGTTTTGGAAAATTCCTTGATGATCAAGAGACACTTCGCATGACACGATTCAGGGACAAAAGTGCGTTATATGGACGTACTTTGAAAGAGGGAGAAAAACCATCATGGCCCTAAACGAGATGTGATGGTTACCTGAATTACAACAAATATTATGTAGAGTGTATAAAATGTAATAATAAAAAAAAAATTAACATCAACAAGAAATTGAAAAAAATAAATCTTCTCATCTTTATTGTTAAATATTAAACATTGGGACACTGTTGCTGAACATTCCACTTTAAATTGTTTGTTTTTGATTTGATTTTAATTTAATAACAATTCTTACAACAGAACTGATTAATTACAAGATCTATCCAGGTAATTTTAGAACTTCTTCAACAAAACTTGCAACGTCTGTGTTCATTTGTGTATTTTCTACAATGAAAATGTGTTGTAACAACTGGTCGTAAGTTGGACGATCGGTGTAACGTTTTTGTAGGCAAGCTGTAATGAAATTCTCCAAACGATCTGAAAATTCTTCAGATTTTTTAAGTCGTGGTGGGTCGTCTTTAACAACCTAAAATTTAAATTTTTGTATTATATTAAAGGAATTTTGGGGAAAATTATCATATTATACCTGTTTTAATTGTTCGAATGGTGATCCCCATACTGGATACGGGAATTTACCTGTAGCCATTTCTATCATACTTATTCCTAGAATTAGGGTAAGAAACGGAAATACTTAAAATACATCCATTTTTGCGTTAATTTTAATTGTAACATACCTAAAGACCATACATCTGATCTAATGTCATATTGTCCTGGATTTCCTGTGGGATCGATGCGTTCAGGTGCCATGTAAGGTTTACACCCAGCATCAATAGTTTTGGCAACAGAGTCTACCAAATATCCGGAAATGCCAAAATCACACATTTTTACCTCACCCTTTCGATTAATCAGAATATTCGATGGTTTTACGTCCCGATGTATAACTTTAAGTTCTGAATGCAAGTAATGTAGGGCATTGACAACCGCTACAGCAATTTTGCCTAAAATTGGTTCTGGCATTTTTCGACCATTATGAAAGACTTTGTGATAAAATTTATCCATAGAAGTGTCCATGACCTCCATGCAAATCCAGACGTCACCCTCGCGAAATAATGCACCATAAAATTGAACGGTATACGGACAATCACTAGCACGCATAGAAATATCCAAGTCCATTAGTAGACGTTTCTATAGTTTTCATTTTTGATAATTAATATAATTACATATGTACACACAATATTATAATTTTTTTTTGTTTCAAAAGTATAATTACAAAGTCTGACATGGTCAACATGTTCAATTAAAATTGAGGAAAAATTTACCTGTTCTTGAGTGTTGATTGTCGATGCAATTCTTTTCACGGCCATTACTGTACCCGTTTCACGATGCCGCATTTTTTCAACAATCCCATAAGCACCTCGACCAAGGTCACAGATCTTTTCCAAATTATCAGCTTCAATTTCAAACGTATTAGCTCCAATTGTGATTGTGGCTCTTGAATCTAAATTTCTTGGTGGTGTCCTGAAACAATTCACATAAGGTAAAAAAATGAAAATATTACATTTAATATAAATTAAACTACTAAAATATATTTAAATTTATGTGGGTGGATATTACAAAGTATGTCACAAGAAAATTCCATATGCCATTTCTGGTATTAAAGGTAAAAAAAGGTAATTTTTCAATTAATTTCACTTTTTTTTTATCTTTCAATCAAAATTTTATCTCAAAACAGTTTTCACTTAAATTAAAATCAAATAAAAAAATCACAACCAAGAAAAATCAAATATTATTGTAGAAACTTACACTGGTTGTGCAACTTCTGGCTTAAGTGGAAGTTTAAGACCCGGTCCTGGACGTTTTTTGTTCATTGTGATTCCTGTCAACTTAAGCTATTTTGTGTAAAATTCAAAGGCTACAATTAAATGTTAACTCTACTTCTATTTTTATATTTTATGATTATTTTTTCATTTACACTTCAATCAAATGCCTCAAAA
>LN483378.1:970788-997856 GCA_900002565.1 Culicoides sonorensis
AACTGATTTTCAATTAAAAACTTTTAAAAGCCTCGCCATGGCTGAATTTAAATTAAAACCGATTGAAGCCGAAGTGAAAGCAACTGCTAAGAATCAAATGATACAGCGTTTAACTGAAATGTATAATGACCGAAAGTACTTTGACTGTAAATTTGTATTTCCATCACAGAAAAAGGAATGTCGAGAAAGGGTCGTGTATGCTCATAAATTGTTGATGGCCGTTGCATCACCTGTCTTTGAAAGGATGTTTTTTGGTGGAATGTTTATTGAAGCAAAAAATGGAGAAAAAATGACCACAGTTGAGATTAAGGATATTGAACCAGAAGTTTTCCAAACAGTTTTAAGGTGAGTTGTTTTTGTTTTTAACATAAATCACATTCCATTCACAACACCCACACGCAAACACAGAGAAATACCATTAAATTATGCAAAATTTTAATGTTTACTCAACTAATAAAAATTCTTGAGCATTATTCAATCACAAAACAGACTGCCAAAAATAAAAATAATTTACGACATGACATGAAATAATTCAACTTGCGCCACTTAGTTTGTAAGTGAAAATTTTGCTGTTAAGTTTGCACCGGTTTTATGAGTTATGTGTTTTGGAAAATTGGGAGAAAATCAAAATCTAATTAAATTGAGAAAATTAACATGATAAATTCATTGAAAACGTTTCCTGAGATATTTCACCTGACCTTGTAAGCATACTTGCGTATATAAAAGTTGGATTTTTTTTTTATCAGTGCAATCTTCACACTCACTAATAAAATTGTTACAAATTTGTAATGCATTCCAATGATTTTTGTTTTTATTATTTCTTTACAGGTACATTTACACAGGAGATTGGGAATACCACAGCATAAAAGATTTATTTCAAATATTTGCCGTGGCACATAAATACGAATTGATTGACTTGGAAAATGCGGCTGAACGAATTATCGCGGAAAATGTGAATATTGAAAATGCATGTCAAATTCATGATTTTGGAATTACATATGATAAAGAATATATGAAAACAAATTCAATGAATTATATTCAACAGTACACAAGTGTAGTTTTAAAATCGCCCTTTTTCCTAACGTCTCTCTACGAAACGGTTCTTGCAATTTTAGATCAAGATCACTTGAATGTCGAGGAAGAAGTTGAATTATTCCGCGGATTACAACAATACGTGTTTCGAAATGAACTGATGCGAGATTATTATCGTACGGACAAAAATGGGAAAGACCTTTTATTGAAAGCTGTATCGAAAATTCGGTATCTTTCAATGCCATTGCAGGATTTTGTTGATGGTCCACTTGTCTCGGATTTGCTAACACCTGACGAGAAAATTACATTGACACACTTAATGGCATCAAAATCACCTAAATTGAAATTACCAACGGGATTTAGTGATTCAAAGGTAGATCGAGGTTATATAAGGTGGGTTAAATTAAAATTTAATTTTTTTGAAAAATGTTTCAAAATTTCAATTTTTATTACACCATTGCAGTAAGGTCTTGGAAATTTTAAGATACCGATTGGAAGCAGCACCAGATAAAGAATATTACTGTTGTTATAAGCATACAAATTCAACGATAATAGATTTGATTTTGACAGTTTCATGTAACGAATTTGGACGGGAAGAGCTAATGAAGGCGTTGAATCAAAGACAGTTTTACAGTTCGAAAATTAATGATAAAGCGTATTGTGTTGATTTTCTTCAGACACTATTGGATAGTGATGATTTCGATTTCAAGATAGTTTTAGTTGATTATATGCAAGCACATGGTTTTATGGAAAGGTTTTTAAATTAAAAGGAGATGATGAAATTAGATCACAGTAAAAAGAATTGTAGTAAAACATGGACATTTTAATTGAATGAAGGCTTTCAATGAAAATTTAGTCGAACATTTGTGTTCCACTTTTAGCGCATTGCTGTCGATTCGAAAAGAATACCATTATTTTGCGTGGTCATTCCGTCCGTGTGTGTCAGTTCAATATGGTAGACTAATCCAAAATGGTCTCTGAAGCAAAATAACAACTCATTCCAAAATGGCCCCCAAAAAGTCGCTGATCAAAAGAATAGTCGCCGGTCGCGAAAAAATTCGAGGTGTCAAATCAGGTGTTAGCACTTCATGAAAAATATTCCACATCCCACCACCGACAAATCTTTTTTAACATATTGAATGAACTTTTACCTACATTTTCCTTTACATTTTAACATGTATATCTTTGATTACATCTTAAAGTTACGTATTTGACACATATTTTACATGTGGTTGCACACTATTAACTTAATTTTTGGTAAGAAAACAACAGACAACATTCATCACATTATTATAATAAAGATAAGTATCGTCATATTAGCTCATACAGCACTCAAATTATGTAAATTAAGCAATACTGTATTTGACTCATTTTAACAATGCATTATGTAACGTCTCAGAGACATTAAAAATTAGCTCAAATCAATATTTTTCCCTTAATCATAATTTTATATCAAAAAAAAAGTCAAAGACCTTTCAGAATTTGTTCAGTCATGACATTCACCGTCAATTTACTTCCGTTTTCTGATAACAAAAAATATTTCATTTATTAACCGTAATAATTACAACTCACTATTTATTTTTTTCATTATTCGTAAAATCGGAAAAACAGTAAAAAAAAATTATATATAAAATTGATACAAATATCTCACATACACATATGACACCTATTATTAAATTAAATGTGTAATCATAGTGTTCACATCGGAACAGCATTTATTTTTTGTTGTTAACTTACGCTGGATTTATGATTATTTTTGTTGTTGTTGTTGTAATTTGATGTTAGTTGAGGAGCAATAGACCATGATTCCACGCTAACTCAATTGAAATAACTGCTGAAGAATTGAACGTAAACTGATTTTGTGTGTGTCTGTGGAACATGTGCGTGTGTGTATGTGTGTGTATGACTGTATGCATTTAATGTGCAAAGCAAGTGAATAAAGGTTTGATGTTCTGTCGCAATTTTTTACTTTTTTTAACATACATTTTTTACGTAGTTTAAACAAATTTATGTGAAGATTTAATAAATTAAATGCGCTTTTAGGGCAAGATTTGATTGTCTGTTTAGTCTCTTTTTAGTGCATTTCGTAAGAAAAAATGCACTATTACAGACGGTTTGTCCGCCGTCACTCTGACACTCTGTCACTCTGATCCTCATTTAACTCCGGATTGGTCCATCGGAGCGAGGTCTGGTTTTTTTTATTAGGCAGAGGAGGTCTTAAGGATGATTTTAAACTCATTAGCTATGAGATTGGGCTCAAGAACTGAACAAGCCTGAAAATAGTCAAAAGCCCAAAATTCCCGATTTTTTCAATTATTTTTTTTCAAAAATTTTCAATTGTGGCAATTTTCAATATGGCGGCTAAATCCAAAATGGCGGTTATTTTCAAAATGGTGGTTATTTTTAAAATGGCGAATATTTATTTAGCCATTTATTAATATATAATTATTAAAATTAAAACTTGATTATACTCAATGAAACGAGTCCCATCGAAATGCACTTTTCTAAACCGCCCAGTGGTTAGAATTTCCCATTTTTAAATTTTGGTTAGCAGGAGAAATTTTGACAATCTCTGAATGCGTGCAATATTTTTGAACAAATCGTATGTGTATCTATACAAAATGAAATCCTTAGTTAAATTTAGAGCTTTGTCTCTCGTCACTTTGAAGCTCTAGTTATAGGTTCATTCAAACTTTAATCTATTCGAGATGGACTATAGCCTTCACGACTTTGAACAGGTCACAACGCCTGTCGAGCCATTGTTGTGCAGCCTCCTTGTATGATTTTTCTCAAGCTCCTCCCTCTCTTCGCCTGATTATAAACCCCTTGGTGATTGAAAGGAATTGCAATCCATCATAATTTTTTTTTCATCACTGAAGACCGATTCATATTTTGTCGACACATCTTTCATCATGGCCGTATATGGAAATATTGGTTAGAACTGTAATTTTTTATTTTTGTTTTCTTAACAATTTTTCAAAGCCTTTACAATTTGCTAGCGAATCTAAGAACTTAGCCTCATCAGCCTTAGCACCATGGAAAGCACTTTTGTCATCCGTTCAATGCACACTGAGATCAAAATTGAGTTTTAGCATCATGTGTTCAATATGTGCTTGGTCACTTCAGCAGTGTTGAAGCTTGGAATTTTTCTACAAATTTGCTTAAGGTCACTTTCACCTATGAAATACAATTTTTTCTCTCAAAAACCGAAAATTGATTTGAAAATTGTGTATTTTACGATATTATATTTCTTTCACCTCTTGAAACGAAAATGCGCTTATTACCATAATTTAAAATTACCTTTTCTTTAATTTTTTTGGTCAGGTTGATGAATCAGTGATTCATCGGATATTTAAACATATATGAGGTGAACAATGAATAAAAAAAGTTAAGATTTTACTGTAATTTGGAAAAAAATAAATGGAAATAGTTTGAAATAAATCGTCGTCATGATCAGATGTCATGAAAAATATGTAATTTTTAAAAGAATATTGACATTGTGAGAAACAATACAAAAAAAGCTTTAAAAAAATATAATGACCTCTCAAATAAAAATTGAAGTAAATGCAAAGTGAAAAAATAGTTAAAAAATAAAATTTAAAAATCACAAATAAAAAAAAAATTAACAATAAATTCGATTAAAAAAAAACCGTTACTGTAAAAGGTAAGCTAAAGCTTCCCAATTTCTATCAAAATGATGATTTATGCTAAAAGAACTCAAATTTTCATCAAAATCAAGCGTTGAAATGTGATTCATTAAAGACAAAAAAAATTTGTGTTTCCTTAAATTCAAATTGTGTCATTAATTTTAAAGACACACTTTTATGGTGTTTTTTGTTTTTGATTATATAAAATTAATACAATAGCCATGTACATTTATGTAAAACAATGGAAATGCATCAAACAGTGAAACAAATGACAATTATTATCTGATTATACTCTTATATGAATAGAATTTATTTAAATTTTGTTTAAATGTGATTGTGTTATAATGTGAAATAATTTTTATTCTTCACTTGGACCAAGCAAGTCGACTTCATCAAATTTAGTCACTTCGATTTTTGGTATTTCTTTAATTTTTTCCGCTTCTTTCAATTCTGTGGCTTCTCCACTAGTTGAACAATCATCGTCTTTAACTTCATTGAGATTCAATTTATCTTCATATAACGGATTATTGAAAGATGATGGATTTTCTTCAATTTCTTCCTCCTGAACCACAACATCAACGGTTCCTTCGTCGCCATGTCTCTGATTATCAAATCTCGCGAAAATGAATTGAGACGGCTGGAGTTGTCGTGTGCGTATCATTGAAACTAATATTGGAATTGGGTTATTTTCATAATGATACACATAAAACGCCCCCAAAAATGTAGCAACACAAATTAATGACAAGAAAATCAAGAAAAATATGCTTGTACCAGAATTTGGAGTGAAAGATTTCCCAGATGCACCAAATAATGTAACGGAATCCGCAAAAATCTTATCAATTAAATTTTTTTTCAAGTAATGTATGGCATCTCCACTCACATCATCCCCAATTTCTTTATCAACGATCACTAATTGAACAGAATTTTTTGATACAAAATTTGCAAAGTTCTCAATTGAATCTTTATCAACAGTTTTACTGAAACTCAATGTTTGGTCAACAGATTTCAAGAATTGTTTCATGTTAAAATCGTCTTTTACATTAAATGTGATAAATCCTCCACAAATTTCACAACAAAATCCTTCTGGCAGTATGGGATTCATGCAAAACGCCTCTTTTTTGTTGCAATTCACTGTCTCACACACAAAATTTTGATGATCACATACACAATTCTGCTGTTCGGGACATTTACCTGCATTGACTGTCGTTGCATAAGCATTTATGAACATTGAGGATCCCATTTCAGTACGAAGCAGGTCTTGAAATTCATCTTTATATGATCTGCCATGGATTTGAATTTCGTGAAAATTTAAATATGGTGCAAAATTTACATCAACCAATATTGTGGAGTCCATTGGAAAGATGACGACGTCATTTGAGCATGGTATGAATTGCGTATCGGGAGTTGCTTTGTTGAATTTTTGATCACCACCTTCGTAAACAGGGATCCAACTGTCAATTGAATACCATTGATTTGGCTCGGGTCTTTTTAAAATAACTTCTTTTTCCTTTTCAGAACATTTTTGAGAATTTTCAGTGGAATCTGATAAAATTATTGCCATATCCGATCCAAATAAGAGACCTCCATCTTCGGATAAGATAATTTGATTGACATTGATATCGTCTTTCAATTGAACATTAGTAAATAATTTTGAAGGGAATTTAATACTCTGAGATGTGCAATTCTTGGATGGAGGTACACCATTTTCCCAACTTTTAATGTTATTAAACGTCATTGAGCCGTTCCAAATTTTTTTTATTCCATAAATTTCTGTTACCAGAAGAAATAATTTGAAAATTACGATTAATTTATTCATATTATTTTTTTTTTGAGCTTCTGATCCGAGTAAAATTAAAATTAATACTGAGTTAAATTCGATGGGCGTATTTAATTTTTGAACACAATTTTATCAAAATAACTGTCACACACATGTCATTTTAGATGAAATTCAAATTAAATTGGAAGTGTTGTTATGATTTCCAGTTGAATTCCATTGCATTCCATTCTAAATTTGACATTTGACTTAAAAATTTTGCAGGAAAAAAATTAAAGTTTTTTAATTTAAAGGTGATAAAAATTGTTAGAATCTAACTTAAAATACGTGAAATCGGGTGTTCTAGTCATTGAAGCGGTATTTTAACTTTCGGTCAACATGGAAACTGCGTGAGTATTGAATTAGCTGTTAAAATGTAGATAAATATTTTTGTGCAATAATTTCATTTCATATTTTAAATAGAATTGAAGAAAATCCCTCGGATACTGTGAGACTCACATACTCAGCTCCTTCGTCGATTTGTTCTACGCAGCAGCAACTTCCTCAAAATCCAATGCCAGTTCGTGAGTGGAAAAATATAACAGATGATTTTTTTGAAGCAGTCAAGGAACTTGATGTAGGTGAATTACAGCATGTGTTCCTCTTCGGATTATTTGAAGCGATGTCAGCGATTGAAATGATGGATCCGAAAATGGATGCTGGAATGAAGAGAAATGAGGAGCCAGCACCATTAACTTTTGAGAAAGCGGTTGAAGTGGGGGCACTTCAATTGGAGAATGTTAGCTATAAAGATACGATTGGATTGATTGATTCAATGTATGCTTGTTTGGTGTCATGGCTTGAAGGACATTCACTTGCCCAAACACTTTTCACCTGTTTGTATTTGCACAAACCTCTGGAAATTCCTGATAAAAAGTTACAGGCGTTTAGTTGTGCGATGCTCAAGTTAATTGAAACCATTGCCAAACAGATTGTGAAGTAAGAGTACATTTTAAATCTTATTATTTGAGATTTCAATGAAAATTTTATATTTCAGTGTGAAAGTTTACGAAGAAGAGGACTTCCAATCAAGCACTTATGGCTATGATTTGTGTAGCATGTTCTCATATAATTATATCTTCAATATGCTCAAAACGGCGGAAGATGATTTGATCAAAAAGGGAAAAGAAGCCGAGGGTGAAGTCGTTGAAGAGATCCAAGGAGTGACAGCACGATTGAAATTCACTCGATTTTTATTGCAAGTTCTGGTGACCGTGGAACCAAAACCGGTTAGTAAAAATTTTTGTGTGATTTGTTTTTAGTTCAAATTATCGATTTTTTTCCATAGAACTCTGAGACACGAGAAACTGAAATCAATGAAATCGTGCGATTACTTGGAGCTGCAATCGAATTAATACCAGCTATTAAGCGCACTGTTCCTCTTGGAACGCAACCAGAACCGGACTGTAATTAAAAAAATGTAACAATTTTGTGATAAATTTAATCAATTGCAATTTTTTTTCTTTAGCTGACGCTCCAAATCCCATGGGATACTCACTGATGGTCAATCAACGCCTCCTTCCACCAACATTTCCTCGATTTACCAAATTTCGTGAACGGACAAGTTGCTACACGTACATTGACGAGCTCGTACAACGCATCAAGCAAGCATGCAAGGTCATTCATTGCACAAATTATCATTCAGCTTTGAATTTTTTCCTTGAATTCAGCAAAAAAGCTGGTGCGTGTTTGTTATCACGCAGTATCTTGCAACATCTCTTCTTCCGTGACGCTCCAAATTCTCACAAGATTTTTGGATACATTGAAGTTGATCAGATGCTAATTAAATCAATAAGGGAATTTATTGCACCACCAGCTCTGTTACCAGAACATCCGCTTTTCACAAATGTCATGTTAAAAAATTGTATTGATCAATTTTTCTTTTATAACCAATTGACGTTTGTGTCATTCATTGAAATATGCGGATATAATCGGGCACGACAGAGAGATAAGCTGGCTAAATTACTGGATAATTTTGCAAATTTACAAGATGAAGCGGAACGCGTTGATGTTTTTGTATATCAATACATGAAAAGTGAGTCGTTTGATGCTCCTAAACATCTGGGATGTTTCGGGACATGGGTCCTTTATTACAGTTTACGTGCAATGTCCTTATATTTGTTATCAGGACTTGAATTAGAGCTCTACAGTGTCCATGAATATTTGTACATATTCTGGTATTTGTATGAATTTCTCTTTGGATGGGCAGTTTCGGCATTGACTCGAGCTGATACGTATCTCAATGACGAGGAGAGATTCCTTGAATCCAAGCAAAATGCCAAAAGTCAAAAGAAAAATAAAGGGAACAAGAGTAAGAAAAAGATGCGACACCATACACGTGAAATAATGTACAATCAAGCATTACAAAATATGTGTGGTGGATATTACAAAGGTCTTGCAGGATTTTTACAGGAAGAGCGTATCCCACAACCCCTGCCAATGTTTAACAATGAAAAAGTTCGTTATGAGCATCGTTTTGCTCCATTTACAGAACTCACAACACCTCCACCAATGCCCTACTACGATTATAAAAGAATGGAATTACAACTGCTGAGAATCCCATCACATGAATTATTCTTGCATGCCGCCAAACATTTTCACCAAGCTCGCACATTATTGGAAGCAATTCCGGATCCCGATGTTGAAATGATTGACATTTTGAAGATTGCAAAAACTAACTTTGTTGTGATGAATTTACTCGCAAATGGTCATAAAAAAGACTCAAAGTCACCTCCTGAATTTGATTTTAGTCTTCATAAATACTATCCCATAATCAAACAGCAATAAATTTTGATTTTTTTGACTCTGTAGTACTATTCAAAGTAATTTATAATAAAATTTGTATGTGACAGTAAAAATAAATTAAATTAAATAATTAATTTTAATTAAATTCATATTTTTATAAGCAAAAATTTACAACATCAAAAAAATAGTAGTACAAAAATAATTCAAATATTTAGACAGGTGCCTGCTCCCTCTTCAACTTGTTCTCTAATTTTTGCTGCTCATATTCAACGGGATGCAATTTCCTTTTGTGAGCAGCAAAATTTCCACATGAATTGAAGAGAGCGGAACAAAATTCACATTCGTACAGCGGAACTCCTGTATGTGTCGCTTGATGTTCTAGTAACTTTTTTTCTTGCGAGAAACTCTTTGGACAAAACGTACATCGAAACTTGAACGCTCTCTCTGTGTGTTTTTCCCTGACATGCCTCTGTAAATTTTTCTTTCCCATAAATTCCTTGTTACAAATTTTACATGAAAGTTTAACCTTCTGTATTTGATGATTTTTAATGTGAGTTGGAAGTGAAGATTCCGCCACCCAATTTCCACATTGCGGACATTGCCGTCGCGGCTCTTTAATACCCATATGATCTCGTTTGATATGATTTTGCAGGGAATTGTGTGTTTTATAGACGACAGCACATGTTTCACATATGTGCACATTGTGAAAGTGTACTTGCAATAAATGTCCCTTAATTTTATGTTTTCCAATCAATTGTTTTCCACATTCATTGCACGTATACAAGGCAACATCATGTTTCTTCACAGGCATCTTTAATTTGACATCATGAACATCGGCCATGTGTTGTAAAAATTGAATTTTATTTAAAGCTGTATAAGAACACTGCATGCAAGAAATTGGATTTTCATGATCGTGACAATGACGAATGATGGTTTTCCGGGTCGAGAATTCAATGTCACAACATATGAAGCGTTTTTTGATTTTATGAAAATCGAGCATGTGCTTTTTAATTTCACGATAACTGTTGATTTGTGAATCACATTGATCACAATTGAAACTGAAGTATTTGTTGATTAATTTGTCTTCTTGTTTTTCCTGTAATGAATTTGTGTTCTCGGTGTGAGATGAACTTTGAGCCCTGTTTTCTTTTTTTAGCGAGATTGATTTTGATTTCTTATGTTTATGAGATTTGATGACTTTTTTTCGAATTGGAGCATTGTCCTGAGATTCATTTTCACTTTTATCATTCTCATCTTCTGCAAAATTTACCATATCGATTTCAGGTTCACACTTGATCTGATCAACATTATTTGGGTGAAGATTCTTCATCATCAAATTCTTTTCAATGTCTTTGGGTAAAAATATGACATTAGGTGCCGGCCTGATTCCGTCACGTTTGTCTGGTTCTATTTTCGGATCTAAACTGTCTTGATTTTGTACTGCTGATGTGTTGTGAGATTCATACTGCCTCTGATTATCCAACACAAAAACGTAATATTCATAAAAATTTCTTAATTTTTCAATGCACGGTCGACACACAGTCCAGAAATCCTCAAATGAAATTGATATCTAAGGAAATTTGATGAAATTAATTAAAAATTAATCTAATTGCAAAGCGAATTTACTTTATTATTGAAAATTTCATCGATAATTTTTCTAAGCTCATCAACTGTTTCACGTAAAAGTCCTTCATCGTCATCAGGCTCACACTTAAATAAGCAAAGCTTACACGTATTTGTGTACATTTTTATTTTTATTAATTGTTGTCTTATTTATTGTAGAAATTCATTAAAATATTTATGATCTTCAAGATTTTCCGAAGCAAGAAAATGTAAACAAAACATTTGACATTTACAAATTTCCAATTGGAATTCCAGTTTTCCAGTCAGCTGTTCACATTTAATGGAATGTTTATAAACAAAATTTGAATTTCTGAGTTCATTATAAAAAAAAACAATTCAAGATTGAATAAAATTTATTTGAATTTTATTTTGATTTAACTTGAAATCATAGTCCGATGTAACTTTGTATTCAAAAATGAACTTAATGTGGCCTTGCTTTCTCTTCCCTTTTTAACTTATTCGCTAATTTTTGTTGTTCATACAATAACGTATGTAATTTTCTTTTGTGTGCTAAGAAATTTCCCTGCGATTTAAATCCTGCTTCACAAAACTCACAATGATACAAAATTTCTCCTGTATGAACTGCAAAATGTTCATCAAAATGTTGCTTGCTGAAAAAGCCTTTGGGACACTGAGGACATTGAAATCTGTTACTGAGTTCACTGTGATGTCGTTTTGTGTGTTTCAGCAGGTTATGATATGTGGTGTGTTGTGATCCACATTTATCACATTTGTATTTTTCGGTTGGAGGTAGCTGCATGTGTTTTCGTATGTGGAATGGCATGCCAGTGTTGAGCAGCCATTTGCCACAATGAGGACACTGACTTTTGGGCAATTTTTCGCCCAAGTGATCCCGACGAATGTGAATTGTGAGAGCACCTTGGCTTTTGTAAGAACGAGCACATGTCTCACAAACAAATGATGTTTCTTGTTTCGTTAAATGAGTGCGAAGCATGTGTTGCTTAATTTTTTCCTTATCTGGATATCGTCGGTGACAATGATCGCATTCATAAGGTGCTTCTTCTTCAGGTCTTTTTTCTATTTGATGAACTTGCAATAAATGTAATTTATGCATTGCATTTGAAACGCAAACCATTCCACAGAATTGGCATTGAATTGGATTTTCATGCTCGAGACAATGTTGATAGATTGCCATACCGGTGGAAAGAAAAACTCCGCAACATGTGTAATGTTTATTCAATTTGTGTTCTCGTTTCACATGTCTATTTAATTCAGTGAAACTTTCAAATTTTTGTTCCGTACACTCATCACAAGTAATACTGAAATATTTCTTTATCATGGTGTCACGTTCTTCCAATTCCATATTACCAGTCTTAGCCTTTTTAGGTTTTGGTTCTGCAGATTTTTTTGGGACTTTGATTTCCGTAAATTTCTTTGCAATACCTTTGTTAGCAGCTTTTTTACGTTTCCGTGCATTTGCAGCCATTTTACCCCATCTGACAGCGTCTGGATCTTTAACTCTCTCTGGTGGTCTCTCGCTCTCGTCTTCCAGTGATTTAATCCTCGATTGAAAATCTCTTTTTTTTGCCCCAAACTTAGGCAGTTCACCTGGAACAGGTGCCTTTTCACCTCTAAGTCTTTTAGATACTCGGCCTTTAGATTCCATTTTAATTGGAATATTTTTAAACTCTTCATCGAAATCATCGTTTGTTTGAGTATCTCTGTCATCATTATCACTAAACTCCTCTTGATGAAACTTTTCTTCAACATTTTCATCAATTTTTATGATTGGTTCAACAAAAACCTCAACTTTACTCTCAGCAGATTCAATCGGAATCAAATCACATCCCAATTTTTCATAATAAAGCTGTTGATTCTCA
Source organism: Culicoides sonorensis (assembly GCA_900002565.1). NCBI lineage: Eukaryota > Metazoa > Arthropoda > Insecta > Diptera > Ceratopogonidae > Culicoides > Culicoides sonorensis. The sequence goes on from LN483378.1 coordinate 983,490, forward strand.
ATTACAAACAAATAGTACTCATAAAAGTTTTCAATTTTAACGTAGCATGGTCGACAAATAAAACGAACTTCATTTTGTGTTATTTTGACCTGTTAATCAACAGAAAAATTAACAAAAAACACTTTATAATGTAAACAACTCACCTTCCCATTGAATATTTCTTTTATAATTTTAAGAGTTTTTTCAATATTTTCGGTACTTAAATAACCTTCTTCATCAATTTCGGCTTTAAACAGACACAATTTACAAATATTCGACATGATTTTAGCTGTAATTTAATTTTAAATTGTTTGTTTTGAAAATGTTGCATCTTTTAATCAAAACAAACAAAAAGATTGACATTTGCATGGAAAGATCTTGGAAAGCATGAGAGATTGCAAATTTATGGGAATTTTGGTTGACTGACAAATTCGTAAAATCAAATTTTAATGAATTTTTATGTTTTAATAGGTTATGCACGACTTCATTTTCGAAGTTATTTTTATTTTGTTATTATGTTACATTTGTACATTTTATGATATTATTCATTATTATTTACAATTTTGCTATTTGATTGAGAAAATTTTGTTCTGTTTAAAGATATGTATTGACGTTATTGTAGTGTTTTGGCAAGAAAAAAAAATTTTTTTTTTTTGACTAAAAAGAAGAATTGATGTGATAAGAAAACAAGCTGATCATTGATCAGTGAGGAATTCTAGTTTGTTGTTGAAGTTGGTTCGAAGCTTGTTTTGGAATTCTTCAATTGTGTCCATGTTGGTGTCGTGATGTAAAGTTGAGGTTCACGTTAGCCAGGGAAAGTTTGTTGCCATTTTAGTAGCTTGTTTTGACATATCTGGAGTGTTTTGATGTAGGATTTTGCTAATGTTGGAATTATGGTAGAGCGTAAGTGAATTTAGGTCTCAAGGCTGTTTTGTATAGAAGAATTTTGTTGTTGGTACTGAGTCGTGACTTTCTGTTGATGATGGCTATATATGATTTTAGTTGCTGTGTTGGTTTTTCCAAGTACGTGTTGGATATGATATTTGTATGTGAGGCGCTTATCGAAGACCACTCCGAGGTATTTTAAATTTTGCCTTCATTCAATTTCAGTAACGGCCCCTCTAGACTTGATTTGGAAAGCTCTATGGGGTAATTATCGAATTTTACGATTTGTAAACAACATAACTTGTGTTTTTTCTTCATTTAACACTAATTTCCATAATGTGAAATATTTTTTAATTTTTCCAACATAGCTCTCGAGTCTGTGGATGATCTTATTGTAAAATCTTGATGTGGAATACACCGCTGTATCATCAGCATACAATGCCAAATGACAGTTTGCATCAAGAGGTATATCGTGCGTATATATATTATACAGAATCGGAGACATGACTGATCCTTGCGGTGTTCCGTAGTGTATTTCGTGTGTGTCTGATAGTGTATGCTTACTTGATAAGACCGATTTTCAAGGAAATTGTGTACGATTTTCACGAGGTATGTTTGGAGCAGCTATGTTATTGATTGGATTTTTCATGTTGATCAATATATAAATAAGGCCATTGTGCCATACTGAGTCGAAAGCTTTTTGAATATCCAGTGACACCAATCCGGTAGATTTCTGAGAGTCTACCAGATTGAGCTGTTTTGATATGTGTGGTTATTTTGTGAAGTTGTGTTGATGTGGAATGTAACTGTCTGAAGCCATGTTGTTAAGTTGGGATGATGTGATTGTTGTTTAGGTGTGATGATTGTTGGATCGTCAGTTGACATGAACTCATTAACTGTGCGGTTGACATGACGAGTGTGACTAATGTTATGCGATGAAAGGATTTTTTCGTGATTTTTTGCAGAATTTACTCAAAAATAAAGTTCCACTATTTGGTTTCTAATCCCTTTGTAGGAAATTCAAAGAAATTGATTAAAAATAACATTGTAAAGAGAATTTACTTTATTATTGAAAATTTCATCGCGTAAAAGTTCGACATCATCATCCGGATCCCACTTGAAATCATCTTACTTTGTATTTAAAATGAATCTTAATTTGGTCTTGATTTTTCTTCCCTCTTTAACTTATTCGCTAACTTTTGTTGTTCATACAATAACGGATGTAATTTTCTTTTGTGTGCCAAGAAATTTCCCATTGATTTAAATCCTGCTCCACAAAACTCGCAATGATACAAATTTTCTCCTGTATGAACTGCAAAATGTTCTTCCAAATATCTCTTAGTGTAAAAGCCTTTGGGACACTGAGGACATTGAAATCTGTTGCTGAATTCACTGTGATGTCGTTTTGTGTGTATTACTAGATTATATTTTGTTGTGAGTTGTGCGTTACATTTATCACATTTGAATTTTTCGGTAGGTTTCGGTGTCATGTGTTTTCTTATGTGGAATGGCATGCCAGTGTTGAGGATCCATTTACCACAATGAGGACACTGACTTTTGGGCAATTTTTCGCCCATGTGATCACGACGAATGTGAACTGACAGAGCACTTTGGCCCTTGTATGAACGAGCACATGTCTCACACACATATGATGTTTCTTGTTTCGACAAATGAGTACGGATCATGTGAACTTCAATTCTTTCCTTATCTGGATAGCGTCGATGACAATGATCGCATTCATAAGGTGCTTCTTCTTCAGGTTTTTTCTCTATCTGATGAACTTGCAATAAATGTAATTTATGCATTGCATTTGAAACACAAACCATACCACAAAATTGGCATTGAATTGGATTTTCATGCTCGAGACAATGTTGATATATTGCCATACCATTGGTAAGAAAGACTCCACAACATATATAATGTTTATTGAATTTGTGTTCTTGTTTCGTATGTCGATTTAATTCAGTGAAAGTTTCAAATGTTTGATCCGTACACTTATCACACGTAATACTGAAATATTTCTTTATCATGGCGTCACGTTCTTCCAATTCCATTTTACCAGTCTTAGCCTCTTTCGGTTTTGGTTCTTTAGCTTTTTTTGGGACTTTTATTTCCGTAAATTTCTTTGCAATACCTTTGTTAGCAGCTTTTTTACGTTTCCGTGCATTTGCAGCCATTTTACCCCATCTGACAGCGTCTGGATCTTTAACTCTCTCTGGTGGTCTCTCGCTCTCGTCTTCCAGTGATTTAATCCTCGATTGAAAATCTCTTTTTTTTGCCCCAAACTTAGGCAGTTCACCTGGAACAGGTGCCTTTTCACCTCTAAGTCTTTTAGATACTCGGCCTTTAGATTCCATTTTGATTTGAACGTTTTTGACATCTTCATTAGCTTCATCACCATCAACATAATCATCATTTGTTTGAATATCTCTGTCATCATTATCACTAAACCCCACTTGATGAAACTTTTCTTCAACATTTTCATCAATTTTTATGATTGGTTCAACAAAAACCTCAACTTTACTCTCAGCAGGTTCAATCGGAATCAAATCACATCCCAATTTTTCATAGTAAAGCTCCTGATTCTCAATTACAAACAAATAGTACTCATAAAAGTTTTCAATTTTAACGTAGCAGGGTCGACAAATAAAACGAACTTCATTTTGTGTTATTTTGACCTGTAAATCATCGGAAAAATTAACAAAAAAAAACATTTTTATAATGTAAACAAAAACAATTACCTTCCCACTGAATATTTCATTAATAATTTTAACAGTTTTCTCAACATTTTTGGTGCTTAAGTAACCTTCTTCATCAATTTCGGCTTTAAAAAGACACAATTTACAAATATTCGGCATAATTTTAGTTATAATTTAATTTAATTGATTATTCTTTTGGAATTTTGCATCTCACAACATAAACAAAACGATTGACATTTCAATGGAAAGTGATTGGAAGGAATAAGAGATTTAAAATTTTGGGGAACTTCAGCTAACGGACAAAAACCGCAAACTCAAATTTTTCAAATTTATAATTGATCTTAAATTTTTTCAGATAATTCACTAGAAATTCAATGAAATGACATAAAAATGCAGAAATTTGTCGTTAAGAAGCCTCATAACAATAACTTGCCTCAAATGAGTATGAATGGCACCGAGTCACATGTTCGTCTTGCTGGATATCTGAAAAAGAAAAGAATTGTAAGTTTACGAAAACTTTAGTCAAATCTTATTATATTATAAAAAAAAATTATACATTTTCAGAAAGTAGGTGGATGGAAAAAGCTCTGGTTTGTGTTACAGAATCAATTTTTACTGTTGTCCTTCAATTCAAAGAAAGATTATGAGGAAAAATTAGCGCCATTTATCGATGTCATAAGTCTTGTGCCTGGAACACAAATTTTACCCATGCACCAAAATAGATTCACAATTGAGACACCAGCTAAAGTTTTATATATTTTTGTAAGTGAACTCCCAAAATTGTCACATCAATTTACTAACAAAATTTACATTCCTCAGAGATGTGACGATGCCAAATCCTGTTCTGAGTGGATAACAGCTCTAATGGAATCCTTAAACGCAAATTCTTTATATGACAATCCCATGAATTGCATGAATACAAATTTTCACATTCCAAAACCAATGTTTACTGATGTACAATCGTCCTCTGGAATGGTCATTACAAAAAAATTAAGTGACATGCCTCAAATGCAACAAGAAAATCATGAATTGGATTCATTGAACTTCTTCAATCAAAAAGGACCTAATCGACAAATTGCTAGATTGCCAATTGCCCCAATTACAGCTAAGATTTTGCAAAGAGGATCATTTCATGAAGACGAGGATGATGATCATGGCAATGAGAAAGTTGAGGAAATTGTGTAAGTGGAACAAAATTTTGAATTTCACATATATTTGAACGTGATATGAAACGTGTCACGTGTCATGAGAAACAAATATTCGTTTTATTTTTTTTTAAAATGTGGATTAACTTCATTAAATTATTTTTTTATTACAATAACAGAGACGACGACATTTAATGAAATAAAAAGGTATTTAGATCATTTTAACGGTACACCCACATATGTTTTTTTTTCGGTTATTTGTTTAACTTACCCAAAAATACACACACAATTTAATAGTGGAGTTCCCCCATTTCTTTTCCTATTACAAATATTATGCATTGTATCTCAATTTGAAATGTGATGAAGTTTTTATTGTGTTAAATTTCTCAAAGAAAGCATAGAAAAAAGAACATAAATAAAGAAAAAAAGTAGCATATTTTGAAAGTTTTTTAAATAATATGTCCATCAAATAAAAAATTAAAAAAAAAATTTGTCAAAATGAAATGTGGTGATAAAAAATTTTAAAGCGGATTAACGAAAAGGTGATCACTTATGGTTGATCAATTGATCAGCTTTTATCCTTTCATGTCAATCTCAATCATTAATTGAATTATCTGCCTAATCCATTTTTATTTTGAACTAACTTCTTCACTTCCCACATGACTCAGAACGTACTTGGAGAATCGCTTTATTATGGATTTGCACCCACATTCGAATAACTCTGAAGATCAGACGTGAAATGCTGTAACAATTTTTAGAATTTTAAAGGAAAGAATTAAAATGTCATTCTAAATCATATATGATTAAAGTTACAATGACCTTTTAAACTTCTGTTGAAAAGTTTATTTAAGATTTTGGTTTGTTTATTTAAATGAAGTTACATTTCAACTGGTTATTTGTCATTTTTCTTGGTTTTCTTTCAAAATGATGATAGATAATCAAGAAAAATTGAGTTGAAATGATTTTGAAGCGAAAATGAAATTGTTAACTTAATTTTTCCTGGTTTTCATGATTCTCAGGTTCTCGTCTTCATATTTGCTGATCCTCTTTGAAATGAAATCGTCGGCAACTTCAGATTACTTTTTAATTGACCTATTTTTTTTTTTTTTTAACAAAAACTTAAATTCGAATGATTTCTTTCTTCACTCGAACGTGCTTGATTTTTTATTACTCAAAAATTCCTCTGGTAGTTCATTACACTAACCTGAATAAATTAAAACAAAAATGTAGAACTTACAAAAAAAAAATAAAATAAAATGAAACAAAAACAATGAAGTTTTTCACTTTCTCTTATTACATCCCATGAATAAAGTGAATAATTTGAATGAAAATTGAAAAATAATGGGCATATGGAGACTAGGTGTGATGTCTGAGTGTAAAAAAAATGAGAATACTTGGCTCTTAACAAGAGGATGATTCAGATGAGAAAATTAAACCACTGAACCATGTTGAAATTTTCTACTAATTTTTTAGGCAACGTTGCGACGCCTTCTCTGGTCGAATTCTTGAGAAATTTTGAAGACTCATTAATTCACATTGCGTGTTCGTTTTATCGATGAAATATAGTTCAATTTATTATATGATGATAATATGGATAGGATCCGTTTGAAGGTTCTCTTCTAGAGTCCGCCAAATAAATTGATTTAAGGCGACGCCTTAAGCTCGTAGAAAAGTTTTATCATTATACTTCGATTGGTCAAAGTCTGTGACAGATTGACCATTTGATGATTCTGGCAAATTAAATACGAAGAAACAAAGATATCACGACCATACATCATAAAAGTGAAGGTGGCTGCCCTGCTTAGCTTTCTGAAAAGGTGTGGTCACTTTCTTGAACTGAACCAGGTCTAGTGGACTTTTTTCGTTAGTTGTTTGTCTAGATTTGGTTCCTTCTTCATCAGATATGATGATAATGGGTATGCACAATGGACCCGTCTGTAGGTCTGAGTGTTGGCTCTCTTCTGAGTCCATCCTAGAAATCTAAACTGATCTGAAGATGTCAGGACATAAGAAAATCGAAATTGTTTTTCTGTACTTAACTCGAATGCCATATGAAATTAAAGCCCATAGTCCAATTCCCGTAAAATGATATGCAAATGCGCTCGTGTCAATTGAAGAGAATTACGTTTCAATCTTCCGTTCTTAAATTTCAACAGATTCTTGCTTAGACTTTTTATAGATTCATTTATTTTATTTCAGAGATGTTACTTTCAACACAATCACATCTATTATCATTGACTTGCCTTAACAGTCCTTTTAAACAAATAACATGAAATTACGATAATAATCATTTTCTAATCTGTAATTTTTTTTATTTCAAGATACAAATAAAAAACCAATAAATTAACCCTTTTATTTTTCTTTGAACAATCGAGTGTTTAACTCTTTCATTTTATGATAATTTTTTTTTTATGTTTATGTTTGAAGTACCATCACTGATTAATTGATGAGTGCGTATGTTGTCGATAAAAACATCAAGATAGAACACACACATGATACAAGAAAAAAATTGAATGCAACACCAGAGCAGACATTAAATGAAAAAAGAAAGAAAAAAAGAATAATAAAAAATTAAATAGACTCCAGACCATATGATTTCATAGTTAATTTATACACACTAAGCGTTACATTTTTAATTCCTTTTATATATAAATTTTTTTTTTCTCGTATTTTTTCTTCAAAATATACCGATTCATGTAACTTAGTTCAAAAAAGATATAAAAGAAAAAATGATTTTTTGAGATAAATAAAAAATTTATATAATAAAACTCTATTTTGGTACTTCATCTCTTGTTATTATTATTTTTTTTATTATTTTTGAAGTTTGTATATAATTTTAAATTCTATCTTCCATTCTGATCAGATATTTATTTGAATGGATATCGTTTATGGTGTATGTGTGTCTCTGTTTAATTTTTCAAAAAGTAAATATACATGCGTTAGACGATCAATTATTTGAGATATGCTTACACATATGAAGTTAATGTTACACAGACGAAATATAATAGAGTCAGAGTAGGAAAGAATGATGATGATGATGATATTTAAAGAACCATTCATTCAAATTGAATACTGTGGGTTAAGCGCATGGTGAGGTATGGAATAGGGCGGTTATTTTTATGTGAAAAATATTTTAAGTCAAGAAAAAATTTTTTAAAGATTTTTTGTTTTTAAATTGTCGGTTTATTTGAATTGAAATTCAGGCCCAGATTAAAGGACGTTTTCTAAGGCCTATCCTCAGGCTAAAACTTGGCCTTTTTGGTATATCAATTCTCATCATCTGACGATTTAAGCTTTTCCAAGTCAAATTGACACAACTAACGCACCCAAAGCTCTCTTGGTCAAATCCTAGTTCGAGTCCTAGCCTTCATATCACAAAACCCCTTAAAATTAACCATAACCTTTTTTTTGGTACGAGTGTATGAAAAAACTGATCAAAAATATTCTATAGTGGGGCTCAAAGTAGTGTTGAAACTGTTGAAATTGAAAAATTTGTTGAAACTGTTGAAACTTTGACGTTTAAGTTATGTAGTGTATACGCGTATTTTTTTCAACAATTATTTTCAACTTTCAACAGCTATTTTTGTGTTGAATGTTGAATCATAAAAATTTAAATTTTGTTGAAACATTTTACGCTTTGATAAAAATTAAATATTAATTAAATTTGGATTCTTAGCATATCTAAATAGATAAAATAACATAAATTAATAGTAAAATCAGAAAAAATTACTGAAAATTATTTTTATTTTTTCTTTAAATTTTTTCACTAGTAATTTTTCAAAAGGGCGCTCACGATTTTTTTTTCATTTTCAATTAAATTTCAATTTCAACAGCTTACTTTGAGCGTGTCTTATATTTAATGTTTTCATATTTTTTTTTTTAAAACCACCCTAATCCATGTATTTTTATTTTTAGGATTCAAAACTTCCGACTACATGATGAGTTTACCAGTAAACAAGCAGAGAATCAGTCCATTGATGTGAGTCGGATAAATAGCATGTTCCATGCTTGTGAATATTCAACAACAATTTACTCAAATAATAATAAACCAACAATAATAATAAACGAAGGCGATTGTGTGGAAACATTGAATTTTAAAAAATTAATCAAGTGTGAAATTGTGCAAAATTCTAGCATCACATTTTCTCCATTAGACACATATTTGCATAAAAATAGTAATAATAATGCAAAGGATAACGATAAAAAGTTTAATGTAACCACAAATAAACATAAAACTTCGGATAATGATAAGATATCGGAATATGAGTCAATGCATGACACACATTTATTAGTAAAAAACGTTAATGAAAAAGTCAATATAGACGACAAGAGCAAAGAAAACAGAAATAATAAAAAATCAAATATTGAAAGAAAAAATTCATTCTTAGATCAAATTACAAATGGTAAAAGTGTTTTTAACAATATGAAAAAGTTTATTGTGAAAAAGAGTGCGACCGTACCTGCTACAGACTTAAATCGCAATTTGAATGGAGTTAAGAATGAGAGTTTGGATAAAAATATAAATCAACAAAAAATAAAGGAGAATACCGCAGATGTGGTTGATTATTGGTAATTTTCTTATTTAAATTTAACTGATTTTAAACAGATGTGAATTAAATTGAAAGAACAATGTGATCAATTGATATCGTATTTTTTTTTGTCTTTCAATTTCAGTAATGTTGAAGAACAAATTCAGAATATTACGCTGGAAGATGAAGATGATTTTAGTGAAGTAGAGGATGAAAATGATAATTCTAATGAGACAACTTCAAATTTTGTATTGACTCAACAAATATCTCCTATTATCAAACGGAATTCATATCAAAATATAACAGAAATAGAAATACCTGATAATAGTAGTCCAAAAAACTCCTTGAGGGAGATTGGAACAAATTTAATTAGTTTTCCTCTAACAAGCAATGAACCTGTTGTATATGCTACAATAAATTTAGAGGATAAACATTCAAGAAGGGCTTTACGTTCCAATACAGAATCTCCCGAAAAAAGTATCACCATTGAAAATGAAGAACCACCAAAGCCCATTAAAATTCAAAATCAAATTAATACTGATTATGAGGAAGTTGGAATGTATATCGCTAGTGATGGAAGTGAAGACGAGACCATTTATGAGCCAGTTGATATCCCAAAAACGACAAATCATGCACAAGCACTGTGGAATAACTTGAAAAAAATTAATGTTGATGCATTGTGGCTCGAATTAACACGAAAAATGCGTGAAAAGGGTGATGGAAGTCAAAATGATGATGATGATCACACACTTCCAAATTCGTTTCGTGAATTTAAACGAAAATTGGGAGATCAACGACGTTCACTTAAAACACGAATGCAAAAAATGTATCATCGTAGTGATTCGAGACAATCATCGTCTGAAGAAAAAGATGAAATAAATAGTGAAGAAAATGTCAGTTCATCGGCATCTCATCATAGTAATATTGGTATTCCCTTGCCTGGACTTGCTAATACAAAACTTTTTGCGGTAAATGACAATGTAATCAAAGATCTGAAACAAATTTCGTCTAACAAAAGTGGGAGTAGAGCAAGTAGATTGAAGGCACGTATCGGTTTTGGATCATTAGGACGTGTGAAAAAATCACGTACTTCAATGTTTTTTGAGGAATTTGTACCTGCCAAAAAAATTACAACAAATAACGATTTACAAAATGATTTCAAAAAGGAACTTACAAGTGTTGTGTGTGACACAAAATTACCTGAAATTAACGAAATAATTACGAATGGAATAAAAAATAATGAGAAGGTAATAAAGTTTTTTTTTTAACTTTGATTAAATTATTAAAATTTGTCATTGTTTTTTTTAATCACAGATCACCGAAAGTTGCCATAGAGCTAAACATGAAAGTATTTAATGGTGGCATAGTGGCGCATAGTCATAATAATTCGTTATGAATACAAATTAATATGTTTAAAATGTGTGTGTCATCAAAGTATGAATAAAAAAAAACTTAAGAATCCAAAGACTAACAATATTTGATGATAAGAAGAGTAATAACAATTAGATTTTTAATACAAAAAAATAAATTATGAATAAAAAATTTAAGAACATTAAAATAAAAAACTTATCAACTATTTGGTTGAATTATTATTTTTTCCACATTAAAAAAATAATTAGAGACTTTAAAGGTTAATTGCTTTTGACACTGTATGTTCCTTAGAAATACTATAGATAAGACAAAGAAGAAATCTTACATTGGTTTTTTAGGACGATTTTTGCGGTATGATGATTTCAGGATGGTGTTTCGTTGATAGAATGATTTTTTTGAGTTGAGATCATCGATTGAAGACTATTGCATTGCTGATTATAAAGTGTTTGATGTTATGTTTAAAGAATTTGAAGTTTTGTTCTTGTTTGATGAATCGTGATAGTTTGTTGGACAGTGATAGACCCTTGACCAGACCTTTTTGGCTTTTGGTACTGTAATGGTGAATGTTCTGAAAAGATTTCAGTTCAATGGAGATTTTAATCATATTCGTATTAATTTTTTTAACTATAAGCAGACTATCCAGTACTTTCATTTGATCTACATTCAGGATTTAATGTATGATCATTACTAGACATGTCCTGTCGAGAATCTCGACTCGAGATTCTCGGCCGAGAATAAGTAACTTCTCGACTCTTGATTCTCGACATTTTGTCAAGATTCTCGAGTCGAGAACTTTTACATACAAATGTTATATTTACCATACATAAAATTCTTCTGAAAATCAATTCCAACACATGTTTTTTTATTTTCTATCTATTTTCTCCCATTTTTTTGACGAAAAATAATTTTTTGTATGAAAACATGTTAAACGGTAAATAAAAAATTTGTTCACCACACCATTTTCGACAACTTTCAAGAACAAACATCATACTTATTCATACAAAACCTTATCATTTTTAAATTTTTTATTAGAATAATAGAAAATAATTTAAACCCTTGTTGTTCGGTCTTTAGGACAGATAATTTTTTTTTCTTGAACAAGTTTCATATTTTAAGAAAAGAAGCTCTAAAATCCTAATGGGAGAAAATAGTTTGATAAACAAAGGCGAGCAGTTGATGGATATTTTGGATGGATACAGGGATCACTCTTATGTTGATAATTTTATTTCAAGATCATAAGTGAAAAAATAACAAAATAGCTGATACTTTCTACTACTTGGTAACAAAGAAATTGTTTCCGCTCTCAAAATATTTGAATAATCCTCATAAATACATTCAAAAAGACACATTTCAGATTATAGTCGAAAAATAGATGTAAAAAGATTCTTTTTCTTCTTGGTTTGTTTTTCTCGATTCTCGACCGAGATTCTCGTTTTTTTTGTGTTCTCGACTTTCGATTCTCGATTTTTGAAAATTCGAGAAAAAGGACATGTCTAATCATTACTTGAGATTTTGTAAATGATCTCGTTTAAATTTAGGCCAAAAAAGTGATCTGATTATTTTGTTTTGGGTTGTTTGCAGTACATTCAAGTTAACAGTTTTAGAGCACCCCGATATTGATATCAGATAAGTGAGGTGTGAATGCACATGTGAGTAGTATAACATCAGCTTTTTCAGGTTTAAGTGAGTATCTGGTACGTCTGAGTATAAAAGCCTGTGAAGCAATTTTGTTCTTTGCGAATTCAACGTGTTTTTTAAAGTTTAACTTGTCATCTATTATAAGGCCGAGATAGCAACAGTGCGTTACCGGGTAAGCAGGTAAAACTTGACAGCTTATTTTGCAGATACACATACGGAAACTTCAAAAATTTTGTACGTAAAAAGAGATTGTCAAACTTCTATCTGCGTACCTAGTTACTTGTACGATTGTGATGTTGTTTAAGTTGACGTCTATTTGTGATGATTCTTGACCTTTATTTGGAAGTCCATACTGGAATACCAATATAACTTTTGTTGTAAGGCTTCATTCTTTGGTAAATTTCTTGAGCTGCAGTTGCATTAATGAGACGAGAATGATTATTATAACCTGTACCATGCTTATATGACTTGGTAAATTCAATAATGAAACACAAAATAAAATAAGTATTTGTAATTTTATTCATTAAATTTATTTTTTTCCATATTTTGAGAGTTCATAATATATTAATTTAACTCTTTACATTTATCATAATTACAGTTAATGTTCTTTTTTTATTTAAATTTTATAACACTACTTCTAAGGCAAACTAGACCTTTTAAAATGTAAACTCAACATAAATTTAATTTTGTGAACGTTTTTTTTTTTTTAATTAATTAAGGCATGAATATTAACGAAGTAAAACGAAAAAGTAACAATCAAATCCTGTTTAATTTTAATTATTCGATAAGGCTTTTCTTTGATTAATTTTTTATCTTTTATGAATTGAATGGAAGAAATGCTTAAATTTTCAATCATATTCTTGAATAATGGAAGAAAGAAAATTTTTCTTAAATACTGTGTCATATTATAACATTGAAGAACGGCAGTGCTACACGAACAGTTAATGAATAAATTAAAAAAATCATAATTAAATGAATGACTACTTTTATTTTCCAATATTTAATGAATTTTAATTAATTTAATTTTATCTTTAAAAGCATTTTTCTGGTCGACTTTCAAATATAAACAAAAAAAATTTGAAATTTTTTCTTAAAACTTAGTTTTTTTTTAATTAAATTAAAATTAATTAACGAGAGTGTCTCATCAAATACCATTAAAATATAACTTAAAATTCTAACATTTTATTGTGAATTTTTTTATTTTAATATATTTTATAATTATTTATTTGTTAGTGATTTTTATTATATAATTGATTTGTGGTAATCATTTAAGGTGATTTTACTTTTTTTTAGCTTTGTAACGTCATTGAATAATGGCAATTTTTATGGGTCATCAAAAATTTATTTTTTTTACGATTATTTAAAATTTTACCTTAACAATAATATTATTTTTTAAATTTAAAGTGACAATTTCTAATGTTAGTTAATAGTTTGTTCAATTAATAAGTTCCTAACTCCCTGAAGTCTGTTACAGTTATAGTTAAATATTTGTTTTGTTTTGTTCTTATTCATTGTCTCTGTAATATGATTCGTTAGTGATCTAGTTTATTTTTGTTTTGTATTTTTTTTTTAATTTTAAATCTAAGTTTAAATATTTTTTTTTTGACGAATTCTAATCTGGTACAATTTCTGGATAGTTACTTAAAAAATTAGAAATGTTTTACATGATGCGACATTTTTCAGCTCTCTGTGGATCACCCTGAAAGTAAAAATAAAATTTTATTATTAATTATTTTTTAATCTAAAAATAAATTTTGCGGATTATGACTAAACAACCCTTATCCAATAATAACAAGAAAAAGTGATAAAAATTCAAAAACAAAAATATGAACATAAACTCTATTATACAATCTATGTTAGGCCGTGACAAATGAATTTCAAAAGTTTTGTCCGATGCCCCTTTTGAAAAGTCAAAAAAGACTTCTTTTACAAAATTTTTAAATCGAAAATTTTTAACGGTCAAATTTATTTAAATGGATTTTATGAATTTCTGAGTGTGACTAAAATCAGACTTGATCGATTTGATGATTTCTTTGTAAAATTTTGCCAATAACATTCTCAAAAGACAATTGATTACAAATGTAAGCAATTATACGTTTGTTATAAGTGATATTTCAAAAA
>LN483378.1:1002419-1149946 GCA_900002565.1 Culicoides sonorensis
GTTTACGTACAAAATTTTTGAAGTTTCCGTATGTGTATCTATACAAAATGAACTGTCAAGTTTTATCTGCCTACGAAGTAAAATTTCACTTTACATTTCATTTGACGTTTATTTTCTATACGGAAACTTCAAAATTTTGTTTTTGAAATTTTCAAACGTCAAAGTGAATTCAGTTCTATTGACTTAGCCCCTAGGCCGGATAACAAAATATATTGCGACTTATAAATTGATTATAACTTGTTAAAGTAACGAAATGTTTAGTAATATGCAGAAATAAAAATAATAATTTTTATAAATGTATATTACTAAATTATAACCACTTGTTGTGTATGTGTTGTATAGTATCTATACGAAAATTATAAATGAGAAATATAAATACTGAGTAATAAATATTTCCACTTTTCTTGTTTATGTTGTATGGTATTTGTATGAATCATGAATATGATGATGAAATGTATGAACGGATTTTTTCTGAGTAAAAATATTTAAATAGTAAATAAATATCAATTAAATTTGTTAATTATCCAAAAAAAAAGTTAAAAAGTTTATTGTTGAGGAGAAATTTTTCAAATTTCAAATTACATTAAAATAATATTAATATGAAAAATATGCATTTATCAATTATTAGATTTTGATTAAAAAATATTGCATGTGATTATTATAATAGAAAAGCTTTAGTAACCAGACTTTTCTTTTAAATAAATTTCATTTATTTTAATTCTTTATAATAATGAAAATAAAAGAATTTTTTTTTTCATTTGTCAAAAAGTCTTGAGCGTATATTCATTTTTTTATTATTATTTCGACTATTTCTGAAAAATTAATAAGCTGGTCTAAGATACGGATGAAAATTCGTTGCGGCAACATTTTTCTTTTCAAGATCGGATAGACTTAGACTTTTTAAAGGTCATTAACATTTTTGATTAAGAAAAAAACTTTCTAAGATCATAAACTGATTTATTAAAAGTTTTTTCTCGTTTTTTCAGTAATTATATTGTAAATTTTATTCAAAAGTTGAGAGGAAAATAAATAATTGAACTTATTTTAATTCTTTCAGAATTATCAAATCCATTAATCAATAAAATATTTAATTAAAATAAATAATATTTTTTTAAATAAATAAAATATGTTCACAAAGAAGAACGAAAACTTGAACATTTTCAAATTCATCAAAAACAACATTTGCGTAACAATAATATATGAGTCATTTATAACCACTTTTTTTGTCACAAATTGAAAATTATAACCAATATAAATGCATATAAATAAATATAAATACAATATTTAAATTATAAACGTTTATTTCTGTATTTTTTGGCCATTTGTTACTAATTTAAAATATAACTTTATAACCAATATTGCCTTGGTTCAAGCAAATAATCCTTTGCGTTCATGTGAAATTGAAATGAATATGAGAAATGTTCCATTTGAGATCGTGACACAGACAGAAGAACAACCAAGCAATTTAAGTGATAGAGGAATTTTGTTTACAATTGCAATTATTACCATAATTTTAACTCTAGTTTACCTCTTTTGGATGATAGCGAATTCACAAGAGAAAAATGGGACAAAACATTTTATTGAATATCAAGGCATCTAATTCAAATTCTACAGTACTTTTGGGGTATTTATTACTTAATTTCTACAATTTACTGGTTTATTGGATGAGGGAAGCATGCATAATTGACAATTACAACTACAAAAAATAACTACACAAATTTCTATCATACCCCATTATCTATCAATGATGATCTGTAGCGTACCTGCTGATGATACAATTCTTCATCGAATCCCCCCAATTCACGGTGACGTGATGCATGTGTTGAGATAATTCTCTTGACACGTTCTGATGCAGCGACCTCCTTTTAAAAAGTTCAAATAAAAATATTAATATTAAATTTAAAAATTTTAATTTGCTTATTTACTTCGCCATCGCCATTGAAAAGTGTTGTAATAATATTGTCACCAACAACCCATTTTTTGCCATTCATCAAAATTGTGGCTGGAGGTTCGTGTGTCACACCTTGTGTATCAGCTGACCAGACAGTAACTGTTGCTCCAGCATCGATTTTGACACTGCGATGGAATTTGAAGTTGGTTTCTTGATCACCAGCACGACGAATTACTTGCCACCCACCGATATTTACTTCCTGTGAAATGAAAAAAAAATATTATTCACTGTTTTAAAATGATAATTCAGGAAAATTTACCTTTTGTCCTTTATTATGTAATTTAACGTATTTTCCTTCTGAATCAGCATCGGAAATTTCAACATCTCCCTTTGCTGATGCAGTTACCGACCAATCTGAGATACTACGTTCCTCTGATTCATCCAAAACAGTACGCTTACGCTTAGCTCCTGATCGTGTTGGAGTTAAACGACTGCCAACTGGTGTGGCACGTACACGTGTAAGACTTTGTGAGAATGATTGAGATTGGTTGCCGGCAGATGGTGTGATGTTCAAACGTGATTCTTCTCCTTTAAGTAATTTGTCATATGCAGCAATTTCCAAATCGAGTGACACTTTGATGTCCATAAGATCTTGATATTCTTGGAGTTGAGCTGCCATTTCTTCGCGCCAACGTGCAAGTTCAGCCTCCAATGAGGCTTTTTCATTTGCATGAAGACGACGTTCATCCTCCAAACGGTTTTGAAGAGCCAAATTTTGCGATTCAAGTTCACCAATACGAGCATTCAAACTATCAACTCGTGATCTGGTGATAC
Organism: Culicoides sonorensis; assembly: GCA_900002565.1. Lineage (NCBI taxonomy): Eukaryota > Metazoa > Arthropoda > Insecta > Diptera > Ceratopogonidae > Culicoides > Culicoides sonorensis. The sequence continues at coordinate 1,005,145 of LN483378.1, forward strand.
GCAACTCTTCGGCAGTTGTCGATGCATTTTTGCTGTTGTTAGCAACCAAGGATTGAAGTGCTTTTAATTTACCTTCATACAAATTCTCGATTTCATTACGATTAGCACGCATTTGACCCTCATATTGATCGCGTAATTCTTGGAGGGATTGTTGTAATTTTGCCTCGTATTGTTGCGATAATTGACCATCAATTTCACTTATTTCAACTTGACGACGAGTACGTGTCTCACTGAGTTCTTGTTCAAATACTTGATCTTTAAATGTCAATTCTTCACGGAGACTCTGAATGTTATTTTCCAAGTCAACACGAGCCAATGTCTCCTGTTCCAAAGCTTTGCGTAAATCAGCAATTTGTTTCTTCAATTTGTCATTTTCTTTTTCCAGCTCCTTACAATCGTCTTGGGCCTTTTTACGCTCAGAACAGGCGGTGTTATATTTGCCAGAAAGTTCCATTGAACGTTGTTCATACATGCGAGCATTATTGTCGGCAGTTACAAATTCTTTTGTTTTTTTATCCAAACTAGAAAAAAATTAAAAGAAAAAAGGTTTGTTATTGATTTTTCTTAATTACTTGTATTTTTTACAAGGGAACAAAAGAATAGCGTGTTTAAGAAAAATAAATATCAAAAGTGATCGTAAAATGACATCATAGAATGTTTCAAATTTTATTGGCAAATCGCAATCATATTACAATTGAAATAAGATACTTTGTTGACACAAAATAAATTTTAAAACAAAACATCACTTAAAAGACAATTCTAGTTCGATTACGATTCAATTTCAATCCATATTTGATCACTGTCGTTCCTCGTAAGAAGTCCAATGAGACAATATTTGACTTGTTTCCTAAATCCGTTAAATACCAGTCGCTCACAAGTGGATTTGTGTGATCAGCCATTGTTCTCAAGCCTTTATAGATGTCAAAAATAATTCCAATTAGTTGTGGTGTTAATTGGGCCATATCTGAAACAGGAGTTAACGATGTAATTGGATCATTATTAACAGAATACAAATAATTCTTCAAATTTTCGACTTTATCAACATTGGCCCATCGCTGCTTAATGCCTGGCAATAAAAATGGATAAAATTTTGTCATAACAGGATCCTCATTGTATCCAATTATGATTCTTTCTGAATTATTCCAAATTTCATTTAAAGTCACATCCCATCCTGATGGCGAAATTACAACTTGATCTCCAATCGTAGCATTGACAAATTCAACAAATTCTTTATGAATTTCAAAAGATGTGAATCCAATTTCAAAGTAATGAAAATCAATTATCACAATTTCATTTGTTTCTTTAACAAAATTATAAATTTCCTTAAGGACCAGATCCATTCGTTGAAGTTTGTATACACTGTGATTAATCCAAAATTTAATTGTGTCAATTGGATAATATCCTGGACGAATGTCGAAATATCGAACACCGGCCATCAACTGTCCTCGAATATCCTCATCTTGGCATAACACGTATTTAAATTCATCTGGTTTTGTGGGATCAAAGTCATTTTTGTAAGCACCCGAATTGTGGGAGCCTGGAATGAATAATTCACGGAATTTCAAATGCCCAATTGAACTTTTCATGTTTCGCATCCATTTCGGGTAAGCCCTCATACAAGTGCTGATTTCATTTTTATCATAAAATGCGTAAAATCCATAACACGCTGTTTTGATTGTGATCAAATTCTTGAAATGAGTGTAATTATATTGAATTTCCGTATTCAGTATGCCATCTGTTGTTTGTATGATGTCTTGCAAAAGGATGTCAGAGTCATTGTTGGGTCCATTTCTAATGGTAACAGTACCATTAATATCCAAATTCCTCCAAATTAGTTGTAATTTTTGAGTTCTAGCACTCACAATTATATCCAAATATTTTTCTGATTCATTATTTAATCCAATAATTTCTTGTAGAAAAACGGAAATGAAAAATAATATCACAAGTTTACACATTTTTTTATGAAGAATGAATTGAAATTAATTAACAATCTGTATTTTATAGCAGAATAAAGTAAATAAAAATGTGTGCTTTTTGTCGTACTTTAACTGGATTTGACGAGAAATTTTACATTTGGTCAAACAAAAACATCTGTGTTAAATAACCGTTAAAATAAATAAAAAAAACTTTTTTAAAACTAATTAATAATGTGAAGTCTTCTCATATTAAATATGAATTTGATAACAGTTTTTAATGTACTGTGGACCGATTCAGCTAAAAAGTGATCAAAAATCATAATAAGATTTAGTTTCTTTTAAATTATTCGTGATATGGAGATTTAACAGACAATTTTTTTTTTTCATTCAATGCTACTTGAAAAACTTTAAAGACTTTTTATTTTTAATGTAAATAATGAACAAAGTGGTTTCATTTTAATTACAGTTCAAATACTTTGAGAAATGAGAAATTGAATGACCTTTCATAAAAATCGCCTCTGGTAACGTCACGCAGTGCACAGTGGGCTTAAAATATTTTTTTTTTTATAAATTATTGTAAATTTTATTCAAATCTTTATGCCGAATTAGCAACCCGACTGCTGTGTATCTATTCGGTCGGTGTTTTTCAGTCGGCGGAGTTATTGTGAGTCTGTATTTTTATGGAGGGATTTTACAATATTTGTCTTCAAAGTTTAAGGATTATAGGCTATGATTATAGGATAAAAATAACGTCGATTTGTAAAAATAAAACGCGAGTACTTTGCGCGATCATGCTATTCGGTTGCCTGTGCCAATATCAATAGGATTGACTTTTCATATAGTTCGGAAAACAATGGACCGTGAATAAATCGAAAGATCGCGAAAAAAACCGTGGCAAAACCAAATTGGCCTACTGATTCAAAATGGCGGACTTTTCCAAAATGCCTGATTAATCTAAAATTGCCGACATTTTCAAAGCAGTGAATTCTATATATAAAATTAAAAAAATTGAAACGTGATCGTGAACAATATACACGAGCGCATATCTATGTATAGAATTCGTCAATATTATAAAAATTTAACAACGATCGAAAAATTTTATGTTCGAAAAATTTTGATGTTCGAAAAATTATGATGTTTGAAAATGTTTTCTTTTACAATGATTGGCGACATTTTTTAAACGATTGGCGACATTTTTCAATGATTGGCGACATTTTTTCAATGATTGGCGACATTTTTTCAATGACGGACGGACACCATGACCGCGCACAATACCTGCATTTTCAAGAAATGCGCTATAAAGCGCTCGTGCACAATCACATTTTATAATTTTGTTCAATTTTTTCCAGAAATTTTTCCTAAAATCTATGACAAATCAAATTTTCGGTAAACTATTTTATTATTTTTCTGTGAAATTGAATTTTAAATTTTTAATAATTTCCAATGATTAAATTTATTTCATCGAAAAATTCCTTTTTAGCCCACTGTGAGATATTTTATGAATAATTTTTGCCTTAATACGCTATATCGTACATTTACCAAAATTTAAACTGGCATTTTAAGTTTTTTTAATTTAAAACAGAGTTAATTGACGAATAAGAATGGAAGAAAATAAATGTGTTATATTTTGTGTAAAAAATGCACTCATTTAACGAACCGTGACCATGAACATGCAACAAGAATTAGAACAAATTTTAATATATTTTTTTACTTTCACTTCTCCTATCCACACATTTTTATAAATTTTATTTTTTCAAGCCATTTTTTGCAATTGTCAATAAAAGTTATTTCAAAACAATGAAATTTTATCAATAGACCCCCCTAGAAAATGAAAAGATAACCAAACAATAGCACTTCTGATAAGAAACACGTTTGATAAAAATTAAAAAAAATTGAATAAACAATGAAATTCAAATATTTACAAATTAACATTTAATTAAAATGGATCTTTTAACCGTTATAGTCACAATTTTTTTAATATCTGTATCGCAAACGAGTGGACGACCGTTATTCTTATTTAAAGAAAATCACATTGAAGCATTCTTAGATTTAACTGTCAGTGCAAAAACACACAAATTACAATTAGTTTGGAAAAATTTAGAGGAAAATGGGATAATCACAATTAAAAATGGTCCTGAAAAAAATTCACACATCTTATTTGAATATCAAATTGAATCAAGTGACGGTTGGATTGAAACTGAAATTCTTTACAATTACACTCAATTTCGCGATGTGATTGATGTGAATACGGCTTGTTATGGATTTTATGCATATTACAAGGAAATTCAGGCTTGTATGATGGCGTATCCAAAATGGATGCAAGAAATGAAATCTTACATCGGTGATTTACGTTTCCGTGAGATATTTTTACCGGGAGCTCACGATGCTGCTGCTTACAAGTCTGATTTTGATCCAGAAACTGGTGAAAATCTTGCAAATAAATATGTTTTAACTCAAGATGAGGATATTCGTGGTGAACTTTTAGCAGGTGTTCGATATCTTGATATTCGTCCGGCATATTACCCGGTTGGTACAACCAAATTTTGGGTGAATCATGGTGTGTCGCGTGTTCAGCCAATGGAACAAGTACTGCTAGATGTTTATGATTTTGTAAAGGAAACAAATGAAATTGTTATTCTTGATTTTCATCAATTCCCAGTTGGATTTACGTCACATGAAATACATCGCAATCTCGTTGATTTCGTAAATGAAACAATCGGTGATCAGATAATTGATATCAAAACCGGATGGGATACGACTTTGAACGAGGTATGGCAACAATCAAAGAGAATTATCTTGGGATACAATGATGGAACAATAATTTCGGAATATTTTCCATTTACATGGCCAGCCATAAGACACAGATGGGCAAATGTTGATGAAATTGAGCCATTAAAGGAATATTTGTATCGAGTCAATAATGATCCAATTACAACGATGACTCCCGTCTCAGATATGGCCCAAATGACACCAACAACAAATGGAGTGATAATTGATAAGTACAAAGGACTTCGCACAATGGCAGATCAATCGAATCCACTTGTGAGTGAATGGTATCGATATGATTTGGGCCTTAAAGCAAATATTGTCTCTCTTGATTTCCTGCGAGGCACTACGGTGATTAAAGATGGACTTAAACAGAACATGAATAGACTTAAAATGAAATAAAATTAAATTCTCTCTTACCCGCATTCAGTTTTTCAATTCGTAAAAAAAACTTCCTCTATTTCACTTATATGGTCAATTCAATTCAATCATTTTAATGCTTAGAATTTTCGTCATATTTGTTATTCAACTCTCGTGTATGTGAATGAACGTTAATTTTGAGTCATACCTTTTTAGAAGTAAACAGACAAGTAGACGTGAGATTATTTTTGACTCAACATATTCAATTCAGAGCTTTGTTTGAGAGTAAAACTGAATTGTTATCGCGTTCTGAGAAAATATGAATATACGGGTCTGGTAATTGAAAATATTGCGATTTTTTGATAATTTAAGGGTGATTTGAAAAGTTTTCAAGTATTAAAAATTCAGAATTTAGTTTTTGATCTGATCTTCACGCGCTCTCTCAATCGATTTTGGATTGAAATTCAATTCATCTCAAAAAAAAAAACATTAGGCGTTTTCATCATTCAGTTTAAATAGCTGAAATAGATTAAATTAAATTTGACAGTTGTTTTGTATCTACAGACATATGTATAAACTTTTTAATTTCATTCAATCCGATAAATTCAATTTAAACTTTTTTTTCCCGGTTTAAATTTAAATCGCTGAAATAGAATGTCAGATTAAATTTTGACATTGTAAACAAATCCTAAAGAATAGAAGTGTTTTCAATTTTTGCAGCTCTTATTCTATGAAAAATTAGTGAAAAATGTAAATTAATATTTAATATTATTGTGAAAACCAACCAATACTTCAAAACCGGTGGAAAATTAGTGAAATAACTTGTTATTTAAAATGAAATATTAAAATTCTATTTAATTCAATCTGTTTTGTTAAGCAGGGTGTTCATTGATTGCCCATTTAAACGCTTTTAATTCTAACTATCTAAACTGAATAATTTTAATAATGAGAACCCTAATTGTTTTATTTATTTTCCATGAACTTATTGAATGTCCCTTTTATAAATTGCCATGTAATTGAGAAGTGAGTAGCTTTTGAAATGTTAAAATCAACGTTAAGGAGATAGTTGTTTGAAAACATTTCGAGAGTAAATTACGCATAAATAAAATGAAATCACATCTAAATAAATAATTCATTTAAATTATTTCAATGGAACGGAAATTAGTATTATCTACATTTTTATTCACATTTTTGGTTATTTTAAGAATCTGTGCAGCATTTGAAGATCACATATCACAAAGCAAGGGTCGCCTTGGAATCACGATAAGTGCTCAAAAGCAAAATATTGAAATTTCTTGGTTTGATTTGGAAATCATCCCAAATGGAACGATCACTCTCACAAATGGTCGTTTGGGAGAACGTGATACAGACGCTCTTCTCCAAATTCTGCCGTCAGAGAAGAGTGATTGGATAACAACAGACGTTTATTACAATTACACACATTTTCGTGATAGTCTCGATACAAATACAAACTGTTATGGATTTTGGGTGTATTACTTGAATGCGTATAATCACTCAATCATTTACAGTTCATCGTGCTTACGAGCATATCCACGATGGATGAATGAAATTAAGAGTCATATCAAAGATTATCGATTTCGGGATTTATTTATACCTGGGACACATGACAGTGCATCGTATCGCATGGGATTTGATCCACGGAGAAATGAAACCCTTGTAAGTAAATATACGTTAACACAAGACGAAGACATTCGTGGACAGTTGATACACGGAATTAGATATCTCGATTTACGGATTGGGTATTATCGGAGAGGAGAGCCACAATTTTGGGCAAATCATGGAATATCCAGACAACAACCATTAGAAAAAGTTTTACGCGATATCTATGATTTTGTCACGGAAACAAATGAAATTGTGATTGTTGATTTTCAGGAATTTCCAGTTGGATTTGGTAAAACTCAAACAGTTCATCAAAATTTAATACAATACGTTAAACAGACAATTGGCGATATGGTTCTTGACTTATCTGACACATGGCGGTCCACATTTGAACGAATATGGGCTCAACCAAAGAGAATCATCCTTGGATATGATCATCTCTCGGTAGTTGATGAATTTCATTCATTTACATGGATTGCGACACAACAACGATGGGCCAACACCGATAATTTGACGAATTTGAAAAAACATCTTATCCGAGCGAATGACGAAGGTTCAATTCGATTCTCACCACGACCCGTGACAGACATGGCAGAATTGACGCCAGAACCGTGGGGTGTGATAAGTGACAGATATGGCGGCTTGAGAAAAATGGCCGATAACACAAATAAACAAATATCCGAGTGGTATTTCAAGGAATTCGGACCAACAGCTAACATTGTTGCCGTAGACTTTTTCCGTGGAACGACAATTGTACAAACTGCCATTTATTGGAATGTGTATCGATCACAATTCAGAGCAAATAACACAAGAACAGATGGAATCAGATTTCGTGGTAAACGATGAAATTAAATAAAAATAAAAAAAAACATTGAAGTGAAAAATAATAAAAATATTGAATTTTAAGTTCCAAGCAAGATCCACTCATTGAAAATCAGTGCTATACCGGTAAATATTCTTGGGTCAATAACAGCATACATTTTGAAGTGTGTTTAAATAACCATTTTGTTTTTTTTTCTCTTTTATTAATAATTTGACAGTCATCACACATAAGACACACAACGCAAACGCTCACAATACAAAATTTTATGTAAATACGTGTATTCATGCATTTAAATGCATCTCTAATGCTGTTGACTTTAAATTTCGTCTAAAATTTTTGTCTGAAGTGCCTTAAGTTAAAAATAAAACCGGCTATTTTTAAACATTTTGTTTAGATTCCCCTCGTTTATCGTATTTTGATTTTGTTTTCTTGAAAATAGAAATTGAAATAAATTACAGTCCAATTTGTGAGTCATAAATTAATTTCAAGTCATTCCTTTTAATTCTAATTTTCAACTCAAAATGTTTGTTTGCATCACGATTTTTATTAAGAATTTATAGATCAGTAGAATGAATTTTAATATTTTTTTTATGTTTATGATCGTGTATATTGCTGCAAGACTACTCAAAATAAACATCAAGCCTCCCACGCAATTGGATTTAGTTTTCTGTTCTGTTCTGTTAAAAACTACCTTAAAGAAAACGAAACAGAGTTAAATATTAAAGGCGTGTATCAGTGACGTTACAATTTGAATTATGAGGCAATGCAACAACAAACAACAACAAAAGGTCATTCACTTTTTGTGTTCATTTAAAACGTCATTTCCTTCATTTCATATTTTGAATTTATAAAATTCATAAAAATTATGAAAGGAAATTAAAATAAAAAGGTTTCAGTAATATGAGCCAAAATGCAAAAAAAAAATTAAATTAAAAAAAATTCTTATGCGTCTATCGGAAATCGAATCCGAGTCACTTGCTTGGAAGGCAAGTATGCTAACCACTACACCATAGACGCATATGATTATTGTTGGATAAATTCACGTTATGAACTATATTGACGATTTCCTGTACAGGTCTGTGTTGTATGTTAAAATGTGTTTGTATGTTAAATACCGAATTTAAGCATAACCTTGGCATATGCGTCTATGGTGTAGTGGTTAGCATACTTGCCTTCCAAGCAAGTGACTCGGATTCGATTTCCGATAGACGCATAGCAAATTTTTTTTCAGAATTTTTGATTTTTTAATTTAAATTTTAAAATTAATTTTAAATAAAATTTTTGATTAGTGAAAATCGATAGGTAAAATTTTTATTCTGCTACTCAACGTCGTTATAGTTGTTATAGCGGCATTGTCAGAGTTTTCTAAAGTTCCATTTTTAATCCCAAGAACTCTGCCACTTTAATGGGGTTGGACCAGAGGTCTTTGGTCGTCAGGCTAGTGGTGAGCTATGAAATGGGTACGTATCAGAGACGGATGTATCAATGCGACTTAAATAGCTATTTGTCAGTTTTGTGTATCCTGACTTTAGCTGATCCAATGCCGTTCTTGTCTCTCTGGGGAGTTTGGCTTCGTCTGCTGATATCTCAACCTCGTCATAACGTTTGGTGATCTTATAGTTTAAATTTAATGAAATGTCTTATTGCTCATTTTTTTACGGAATAAAAGCAACGTTGACATTATTCGTGAGCTTATCGTAAAGAATCTTGAGTTCTCTGGTAAGAGACAGTTTACTTGAGAAAAGTACTTCTAATTTTGAAATGAATATCAGTCTTAACACAGTAAACACACGTACAAGTCGGGGCCAAGTCCTGAAAGCCAATAATAAAATTTTCTGACTCTAAGAAGCGAATAACCCAACCCATTAACAGCCAATGTTCGATTTTCGGCCAATAACTTTTCGAGCCGGTTCTCTCGTAGAAGTAATCAAAATAATTCACTACATTTTTTTAAGAATAAGACGTTCAGAATCAGTTTTTAGGAATTTGTTGGCGATAATAAAAAATAAGTTGAAAAGTCCTGAATTACTTTTCAAAAAAGATTTCTGTACGTATTTCTTTGATATCATACCACACGTTGATTCTGCTGTAAAATTTTTGTATGAAAGTTAAATAGGGTCGTCTCACATTGAATATAAATTTCAAAATTGTATTTTATCCACAACATTACCATATGCGTCTATGGTGTAGTGGTTAGCATACTTGCCTTCCAAGCAAGTGACTCGGATTCGATTTCCGATAGACGCATGAGAATTTTTTTTTACTTTAATTATTTTTTTGCATTTTGGCTCATATTACTGAAACCTTTTTATTTTATTTTATTTTAATTTCCTTTCATCCTCTTTATGAATTTTATAAATTAATAAAAATAAGATGAAGGAAATGACGTTTAAAATGAACACAAAAAGTGAATGACCTTTTGTTGTTGTTGTTTGTTGTTGCATTGCCTCATAATTCAAATTATAACGTCACTGATACACGCCTTTAAATTTAACTCTGTTTCGTTTTCTTTAAGATAATTTTTAACTTTTAAGAGCAGAACAGAAAATTAAATCCAATTGCGTGGGAGGCTTGATATTTATTTTGAGTAGTCTTGCAGCAATCAACATGATCATAAACATAAAAAAAAATTCTCATGCGTCTATCGGAAATCGAATCCGAGTCACTTGCTTGGAAGGCAAGTATGCTAACCACTACACCATAGACGCATATGAATATTGTTGGATAAATTCACGTTATGAACTATATTGACGATTTCCTGTACAGGTCTGTGTTGTATGTTAAAATGTGTTTGTATGTTAAATACCGAATTTAAGCATAACCTTGGCATATGCGTCTATGGTGTAGTGGTTAGCATACTTGCCTTCCAAGCAAGTGACTCGGATTCGATTTCCGATAGACGCATAGGAATTTTTTTTTTTTTTATTTTTTTAATTTAATTTAATTTAAGGCCATTACAATTTTCCTTTTTGTTTCTCGTCGCAGTCGGCTCAAAATAATAAGAAGGAGGAGGGATGAATAATGGTAATAAAATAATGAAATTTATAAACAAAGACATGAATAAAATTTTTTCATGTGAAAAATATTTTAAATATTTATTGTAAAAAAAAAATCAAGCAAATTAAGTAAGTTTTAGATTTTCTGCATGTTGAAATTAACAAAATATACAGTAAAACTGTTTTTAAAATTTGAAAAATTTAAGATCGTTAAATATTTTCAAGGTTTTCAATTGTTTTCATTATTTTATTACTATTATTCCCTCCCATTATTCCCTCTTCACTTTTGTGAAATAAAGAAGTAGGAGGCGACGAGAAACAAAAAGGAAAATTGTAATGGCCTAACTTTAAATTTAATTAATAAAAAAATATTTAAAATTAAAAATTTAATAATCAAAAGTATTTAAATCAAAGTTCTTATGATTAACTACTTAATAAAATTTCTTTATAAAAATTGTTTTTTTAACAGTCCTTATCTTTTGCGATTCGAGATTCAAATAAGATACACATTAAATTAAATTATCCACATTAGGACCAGTAGGGACTGCGGTGGAGCCTTTTTCATATCTATCTTTTAACTCTTTAAATAATATAACGAATTTAAAATTTACGGTTGGATGTTAAAAAATTCCAAAAGGTTTCAAATAAATTCTTTTTAGAACCATTCTTGGATTTCGAATTAACATTCATGTTAAAAGTGTTTCAATAAACCGATATTAAATTTCACACATGTGTTGCATATTAATTTTATGATTGTTTTCAAAAGAGTTGAAATAAATCATAAATAAATAAACATTGAAACAATGTTCATTCTTTTCTCCATTATTGATTGGTTAAGAATTTTTCTATGTAATTTAAATTTAAATGAACATAAAAAATTAGAACTAAGGTTACGATGGTTTTTCGTTTCATTTCAAATCAGGAAGATCCTCACAAATTAATTCCAAAAATTTTGTCCTAAATCATTAAAGGCGAAGGGAAAATAATTATTTTTTTAATTTTCCTCAAAAGTTGTATGGCAACCCTATTTTTTGTATGGACACCAAGTTTGTAGTCCAAATTTTCAGCTGATCTCGGCCAACGAAAATGAGGTATGGTTACAGAAAAAATTATAGGTCTGGGATGTCCCAGAAAGGCCATAGCGACGTTTTCCTTAGTAAGGATTTGTCAAGGTGACCTAATATAAAAGTATTATAAAAATTAAAAAAAGAATGCAATTAAAATTCCTTTTGCAAAATTTTTAACGGCCAAATTTTTTCATGTTTTTTTCAGGAACTTCTGAGTGTGACCAAAATCAGAATTGTTTGATTTTATGATTTCTTTGTAATATGTTACAAATAACATTTTTGAAAGTAAAGATGAAAAGTAATCGTTAAACGGTTAAACGAAGGGTTAACATCATCCTTGTCTTCGAAATTTTCGGTCATTTGAATAAAAATGCGAATATAATCGACACTCGGCTTTTATTATAAACGAAATTTTTTGAACTTGAAATCGACCCACAATTAAATCATATTTCAATTAAAAACATACTCAACAACATCATAAAATAATAATTTCAACTGATTTTTAAATTGAAACAACACCATTCTAAAGATAACATTCCCCTTAAAAAAATATAAAACATAAGTTTCATTGCCTCATCATAGTTTATACTTAAAAAAAAACCAGCATATTAAAACAATATTTAGCTTTTTCATTAAATACAATTTATTACTTTGCTACAATGCCGTTGATGAGTAATAAATATTCATATAAAATTTCACAGTAAAGTTCGTATGCAATTCCAGTCTTTAACATATGTCTGTACGCGTTAAAATGACGTAATGACCGGCAAATTAAATATTTATTCTATGTATGTATGTAAGTAAGATTACACTCATGAAATGTTTTTTTTTCATTTATTTATAACTAAACTTCAATAAAAAATTCTATTTTTGTATTTGTGGTAGTGACTTCCATGTTAAATTTATTAAAAAATATAATTTTAATGGTTCCTCGTCTAAAATACAGAAAATACAGACGATACTGAATTTAGAAGGCTAATGAGAGGCAGTATTGTGTGTAAGTGTAGTGGGATTTTAACAATAATAATAATAAAAAAATATAAAATGTGATATATTCCAGTTGTTGTTTATGAATTTAATGATATGTTTTTGTGGATGGTGAGGTTTTAATTCAATAATTAGTCACTCATGAATTATTTTGTGTGAGTGTTCAATGAACTGAAATATTTCAACTTTGTCTTCCTTGTATCACAATGAGACCGAATTGATAGCCTAAGTGCCGCCCTTTGAATCTGATTTGATTTGCATGAGAATCGGGGCATAATCCCATTAAAAATTGTTTAAATCATAATATTTGAATGATCATCCTTGAAATTTGATAAAATTTTGAATTGGAAATCATTGCGATACTATAAAATGATATCAAAATGACGATCAAATCATTTTTACAAGAATGCTGCTGATAAGATAATCTGTTTTATTTTTTTTTTTTAAATCAAATAAATTCTTGCGCGATTGTTTTGAAACTTCAACCATGAAAAGTGGTCATAAATGTTTGTGTCATTATCGAATAATTTAATATTTTTATGATTTCTGTACACATGGTGAGTTGATGACGAGTGTGCTAAATCAACAAAATCTCAGAAAAAATAATATTAAAAGATGAGTTGAGAGTACTTTAAATATTTATTGAATAAGTTAGACCAACATACAAAAAAAATTAAATAAATTAACTTTAGTGTTTAGTAACTTCAGTATTTGAATGAAAAAAAATGTCAATTTCAACCAAAAACTATATTTTTTTAAAGTCACAATTAGACTTCTTTTGATGTTGATTGTGAATGAAAATTAAAAAAAAAATGAAATAATAAAATCGAATGTCTTAACATATTTTTGGAATTATGACATCATTCTTACACATTTATGTTATGTGTATCACACAGTACAGTGTATTTTCAAGGTTCAAATCAAGATTTTTCAGGTATTTGCTCAAGTATTTGGAATATGATAATCATAATGAACGCATCACACAATTTGGTTCATCTTCTTAAAATTTATTACCAAAATTAGAATAAAAAGCCGGTTTCTATGATATCATTTTAACTTTTGTAGTTTCAACCTTACTGTACTATTAATAAAATGCGATGACGATTGTTATTTTATTTTATTACACCATTTATGTGTGTGTTTGTATGTGTTTTTACTTACCGTTTCTTGAGTTCGTCATTTTCTTCCCAAAGACGTTTAGTGTCAATTTCCAATTTGGCCTTTTCACGTGCCGTCTCATCAAGTAATTTTCTTGCATCGGAAAGTTCATGTTCATACATTGCCTTGATATTTGTCACTTCTCGAGTGACAGTTTCTTGTGTGGTTTGCACCTGCACAGATAATCGGGCATTTTCCTGTTCCAAGTGACGAACACGATCAATGTACACGGCAAGACGATCATTTAGATTTTGAAGTTCAACTTTTTCGACAAGACGTGAATGACGTGTTGGAGATAGAGGACTTGGGCCTGTAACCGGTGTCGATGTTGAAGGAGCTGGTGTACTTGCTCCACTACGTTTACTTTTTGTTGCCATACTTTTATTAAATACTATTTTTTACTGATTTTTAATAATTTTCTTTTTAAAATTTATGTTTATTAGCACTAATTAACACTTGAGGATGGTCTTTAACAAAGTTTTAACAATTATTTTTCACTTTTTAACAAGTAAATTTGATGAAAATAGTTAAGCACACACGAAAACAACGCTTCGTAAATCCAAGCTGGAGGTAAAACTGAAAGAATAATTGAAATGTCAAATTTACATCAAATGAAGACTGGGTTCATAGTAGGGGGGTTTGAAAAGTTTTCATCAAAATTAAAAAAAAAATATGCAAAATTTTAATGTGCAGCATAATTTTAATTTTAAGAACAAAAAATGTAAAACGTCACGGTGAGCGATACACAGGAGCGCATTTCAATGTATCGATCTCACATTTTTATTGAAATTTCATACGGACTTAGACTTAAAAGTAATTCCTCTAAAAATAGCATCGAGTTGTGCAGAAAATGGAATCCGAAGATCCGAGGGACACGGACTAAGTCCTAAATTTTGAAGTTTTCGTAAGTGCATCTATACAAAATTAGCTGTCAAATTTTATTTACTTTCCCAGTTACGGGGTAAAAAAGTTAAATTTTTCAACTTATTTTGCATAGATACACATACGGAAACTTCAAAAACTTTGTACGTAAATAGAGATTGTCAAACTTCTATCTGCGAACCCAGTTATAGGGGTAAGCAGATAAAACTTGACAGCTAATTTTGTATAGACAAACATACGGAAACTTAAAAAATTTTGCACGGAAATATCAAAGTTTTCTCTACTTATCAAGACTTGTTTCTTACAAGACAAGTAGGTGATATAAAGTGGCTGAGCTCATCTTGGGAAACTGCGTTCGATTCCTGGCTAGTACGCTATGATAACATAAGTAGGTGACATTAAAAAATTTTGACGTTTTGGTATGTGTATTCAAAATAGAAACTGTATCCACAAAATATGATGTTTCACCTGCTTATCCCCTAACTTGAGATGATTTTGGAAAACACGATAACTAGCAAAGTCCATAGGATAGAATTTCACTTGACATTTAATTTGACGTTCTTTTTCTATAGAAACACATACGGACACTTCAAAATTTTGTATGTGAATTGTTCAAACGTCAAAACGAATTCTGTTTTAAGGACTTAGCCCGTAATTTTTTGAAAATTTGATTATGTTAGAAAATTAATATCAAGAAAAAAAATTAAAAATTTAAGTTGAACTGCAATTTATTATTTTATTCAAACTTT
This sequence comes from Culicoides sonorensis, assembly GCA_900002565.1. Lineage (NCBI taxonomy): Eukaryota > Metazoa > Arthropoda > Insecta > Diptera > Ceratopogonidae > Culicoides > Culicoides sonorensis. The sequence continues at coordinate 1,020,469 of LN483378.1, forward strand.
CAATCAAGTCATAAGGTAAATTCCTAGTTATTTCTAAATTTCTGTAAGAACGCTAATATAAGTTAAGTAATATTAATTTATTTTATCCTAAAAGTGATGTGGAATTCTGTAGATAGAACGTTAATTTTCCAGAAATGTAATTGTAGAGATAAACCTTGAGTAAAATCACTTCTGAGGTAGTCTAAGACTTGAAATATCAGTTTTTTATATTCGTTAGTTTTTTTACTCAAGATTTATTTTCTGTTTTTTTTTTATTATTTTTTAGAATGAAATTCAATAATTTTATTTTTTTGTTAATTGTTAACTAACATCAATGACGACACTTATCACTTTGCCTTTAAATTGTATTTGAATATAATTTTTAAAAAAATCCAGAATAAAAGTCCTTAAAATGTAAAATGATTTTTTTTTTGTAATTTTAATGTATAAATATAGGTACGATGTTTAATTATTGTTGAAAGAGAAATGCATTGTTTACATGAAAGTTTTTTTTTTCAAAGCCTTTTAAATTTCGTTTGAATGGATTAAATGTATGGTAAATATGTTACTATTTGTCATATATTTGCGCGTGTTTTGTAATCTTATAAGATAATATTTTATTTTCCTATTTCAAGCAATTTATTTTAATATTATTGTAAAATGTTTGAATTGAAAGATTAATCACAACGACATGAAAGTACTTTTTTATAATAGTACTTGTGAGTGTGAAATTAAATAATATAATAATACGAGAAGATAAGGTGGAAGAAGGTAAATGTATTTAATATAATTTGACATAAAAGGTTTTGAAAGGTAGAGAAATCAGGTCATATTGACACCGAGTGCTCTTGACGAGTATTCATAAACACAGTAACTAATGGAGACGGCTGGCAGAACTTTGATGAAGTTTGGTGTGATGCCTCGATAAAGTCCACTTATTCCTTCATTTTGCAGGATACGACGAAATGTTGATGTCATACCTTCTTGATGTATTGTTGCAGTTCCATCAAGATTTGGTGTTGCAGTGATGATTTGTGCTTGAAGACGCGTTCGAACAAGTGCAAGTGGATATGAGCAGACCTAGAAATTGATAAGAAAATTAAATTTTTTTGATTGAAGATTTGAATTTCAATAAGTTTAACCTGTCCTAAAGTACTCGATATACTGCCACATGCGAGCAAAACATAAAAACTCGGTGTCTCTTGATGATAATGAGCTGTATATTTTTTCTTCAATGTTTCATAGACAGCTAAATCGATGCCTGCATACGGTAAAATACCTAATAAATTCGGGACATATCCTCTGTAGAAACTATGAAGGCCTTCTTTAGCATATATTTTCCTGGCAGCATCTGCAATACTCTTATATTGTCCTGTTTTTCTCAGAGCCAGTCGTGTCTTTAACACTTCCATTGGATATATTGCAGTTTGACTTACAGCACCAGCACATGCCCCTGCAATAAATCTTTCATAAATTTCCATGGGTCGTGTTGTATCACCTCTAATTAATCGTTTGATGTGTTCATATGCCGCAAATTTAATGGCACTTTCTGGAGCAATTTTCAGTACATTGATGCCGTTACCACGCCAAAAACTTAGCGCACCTCCCTCTTTCATCATATACTTGTAACAATCAGAGATTCTCAATTTGGTTGATTGAACTTGCAAAAATACTTTTAATCTATCTAAGGGTGCAGTGCATGTTCGAGAAACAGCGCCAGCAATGCCACCAGCAGCCAAGTGTCGCCACCATTTTCCCGTTTGCATTTCATTTTGTGTAAAATCATCAGGCACATTCATATCTTCACCAATATCTAAGTACGTAGAGTGCCGCCAATATGTGATTAAATCACGAATATCACTGACAGGGGCAAACATCAGGAAATCGCGCCATTCATCATAACTTATTGTCAAACTACCATCTTGATCCATTCGACGCAATAATTTTTCAGCTTCTTTCCTATCTACTTCAACACCCAACTCCTTAAATGCAAGCACAATTTCTTCTAAGTCTACGGCACCATCACGATTTTTGTCTAAATTGGAAAATTGCAATTGCAATTTCTTCTCATGTTCTCGCATGTAATGCAGAAACTCTGCCAAACCGATGTCACCACTCTTATCGGCATCGGACAACTGAATGAATTTCTGAAACACACATAAAAAAAAATATTAAATAACAATATTTAAAGAAAAAAATTAAAACGTGATTCATCACAATTAAAACTGATAATGAAATGAAATGTGCAATAGACTTTGAAATTGTTATCAATGAGGGGCACGGCACAATGATGAGAATGAAAAAAGAAGAAAAAACATGTTTTTGTGAGAAAGTGATAATTGAATGAGATGAATCGTAAATTCAAGGCCATGAATTTATTTTAAGTGATTTTTGAATCATGCTTGAATTACGCTTCCTTCATATTATGGATAAGTGGTAATTACATTAATTTTTCATGCATGTCCCTTAAAAGTTATTTTCTCTAATAAATGATTGAGACGACATTTGATCAATAATTTTGATGAATTGTCGTTTGATAATTTTGGCTTCAAGGTTATCCGAAAATAAACAAAAAATTATCATAATGAGGAGAGCTTCAAATAACATAAATAAATATCGAATAAGTATCATGATAAAAGGAAGAAAGAGCGATAATAAATAGCGCAGTAAAAAAATTTACACGCGAACCTTATTAAAATAGAATTCTCAGTGAACAAAATAATTTGTTACTCATATGAGAAGATTATTATTTTCACTTATTTTTCTTGAATTTTTTTTACCTACATTATTTTTTCTTCATACATAACAATAGGCATAGATCACATTAAAATAATAATGAACATATGTATAGCATATGATGTAGGTCATGTGTGTCGTGTCATTTGAAAAAGAAATATAATAAAAATAAGCAAGTAAAGTCAATACAAAAGCTTAGAGACATGGAAAAAAAAGAATAAAGAACGGGGGAAAGAGAGCAATGGAAAAAGTTAGCACGAAAATGAATGAAAGAGGACGAAAAGTTCAAGATCAAGTGGCACTGAATGCTAAAACAAAGGTTATTCACCTCTGAACATCACTTACTTCTGCATATTGTTGTCCAAATTTGGATCCTTTTAGTGCTTCAGATAAATCGTGAATATCAATTTTTCCATTTCCATCGATGTCTAGTCTTTTAAAGACTTCTTCTAATCGCTTCTCTTCATTTTCTGGCAACTCATAAATATAATGAGATTTTGCCATATTATTTTGATGAATTTTTTTCCAATTTGATTATTTTTTTTTTAATAGGGGTTTTTCCACGGACAAATCACAATTCAATTGATGTACCACAGAATGTTTTAAATTTAATATAAATAATTATAGTAATTAAAAGTAAATACTTTTTATTTATTTTTGTAAAACTAAAACTAGAAATTAAAGTTAAACTGATAAAATTTATTACAACCAAGTAAATTCATCATCACTTTATTTCTTAGAAAAATCGCGACTGTCAAAGCAAAATAATTTGGCTCTTAATGATAGATTTGCAGAAAAATGCGATTATGAGCTCGATTGTTGGTCGGACTTTTCAATCTATGCACTACGTACGAATCTAGCCTTTAACTCAATTGAAAAAGGGACATTTAAGATTGTAAGGTATCAAGGTCAAGCAGTTTAACTTTGACAATTGTTTTTCTGTAGATACACATACGGAAACTTCATAACTTTTGTACGTTAACAGTGATTTTCAAACTTTTATCTGCTTGCTAATGCAATTGTGTAAATTTTTTATGGTTACGTTTAACTATTTTAATCTTGCTCACTGGACATCAGCTGATCAAAAGTCCCAGGAAATGAAATGTGAATTTCAAAGTAACTGTTGATTTTTGTTTAATTATTAAATGAAACTGTTTTAACATTAAAATTTAAAAATTAATTGAAAAAGAAACAATTTAAGTGAATTTGGTGGTGATTTAGTTATTTTGGATTATTTCGTATAATATTTTTATATGGATACAGAAGCTCTATTCGCTGTTTTGATAGCTCCGTATTTTTCTACTCGAATTCGATTTGTTTACTTTTTATTCATCTAAACAATAACATAGGATGGTTTCGTGGGTTAGCGCGAATGAGTGTTCTAGCGCGAATTTTTCATTAAATCTTTAATTTTATAAGATTTTAAAGTTTTATATATATTTTTTTGGTGTTTATAAATAAATATAAACATAAGGAATAATTTTATAATTTTATTTCAAGTTTATATTGATCCCATTATTATAAATATGAAGAAAAAATTGCATGCAATTTTTCAGTTGTGTTTCTTGAAAAATGGCGGAAGAGGTATGATTTTTTTCATCATTTTAAAAATGCAAAATAAATATATTATATATAAGAATTAAAGAAATTTATTGAATACTCCACGTAATATATGTTTTTTTGTTTTATTTAAAGGACATAAAAAATTAAAATATTTAAAAATAATAATAATAAAGTCATTCGCAGTAGATAGATACAAATCACGCTAGAACAAGAATATTCGCGTTAAATCCAAAAAACATGATTTTCAAAATAAATGCAATATTTTGTTGATATTGGCTATTTAATTTATAAAACTATTTGATTTTCACGTAATTTAGACTTTGTTCTTTTGATTAACATGAACATTTCAACAAATAGAATTAAATTTCATTCATATTTTTGCCAATGAAAATTTTAATATTCTTAAATTCGCACTAGACCACGACACCATCCTAGCAACAATTTGGACAAAAACAAAAAAAAATCAAAGTCATTTCACTTTACATCACAATTTATTAAGAGAAGCAAATCAAATTAATATAATTTGTGCTCAGAAGTAAATAAAGACGTACATTTTTAAAGGAATCATTAAACTACTTGCATACAATGATAAATGAATTTTAAAAGCCATCACAATCAAGTAACCACATTAGATGATAAGTTTAAGAGTAAATTGCAACAAAATCGGTTAACTCTCATAAAATGAAGCATGTTGATTATTGTTGGTGCTGCATGTCACCAGCAGCTCAATTAATTCTGCCATCCAAAGCCATAGCAGAAACATATTTTTTGCTATTGAAATCACAAGCGGTAAAATTCATCAAAACCCTTAATTTTTTTTATGTGTAATGAAATCATTTAATTTATCCATTTTGACAGGAAACATCAAAGTACAAAATTCTTTTTTGTATGGAATGCTGTGAGAACCTTCAACAGATAATAACTTTCCAGGAGATTTGTCAAAATTCATTTGAGTCGCTCAAAAATTCACGAGCTGAGAGTGCAGATCATGATTCTTTTGATAAAATAAATGAGAAATTACAAGATTTGATGAAAGAAAATGTCAAAACTGAGGTAATTGAAGTTGTAGCGGATATTTCTGGGATTGATTACCCTGAAGGATTGCTCGATGAATCGGTTTCAATTAAAACAGATGAGCAAACTGCTCTGAATTGTGATGTGACAATTGAAGAACAATCGACACAACCAATTGTGATCAAAAAATCAGTCAAATCAGGACGAGAACCAAAACAAGAGCACTGCACCTTATGCAATGAATCATTTCCGTCATTTATTCCAAGTGGAGCTCCTTATACAACTACATTTTCACATCACATTATTATTGCACATTCAATTCAAAAGAATTTACGTTACTTTTGCAATCATTGTGATTCAAACTACCAGAAACCGAGTTCGATGCGAAAACACTTTCGTGATTTTCATTTATCGACAAATAAGAAAATACAGTGCATTTTTTGTCCGAAAATATTCTATCAGAAACAAAAATATTTTGAGCATATCAAAAAATTACATGAATTAGAATCAAAAACTTTCATTTGTGATATTTGTGGAAATAAGTCTAAGTCAAAACATTTAATCAATCAACATATGTTGAAGTGTCATAGTCAAACGCAGTGTGAGACCTGTAATGAAACATTCAATAATGAAAAAGAATGGTTGGTCCATCGCAAATCATGCGGAAATAAGTTTATTTGTCATATCTGTTCAAAAATCTTGCTCACAAAAGAAACGCTGGAAGTTCATATCACAAGAATGCACTTACCATCACCGCCCTGTGAAATGTGTGGTCAAGCATTTGATCGTCAAATGGACTTGGATCATCATATGAAGATTGAACATACAACAAAGACGAAAGTATGTGATCAGTGTGGAAAATCTTTTTACACAGATAACGGTCTGATTAATCACGTCAAATACACTCACCTTAAAATGGAAAATCTGCATCAGAAGAAAAAGTTTTGGTGCCGAATTCATAACAAATATGAGTCACATCAAACGAGAAGTGCCCATGAATTACGTGAAAAATATGGAAAAAGATACAAGTGTGATCAGTGTGGAAGAGGATTTTACACAAATCAACGATTACGAAGACATTATTATCAGCACACAAAAACAAGACCATTTAATTGTAAATTGTGTGAAACTGGATATTATCAAAAAGCGTATTTAATTTCACATTACGAAAAGATTCATGGGTCTGATTATTTAGGGGCCATCAGAAAATAAAATTTTAATAATTTTTTCTTATATGATTTTCGTTTCTTATGTGAGCATTTAAATCTTTTGTATCTTCAACCGTTCTTTGGGAATTCCCTTTTCTATACGTACGTGTGTGACATACATACAATGTGTATACGTATACAGTCATACATTAAATTGCTTTAAATTAGATGTGTTGTGAATTTTTTAAATTTAATAAAATAAATATAAAAAGTTTTGAATTAAAAATCTTTAAATAAACCAATTTTGACTTTTATTTTCAATTAGTGTGATGGAAATAACAAAAACAGACATTTGCATGAGTTGTTTGAAACAAGATTCATTGATCATTGATGTGCCGAAACATTTAATCCAAGTTTACTTGCAACTTATTAATGATTTTACGTGGACCTCACTTCGACTTTGCATGAAATGTAACGAAATTATAGTCAAAATTAAGGAGTTTCAAGATCAGTGTCTTTCATCAATTGATTCCCTGAAAAATTTGAGTGATTGTTTGAAGAAAAACAATGATAATAAGAGAAAATGTACAAAAAAGATTTCAAAATTTCATTGCAATCACTGTTCTGAGACATTTGACACAATTTCACATTTAAAACACCATTCAAAAGAGCACAAACCCGTATTTGAAGTGTTGTGTGAAATTTGTAGTCGCTGTTTCCGATCAAATAACGAGTTGAAACTCCATACGCAACGCTTCCATTCGGAACTTGAAATTCCTTGCACGGAATTGACATGTCTCAAAACCTTTGGAAGTGAATATCTAATGAGACAACATTTTAAACAGACTCATTCGCGTAAAAAGTCACGGGATTTCATTTGTGACATTTGTGGAATAACTAAAATCAATAAAAGTGACCTTAAAGATCACATTGAACGGGTTCATTTGAATCTTTTAGCAAAAGTGTTTACGAAACAGTGTCCTTATTGTGGTAAATTTCTGAGAGGTAATTCACATTACAAAGATCACGTCAATCGACATAAAGGAGTCAAAAAATATGTTTGTCAAACTTGTGGAATGGGATGTGTGACACCAGCTGCCCTCAGAATGCACAAATATTCGCACACACACGTGAGACCGTACAATTGTAAATTGTGCCCTACCGGATATTATCATATTCCATATCTGAGAGATCATTACAAAAGGATTCATAACAGTGAAATGTTGGGTTACATTAAAAAAGATCCAGATGATGTTGATTAGTCCCCTATTTAGCGAAAGGACATCGCCAGGCATGTTCTAATTTAACTAGCGATTCCAAATTCCAGATAAAGAGAGAGCCTGGTCGTGGTCAGGCTTAGTCGCTAAAAGTAAGGGTAAAACGAATTGAACGAAGGGTTATATGTACAATAAAAAATAAACTCTACAGTGTGTTCTTGTCATTATGTTAATTTTTTCATTAATATTTATTTGATACTCGTTCTTTTTCTTCATGGATGACATTAATTTTTTTTTTGCATTTTTAATTATTTTTTTTCATTATTCTACATTTAATACATCTATATCTTGAAATATTTTTAATATTCTTTTTTATTTTAATTTTATTTCAATATTTTTAAACTTTATTACAATATCTTTTAAAAAATTATTTATAATGTAAAACTTAATTTAACTTAAAATTAGAATTGTGTATCTTTTTTTTTCTTTTTAAAACAAAATGAACAAATAAAAGCTATAAATTACAATAAAAATACGAATTCCTTAAATTTAAATTAATTAAAAGCTAAGTGAGAAAATATTTTTTAACTTTAATTTTAAATGTATTTAACTAAATTAATTAAAATAAAAAAATTAAATTATGCCTTAAATTAAGAATTAAAATTATTTTTATTTACAAAATAAAATCACCTTTCCTTCACTGTTTTGTTTATTTATGAGAATTTAACGTTCATAATTTAATTTAATTTAATGAGTAATTTACTAAAAATGCATAATTTTGTCTTGTCTAAAAATAATAAGTTAAAATGTAATTTTTATCTTTCATTTGAGAATATAGTTTAATGAAAATGTTACAAAAATTCTTAAATTCTAATTGCATTTCAAATTTATTCTAAAAAAAAAACATTCTTTTCACATAGAAGAGATCCATTTTATCATAAATTTAATTGTTATTTATTTTATACTTTTATTTTTTAATTTAATTTAAAAAAATGCACATACATATGTGTTTATTTCTGTGAAAATTAAAGAAAATCATAGAATAACAAGTTTTAAAGGGAATTTGAAAGTCTAAAATAAGTTAAATGTTAATCGATTGGAATTGGTGGTGATATTAACTGGTAAAGAAATTTTAAACCCATTAGACACTGCAATATGAAAATTTTTCATTCTTGACTTTTGACCAGTGACGGATTTTTGAGGGGGTTCAGATCCCCTAAATTCCATCAACAGGAAAATTTCTATGCTCGTTAGTGAAAAAATTTGGTCAGTTACCCAGGTTCTAGGTTGATCGGTGTGAAGGGACCATTTTCTATTTTTGACACTTAAGTCTTAAATTCTGTCATTTTAATAAACAAGCCCAAGGAGGGAAGCAGGACAGTTGATTGTAAAGACTCTGTACTTAAAAAGTTACGCGCGCTTTATGCTCCTTATGAATTACGTATGTGTATAGATAGCGGGAAAAGTATAACGCGCTCTGTACGTAAATTATAAGGAATTGTACCATGCATAAAGCAGTAGTAAGTGTCAAACTTCCAGGAACTTGCTTATTCACCAGGTCGATAGAATAAGGGGGTAAGCAAGCAAAACTTGACAGCTCATTTTGTATAGATACACATAAGGATGTGTCAAAATTCTTAAACGTAGTCATGCATTGTCAAACTTTTAGCTGCTAACCCAGTAAACTTTCATTTTGACGTTTATTTTCTATAGAAAACTTAAAATTTGAAAATGTCGAAACGAATCCTTTTCTATGGAATTAACTTTACGAGGAACGCCCATAAGCTAAAGTTCATTTTGACATTTGAAAATATCAGATACTAAATTTTGAAGTTTCTGTATGTACAGTATACTTTCTCGTATTTCTCCCTCTCATATTTCTTCCCTCCCGTATTTCTCCTGATTTCAAATTTGACAACCTCTCATATTTCTTCAAAAAGAGAAATATGAGAGGTTGTCATTGATCGATAAACATAAAAAATGTATTCAGAATCGCGTAATTTCCAATTAAAAATAATAAATAAACTTATGATCCCTTTTTATTAAGGTCATTTTTGTAAAATCAATGTAATGAAGTCCAATTATTACCACTAGAATAAAAAAATTCTATTGAAAATTCAAAGATTTCATTGAAATTCCCATATTTCTCTTTTTTCCCATATTTCTTCTAAGCGATCCCCGAGGTGAAGAAATATGAGAGGGGTTACTGTAGTTCTATAGAAAATAAACGTCAATATGATTTTCTGTTCAATGAAGTGAACCTAGCGAATCCATTGGAGAGAATTTCACTTGACATTTCTTTTGACATTTATTTTCTATAGAAACACATACGAAATCTTCAAAATTTTGTATGTGAAAATATCAAACGTCAAAATGAATTTTGTTCTATGGACTTAGCCTGTACTGGGTACGCAAGTGAACGTTTGACAATCGATGTTTACGCACAACATTTTTTGACGTTTCCGTATGTGTATCTACAGAAAATGAGCTGTCAAATTTAATCTGCTTACCCAGTTAAGTGTTTGTCCTGGGTTTTGGAAAATATAGCGCTTTATGGGTTATTTTGGAATTAAGTTAAACAATTAGTGATAAAAATGATATTTGAAATTAATTGTCATCTATTGTAATAATATACAATAATAAAAACTGAAATCGTAAATTTAATATTTCATTATCATCATTAACTATTAACGGGATTTGTACTGCAAAAATTTGTATTTTAGTGATTTTCAGATTTTTTAACCTTTTTCTATGTACTAAATATGGCTTAAATATTTGAACTTTTCCTGTTTTAATTATTTTTTATTTTTGTTTGTATTTCAAATTAAAATCATAATGATTCTAATCCGTATTATTTTTATATGGCATTTTTGATTTCGTAATGGATCAAATTAGATAATTATGGCAAAAAAAATAATTAAATTATTTAAATAAATGACTTAAAACTAATATTTACACTGGGGCTTTTTATTTAATTAAATGTAATTAGATGATAAGTAAATTTTAATATGATATGAAGCTTTTCAATGAAAAAGTTTTCGTGAAATTAAAGAAAGATAATGATGGACAGTTTCAGTTAAAAAAAAGTTAAGAACGACTAGTATTATTTTTGTGCATAATAAAAAAAGTTGAAATTATTTAATTGATATTAAAATAAAATAAAAAACAAGAAATGTGCTCTGAAGTCAAAATATTTATGTGAAAATAATACACACACATATATCGATGAAATACAAACGCATACACACACAAACACTCATGTAATGAATTTTTATGATAATTTATATGATTTTTGTTTTTTGAAGAATTTAAATTAACTACAACTGCATTTTTCGACAATCATATTAGGAATTGTGCTTTGAACCACATTATAATTTGTATCATAGTATAAGAGAACGAGTGGTGCCATTTTTGTTGGTGAACAACAGGGAGTTGCTGAAGTGCTAAGTTGCCATACGTGCGTATGCATGTATTTTGAAAGGAATGTAATTGTACATTCGCCAGCACAATAATTGGCCATGTAATCATTTGGTGCAATTATCCAGTCCCAATCAAATTTACGGAAATCTACCATTAATGGATAGCGACAACAACGCTTTTCATTGTCCTGCTTACGACATGTGAGTGAGAGACTACGTTTAGTACGGCGTTTACGTGTATCTTCAAGGAACATTTCAATATATGGCGCCTATTTAAATGAAAAAATATTGAATTTAAATTTCATGGAATTCAATTTAAAAAAAAACTTACATGATCACGATCGCCACTATTTATAACAATCAATTTATGTCCATTTTGTCCATTAACCTTGATAACAAGCCCGTAATTGCTCGATGGATTGCGATACCACTCATCAACCATCTGTGTAACATCAACACTCATATAATGGCCCTTAGTTTTCGGAATATGTCCCTCATGATAATTGACAAGTTGCTGATATGACTTGGCATTACGTTTCACTTTATGTATAGTTAAATTAAAATTCTTCTCATATTTTGTGGATGAATCGTGTTCAGCTAGCCAGTGTTCACTGTGCACAAAAACATGGAGAATTGCTCGACTTACTTGGGAATGTTTCACATTGTCAAAATGAAATTGAAGCACATCAGATTGAGTTCGGTGTTTTGATTGATGACGCAATTTCGGAGCTGAAATTAAAGATGAGATAAGAAGACATTAAAATTAAATTTGATCGAAATGACGTCAAAGTACAGAAAATTGTTAACCTTTGATCTCATTACAAGCCCCCATTTAAATTCGAATTAAATCAATTAAAATTTCATATTCCTGATTACAATTTCCTCATATTTTCAAGTGATTTTTTTTTTTTTTTTTGATAACAATAAATTTTTTAATTGTTTATTTTAATAGTAACATAAAAAAAACAACAAAAAATTACACACACAAGACTGATAATAAATAATAATCCTAAAACTGGGTCACATATTATCATGTACAAATAATTTTGTGTCTCTGATAATGTTAAACATATGTGAGAGGATCATCATTTTACAACGCGTTAAAATTTTTAAACATTAATAAAAAAAACGTAATATTTGCGCGAGATAATCTTTATATACGAAATTTGTCTCCCATATGATTTTATTTTATTTTATTTCATTTCATTAATCATCTTATATTAAGAATTCTCGTATTTTAATCGTCACTCAAAGCAAAAGCTCAAAAAGAAATACATTTGAGAGAAACGCTTGATTAGATTAAATGTTTATAATTGTCAGCCTTGAATATTTTTTTTTTAATAAAATTTTAATTGCATTTTGATAATTAAGTCATACATTTTTTTTTTATTTTTTTTAAAAAAACAGGTAAAATTTTGATTATCTTGGGTATTTAAAGTCAAAACGAAAAAAATATGACAAAATGATAATTAAATAAATAAATAAAAGTCAGCTGAATTTTAATTTTAACAATTTGCATTTAAAAAAAGAAAAAAAAACAAAAATTTGTGTATTATCTTTATTCAACTGTCACATCTAATGATGATATTAACATATAATTTATTAGACATTTATGAGCATACGGAATGTTAAACGACGCATAATTATGACAAAAAATATAAATAAATAAATGAAATATCGTATAAGCGCCAGCACGTTCGAGAAAAATTAGTAAAATTATTTTATTTCTTTTAATCAAAGTCATAAGATGTTAAATTTGTCACCTTTTATCTAGCTTTTGAGGAAAATATGCAAATTAAAGCATTTTTGCACACTTAAATGACGCATCCAATACATAATATATTAATATAATTAAGAATCAATTTATTAGATGTTATAAATGGTGATTTGCAGCTACCGAATTGAAAAAAAATTTGCATTTAAGTGTCAATATATGTAAATAAATTAAATTTTGTTATTTATATATATTTTTTTTTATTATATTAATGGCTTTATAGTGTGCTTGGCGAATAAATAATTTATTGTTTTGATTAGAAATAAATTTAAAAAAAAAATGTTAGTCAAAGTTTTTTTTCTCGTGGTCCAGTTTTTTTGAATAGTCATTCTGAATTGTGTCATTTTGATTATATAATAACATTTTTTAACGGATTTTAGTGACTGTATGTTACTGTTGTTAGGATGATTGGATTGGGATAAACTGGTTGTTTTTCGTAAATTTTTATGGAATGGTCTTAATGTTTATAAGAAATCTTGAAAAGAATCAAACCCTTAGTTACCGAATTGGGAAAGCGGAGGGGGTAATGGGCAGGTGTGAGAACTAATTCTTCCAATAATATTCTTTTTTTTTACACCCAGGGCAGCGATGTCACGAAAAGGGTTCTACCGGTTCTATAGATCTGGTAGCTAAAATTTTCAAAGAAGTTGTCCCGAAAAATTCTGGAAATTTGAACGAATTTTTATTATAAATTTTTCAAATTTTCTCATTTAAACGTTCTTTTTAATAATTTGCAAGCAATTCAAATCACTAAACCTCTAAATGACTTTCAACCACGTGAATATGTTCTTCAATTTTTATGAAAAGGGCACAGAACAGCAGATTCTCGTGAAAGTATTCACGTTAAGCTTTCAGAGCTCGAAAGTACTAATTTTGAAGATTTTAGAATATATTGTTTTTTTGAATATTAATACCTTCTGGAAAAAAGTGACTACAAAATTAGCGAACCGGTACCCCCTATTTTTACGTGACATCGCTGACCCAGGGGCTCATTTGATACTCATTTATAATTGTGCCTTATAATTATACTTAAATTAATCCTAAAATTTCTTTTAACACTGACTAGAGAGATGTCCTGACACAACCTATTATAAAGAGTCAAACAACGATTAATGAGATTATTGCCTCGTATCGTGAGTTTGCCTTGACTTCTTCCATTGGACGCTGAGCTCTCAAACTGTATGGTACATTTCTAATTCTGACTTTATCCTTGATAGGTTGTGAGTTAACTTTATTATTTAAGACGACAAAAATTACTGAGCAGCAAGCAATCTGTTGACCATCTCTGATAGTGAGCATGTTCAGTAAGTTGACGCGATGTTTATAAGGAGACAGGTGAAAACGATTTTGCCAACCCACGTCTCTCAGACAAAAGAGGAGAAATTACTTCTGAATTGATATAGTCATATCCAGATGTTTTTTGAAGTTTAGTTTGGGGTCAAACCAAACACCAAGATCCTTTATCAAGCTCACTCGATAAACTGCAGTATCACGTATTTTGTAAGTGAAAACATCTGGATCCGATTTTCTCCTCTTCATCTAACCAATCTATGATTTGCGTGGTCTTCCCGCTGGCTCTCACTGATTTCATGAATAACTCTTTGGCTAACATATCATCGCTTGTTTGAAAATTGAAAAAAGTCATAATAAAGCAGTTCTTCTTTGAGAAGCTCTTGATATAATTTCCCTGAGAAAAAGTTTGCTTAAATCGATTCATAATTATTAATCAAAGTTAAACTAATTTCACACAATTTTCAATAAAATAAAATCAATCATGGTTTATTGCATCTTTCTTGTTTGCATTGCATTGAAACATATGATGCAAAAAAAAAATGAAATAAAAATACGTAGTACGAAAAAAAATATTAAATTAATAATATCCTAATGACCTAAATTTTTCAAATTGAAATAAATATGACACATTTGTTTCCTCCCATTTCATGTCTTTTTTTTTCGTTTCTTCATTCAACAGCCACCACATATATAACAAATTGTGAGAGAATAAAAATATGAATTATTGCACATTATCACTTATTTTCATACTTGAAATGTCTTAAAACATTTATTTTATTGCATTTCATGCACTCACTCAAATTCGTGTATACGAATGTGTATAATTGAGTGCACCCGAAAAATTGCAAATATTTTAATATAACGAACAAATAAACAAGAAGAAAAAAAATTGAAATATTTATTACATCTCATAACATTTTTATTATATTATTATACTGATTATAGCTCGTTTTGTGTTAACATTAATTTTTTTTTTCTCATTTTTTTACACTTTTTTTTTGAAGTAATAAACACACACACACACATCAGTTGCAAATAAAAAAAAAGTTCAAGGAGGTGGAGAGATAACATTAATTTGTCAAATATTCTCATGTACTTTAATTTGTGCTGCTGCACTTGTTGCATTTTTATTACTTAAAAATATTCTTTTTCGTTATTTATTTTATTTTTTTTTTGTTGTGTGTTATGTTACTTATTTAGTTGATGTCATTATTAATGGAATTTTTATGTGATGTGTTTATTAAATTAAATTAAAAATTTACAAATTTAGGTCAATCATGAATTGGGACAAGGGTATGCGTTTTTGTGAATATAAGGAAATAAATTAGGACTATAACATTTTTTTTATCGTTTAACTGCTTTAACCTTCAGAAAAATGAAAGAATGTTTTTTCTTTGTTGGAATACGAAGAGATTACACAACACACGCAACAGATGTTTTTTTTTTAACTTAATAATGATACAATTTAAATTCTTTCTTTATGATTAAAATTATCAAACTAAGAATTCTCTTTTACTTTACACTAAAAAATCTGGTAAAACAAGATTTGGTATTTTAAGTTTTGCCATAATAATATAAATTATCCAGCAAATGAGTATCCCGAAAGAATTTTTGATTTTTTTTAAGTTTTCTTGATATTAAAATTGTACAAGGCCGAGGCAAGTGAAAAAAATATTCCTTGTACGATGTAAACTTTTATACGGTTATATTTTTTTAGCGTCCGTTTTACAGTCTAAGTTGATAATGCCCCGAGCAATTACACATCAAACAACAACAACATTGAAAGAGTAAACGTTATCATAAATCTTGGAATATGACTCGACTCAAAAATCAACTTTAAGCATCATATCAACGTGACGATAGCCAAAGCCTCTCGCATACTAAGTCTTGTTAAACGTTTTTAACGGTCTCTTTGAATTAAGAGCCTATACAAATCTTTTGTCAGACCCATTCTTGAATATGGGAACCTAGTCTGGAAATCTTGGCTGGAAGAAGAGGTTCCATTTAACTCCTTATAGACATTGACTCAACTTGATCAACATGCTGACTTTACGAGATCGTCAAGAAATCGCTTGTTGCACTTTCGTTCATGACAATACAAACTAGAATATCAACTCCGAATTTATAATATCAAAATTCGAGAAGATGGATAATCCTCATGACCTCCTTGTAGAGCGAGTTTTCGGGCAGACTTCCTCTTCATAGATATACTCTGCCAACAGCACCATCAACAGTTGCACTGAGAAAGAGCTTTTCTTGGCATACGTTGGGCTTTGCTTCACGCTTGCGGGGGTACAATTTTAAGTTTTCGAATGTTTTTAGCGCGCTTAAGCTCTTCAGTGTCTCAAGTAGTTGAACTGGAAACTTTCAATGAATTGTATCGGCCTTTACTTAACAATTCAAGTTTTCTATTAAAATTATAATGATTTTTTTGTCTATTTTGTTTTTTCCATAATAAATTCTTGTCTTATTATAAATGTAGCGCGTGCCATTATTTTTCGAATAAATTATTAATGTTTTTTTTTCATTTTTAAGATTTTTAAGCGGAAGTAGAAAATTTGATAAATCAGATCAGAATTTACGTAAATTGAGTTTAAGCTTATCTCATATTCTGGAGATAATTTTCTTTAAATTTCACTTATAAATAATTATTTTAGTTCATTCCAGGTAAACTGATATTTTTTTGATTGTATACCGTAATGATTTATAATAAATAATTTTTTCGCGTCTTATCAATCATTGTTACCAATCCGATTGATCCGGTTCGTACTCTAATTTTAAATTCAATGTAAGACACAAAGAGGAAAATAAACTCACGCCCATATAATTATAATTATTTTGTATCTCAGTCATAATTTCAATTCCTAATTTATTCGCGGTTGCTTTAATTTTCTTCTGTTTTTTTTCTTTTTATTATATTTATGATTCTTCATGGTCATGTATTTTACTTTTAATAACGTTATGTAATTTGCAACATTGTTGCAATTAATTGAAACAAAAAGAGCATATAAGGACTCCGCCCTGTTGAGTTTTTTTTACCTCTTTTTTTTAAATTTCATCATGGGAAATTCAATTTCAATTAATAATAAATTTTAATTCATTTAAGTTAAATTTTTTTTCCCTCATATTTTTTTAAACTTTTATGTGTTGAAAATAATGAGATGCAATTATCGTTACAACTCTGATAACATGCGAACATTTACTAAATTATTATTATTTATTTATTATAACATTTACTCAAATCATGTAATTTTAATGCGCGTAAAACTTGCTTAGAGTATAAATTATGTTATTATTACATGTTTTCAGGTAAGATATTCATTTAATTTATTTTATATTAAATAAAAAAAAAACTAAAGAATATGAAAATATAGGCATAAGATAAGATAATAAGAGAATAAAGGAGTGACTTGGATAATTTCCCTGTAATTTTGTTATTATCAAATCGTTTTTTTTTATTTTAAATGTTTATGTGCAATATGAGTTTTGTTTCAATAAAATATGTATAAAAATGATCTGGTAAAACTGAGCTTTTAAGGGCACCGGAGGTGAGAATACAAATTGAATGCTCTTAAATAGAAACGAGTCAATTTCTTTCGGATATCTTGGTCTTATCCGTTATTATAATGTTTTGTGATGGCCTAAAAGAAGGCATATCAGGTACTTTTGATGAAAAATCGGGATTTGAAAGCGAAAAGCGGGTCAATTAAAAACTGTTAATTTTTTACAAGACTGAAGTTTTCAACGACCTTGTCAGCCTCGAGGAGGGATTTCTCGGACTCCCAGGACCCTCCCCACCATCCTCGCAGTGTTATCAACGACTTTTATCCTGACTTTCTATATTTTTGCTGTTTTTCAACTTTTTTCTTGGTGTAAATTACAAAATCAGCTCTTAGCGCCGTTTGTAGGGTCCAATAAAAAATTCAGATACAAGACGCTGTAATTTTTGATTCTCTATCGATCTGCATACTCATCAACGACTTTTCTGATAATATTATTTTTCAATGTTAAAAATCGGGACAAATGAAAGACCGATCGCGAATCGGGACATTGATTCAAAAATCGGAATTGTCCCTCCCAAAAGTGCGCAAATGCTATGCCTACCTGAAAAAGATTTTCATCAACGGCGAAATATCTTAAGTAGTGAAAACAACTTTGCAATGGATCCCTTTTTTCTACACGCCTAGTGATGGTGTCAGAGGCTCCTTAATTGATTGATCACCTCTTTCGCTTCAGATAAGGGGCATCTTTTAATAAAAAGGGAAAAATGTCAATGAACAAACATTGAATTTTGAGGATGAATCAAAAAAAAAATTAATGATATAAAAATTCGATTGAGAAGTAAAAAATATAATAATATCCTTTCCCACGCCTTTCAACTCATTTTTTTTTTCATTGGTCTTTCTTTTTTTTATTGTTATTATTATTATTATATTTAACTTGATTTTGAATTATTTTAACATGCACAATCTTTGCTTTATTCGCTTTGGTCATAACAAAAGAATACAACAATAAAGAGCAAAAACCACCAAGGTCCCTTAAACAAAATACAAAAAATTAATTGGACAAGTTTTTCGGATGGATGCATGATTTTGCCTTAAAACAAAATAAAAATAACTCTTCGGATACTATTATTAGTTACTTGCAAGGCAATATTGGTTATAAAGTTATATTTTAAATTAGTAACAAATGGCCAAAAAATACAGAAATAAACGTTTATAATTTAAATATTGTATTTATATTTATTTATATGCATTTATATTGGTTATAATTGGTTATAATTTTCAATTTGTGACAAAAAAGTGGTTATAAATGACTCATATATTATTGTTACGCAAATGTTGTTTTTGATGAATTTGAAAATGTTCAAGTTTTCGTTCTTCTTTGTGAACATATTTTATTTATTTAAAAAAATATTATTTATTTTAATTAAATATTTTATTGATTAATGGATTTGATAATTCTGAAAGAATTAAAATAAGTTCAATTATTTATTTTCCTCTCAGCTTTTGAATAAAATTTACAATATAATTACTGAAAAAACGAGAAAAAACTTTTAATAAATCAGTTTATGATCTTAGAAAGTCTTTTTCTTAATCAAAAATGTTAATGACAACGAATTTTCATCCGTATCTTAGACCAGCTTATTAATTTTTCAGAAATAGTCGAAATAATATAAAAAAATGAATATACGCTCAAGACTTTTTGACAAATGAAAAAAAAAATTCTTTTATTTTCATTATTATAAAGAATTAAAATAAATGAAATTTATTTAAAAGAAAAGTCTGGTTACTAAAGCTTTTCTATTATAATAATCACATGCAATATTTTTTAATCAAAATCTAATAATTGATAAATGCATATTTTTCATATTAATATTATTTTAATGTAATTTGAAATTTGAAAAATTTCTCCTCAACAATAAACTTTTTAACTTTTTTTTTTTGGATAATTAACAAATTTAATTGATATTTATTTACTATTTAAATATTTTTACTCAGAAAAAATCCGTTCATACATTTCATCATCATATTCATGATTCATACAAATACCATACAACATAAACAAGAAAAGTGGAAATATTTATTACTCAGTATTTATATTTCTCATTTATAATT
Source organism: Culicoides sonorensis (assembly GCA_900002565.1). Lineage (NCBI taxonomy): Eukaryota > Metazoa > Arthropoda > Insecta > Diptera > Ceratopogonidae > Culicoides > Culicoides sonorensis. Next base: position 1,040,230 of record LN483378.1, read on the forward strand.
TTCGTATAGATACTATACAACACATACACAACAAGTGGTTATAATTTAGTAATATACATTTATAAAAATTATTATTTTTATTTCTGCATATTACTAAACATTTCGTTACTTTAACAAGTTATAATCAATTTATAAGTCGCAATATATTTTGTTATCCGGCCTAGGTTACTTGTGTGTATCAAAAAAAAAAACAAAAAGAAAAGAAAATACACAATAAAATTTAACAAAACAAAAAAAAATTAAGCCTTATCTAGGTCAATGTCCTTCTGATTATTGGTTCTCGCGATCTTTTTTTTTCTCCACATTAAAAGCGAATATCTCGCATAATATATTGTTCAGTTGATTGTTTCATGCAAACATATATTTTTACATTTCAAGGATCGGGTTACGATAAATCTTGTAATGTAATTTAACAACAAAACAAAACAAAAAAAATGACTCAATTCATGATAAATGTATATTCTCAAGAATTATTAAATAATAAATTTAATCTTTTATGAATGAATATGAGCTTATTATAAGCGATACTTTTTGTGTGTGTAACATGAATTTTAATAAAATAATTGTAATACTCTAATAATACACTTGAAAGAAGTTTAACCGGCTTTTGATTTTGTTTCTCTTGTTTATTTATGTTTTTTAACAAAAAAATTGAGACATGCCTGCCACTGGATGGTTAAGAAAAGTGCATTCAGGTGGGACTGAATTCATTGACGCTAAAGCTCAAACTCCGTCGTCTAAATCATGAAGGCCTTAAAAGTAAGGCACCCATTAACTGAATGAATCACTTAGAACTTTGAGCGCAGTACAGTTGAACGACAAGCGACCCGTCTTTAGCAGTGCATTTTTTATTATTTTTTTGCAAAATGCGCAAAAAAAGTCATCCATATAAGGAAAATCCCTCATGATTGTGCTCTTATACGTTGAAACACAAGTTCTCATGCATTTCAATCACATAATATGAGAAAGACCACCCCAGAATTGCATAATGTACATTGCTTTGTAACAAATATGTAATAAATAATATAATATGATGCTGTTTTTTTGTTGTTGTTGTAAAAGAATTGTAAAACAAAAGACCGATCATTGCATATTTATAGGAAATCATAAAAAAAATATGTTTTGTATATTATTTGAAGAATACATAATATTGAGGAAGCAGTTGAGTTTTTTCCCTTTTTCATCAACGTTATGCATACGACCATCATGAACATTTTTATCACAGTGCAACAAAAAAAATTCAAATTTAAACTGAATCATAATCATCCTGCATCCATGAATCAATTTTAACTGAATTTTTGTCCTGTTTATTTTTAGTTATCAAAAAATGTTCTGAATAAATTTTTTATTTTGTTGAACAGTGCTTAATTGTACTCGTTTAAGCCTATTTTAAGCGTGAGCGCACAAGTTAATGAATAATTGTTGCCTAACTTTAAACGATAGGAGAAAAATAGCCTATCATTATATCGATTCATTGCACGCTCACTTAATGTATATTGGTTAAAATTGATTGAATAGCTGCACTATACATATTAATAATAGTAATAAACAATAATAGGCTATATTAAATTAAATACATAATAATATTAATAAAACAGCAAAACAAAACAAATAACAAACCACAATAACAACAACAACAACAAATAATAAAAATTATAATAAAATTGCATTTATCGTGATGCACTTTTTTTTTCTTATTTACTCTGTTTTGTTACAAATTTGTACTCTATCATAAAAATTATAACCACGATATGATACTCTTTTTTATTATTTCTGCAAGTACATATGAATGGATGGGAAATTAATAGAGAGAAAAGATGATGCGCTAGTAATTTACACATTTAAAGGCTGTTAGGCTGTCGATGCTTTTTACGACTCGAATGCATGGAATTGTAAACATAACATGATAAATTACATGAAAAAATGGCAACATAAATTATTTTTATGATGATGTTTTTATTTGTTTGTTTACTTCATCATGGTTAGCAGCGAATCAACTCAATGATTCGCTTTAAATTATGGCTTCTAGTAAAAAAAAAGTTGCTGGAAATTGTTTGCTTACGAATATCGAATAAACTGCTTTGTTTAAAATGGGTGTTGAGTTTTTTGACTGCAGCTATACTTAAATTTACTTTACTGTGAATTTGAAGATATGTCGAAAGTTCAGTCTTTTTGTGATCGATAAGTGCGATATAAATCTTTTTAGTGTCGTATGGCCAACACCAACTTTGAAAAAAGTTTAAAACATATATTGACAGCTTGCGTCAAAAACATCCTTATTCAACGACAGTTTCACTAAAATCGATATCGTGAATTTTTAAAACAACAGAATTTCCAAAATCGTGCAAAGTACCAAATGCGCAGATAATCAGAGACATTACTGAAATTGCGAAACAACGCAGAAATTTAAAAAATAAAAACTTAGAAGTGCAAAAATCGAGGTATTTTGGAAAATCACGTGATTCTTAAAAAATCATGAACCTTTAAGGATGATGATCGATATGAACTTTTTGAAAAAGATAATAAATTCATATTAGTTGAAAGAAAAAATAAACGAAAAACAAAAAAAAAATCATTTTGAATCTGAAGTTAGAACCTAAAAACAGACCTGAATCGGAATCTAAATACGAACTGATTTACATAACTAAAACGCCAACTTTTATGGATGAAGGTGAATTATCGAAATACATGAAGAATGAGCTTAAGATAAAGGATCACAGTTGCCATCTAATTGTGCCCTACGACAAAAGAAGATCGGAACTTCGCTATTTGAATTTTAAAGTAAGAGTTTTAAAATCTGACTTAAATATTCTATTAAAAATTAGTAGCTGACCTGAAGGAGTAGTACCGAGAAAATGGACAACTGGTCGCGAAAAAAAAACTTCAATGAACAAAATCAAACATCAAATCAACGTTATCGAAACCAGGATGATCAGAGTTTAAAAGGGCATCGTGGACCTTTTAACCAAAACCAAAATTTTCAACGCTACTGACAAACTTCAAAAAAGAGGTTAACGTTTATTATCAAAATATGTCTGGAATGACATCTCACTTGACTGTAGTAAATAGAATATTAGAAAGCTGTACATATGACGTAGTAATTTTTACTGAAACCTGGCTTCGTTCTCATATGTAACTAAACTGCTATTCTGTTCTTTGGTGAGATCGAAACTTGAATATGCTTCAGTTGTTTGGAACATGGTTGGTACTGTAAATTCCTCAAGAATTGAATCAGTACAAAATCAATTCTTGTTATTCGCCCTGCGAAACCTTGGGTGGAGGAGAGACACTTATGTCTTACCAACATATGAAGCAAGACTAAAACTTCTTGATATGGAAACACTACACGCAAGACGAAGAAGATTTGACATCACGTTTTGCTATGATCTGATGCTTAAAAATATAAATTGTGACATACTCTGCAATAAAATCATTCATAATCAACCTGCTCCACACAATCTGAGAAGACGTAGGCTCCTATAAGTTCCATTTCATCAACGGAACTACACTTTTAACGAACCTTTTAGTAGGATTGCAAGATCTTTTAATGAGGTATCGACCTTGACTGAGGATAATTCTAGTAGAGCTGTTTTCATCCATAGATTAAAATTAAATTAAATAAAATTCTGTACTTATAATTTGGCACTGAATGAATAAATAAATAAATAAGTTTGATCTACAAATAAAAAAAACTCTGGAATTTTTAGGAATCGCAAAAAACCGCTAAATTATCTAGAACTAATATTCTGCAGTTTTCCACTATTCTGGAAAATTTTAAAAATTCCGTAATTCTGTAAAATTTCGCGATCATAACCATTTTCTAAAAGTTACGCATTTTTTTAAATTTTTCTCTTATCGAGGAAAATATCAAAATCGTTGGTTTTTAGGAGCAACCAAATTCGTTATTTTCCTTTAAAAAAGCGGATATGATATTTATCCAAAAACTCTTTCTCATCATGCATCAATCATTTATTTTAACTTTTTATTTCTCAATTTCATGATGAAATCCACGATCGATTAAATCGATCACTTATTATTGGTTCGTAAAATTAAATTAAAATGATCAAAGAAAATACAAAAAAACATAAAAAAATTATCGAAACATAAACCAGTTTTTTTCAACAACATTATGCATTTTGATTTTCATTTCATATTTGCCGATCTCTTATATTTTTTTCTCATACATATGAATTGCAAATTGCATGCTTATAACAAATAAATCATACATTGATGTCAGTCAATTTGGTTATAATTTATCGAGCCAAAAACTTACTGTGATATTGCGCGATTTCACATATATACATTGAAAAATGCGACTCAAGTTGAAAAAAAATTATTATCATCATGATGACAAGTTATGATTTCAATAATACGTTAAAAAAAAAATTAAATACGTTTATTAATGATCTTCATGACATCTTTCAAAAATAATGTTATTATTGTTATCAAATTATTCGATTATTATATTTGTATCTTAGAGACAATCAAGGCAAACATTTTAAATTGAACTGTATTTCTAATCAATTTAAAATTTAATAGAAATGCCAGACGAGACAGAAATATATTGAGATGGAATCAATGACACTTGGATATTAAGTTCAAATTATGTCCATGAATTTTTTGTAATTTTTAGAATTATTGAGTGAGGATGAGTCAAAATTAACATGATTTATTGCATTTTTCATGTTTGTGTGAATCGAACCCTATTCAGACTCATTTAGGACCGCATCAGAACAAAACTCATAGATCTAAGTTAGAAATATTTTAAAATTTCATAATATTATTTAAGATTACAAATGAATTTGGATTGATTTCATATGTCAAGAGAAAATTTTTAATGCGTAAAGTCACGAAAATCAAGATTTTTTTAATGCACTTTTGTGTCACCCTAGTAATTGATCGATTTTTGCGTATTGATCATAATTTCGTTTGATCTTCAATTTTTTATGTGTTGACACGACTTGAAAAATTAGCAACAATTAAATGCAACAACACTAACGAAATGCAAAGAAGAACGTAAATTGATGATTATTAACATAAATAAAAATTTATTTAATTTTTTTTTTGTGTGTACGTTTTGAATATATTACGATATTATTTGGGGTAAATGTCCGAGAACTGAAAATTTTTTATTGAATAAAGAGACGTGTGTCGCGCTTACAATAAAGTACTTACTGAAATTTTATCTTATATCGATTTCATTTGAGTGTCACAAACAAACGCCTACAAATTTATTTCTCTTCAGTAAAATTAAATGATTGATTAATTTAAAACAGAAACTGGCTAATCACACCTAAGAACATGATGAAAGTGATTTGAAAAATATGTGTAAAAATGTCTCTTAATAAAATGAAGATAAGAAGTGTTTATTAATGATATCATTAATATAAATATTATTATGAATTTGTCTTTACTGCAACATGCAAACGTTTGTGTGTGGGAAGCCATTTTTTCATAATTGCAGAGGCGTTTTCAGTATATTATTCATGATTAATTGAAATATTATGATTAGAGAACGATATTTTTCCATCATTATTTTCAGTTTAAATGTTGACAGGTGTGCAAAAATCTTACTGATATTTTGTAGAAAATCAACTTTATTTACATAATTCCTCATATTAAAGCCCACGTTAATGCAAATTTTGTGTCAATATGTGTGACAATTTGTATCAAGTTTTAAATGAATATTTACATATCATAAATAAAGTAAGGCACGTGTCGACCGGAAATGTATTGGCGAAGAAGAGAAATTTTCTCACACAAATTCTTAGTTTATGTATTTCGATTTTAATTTAATCACGGCACAGGAACTCTTTTTTTCTGTCATAGCTAGAAAAAAAAACTTTCAAAAATAAATCGCAGTTTTACCAGTTGTCTGAGTGACAGAGCCAGAGAGATTAAGAAATTAAAAGAGAGTGAGAAACAGAAGAGATAGAGCAGAGATAAAAAGTGAGTGAGAAACAAGGAGAGAGAGGAGAAAAAGAGATCGGGAAATAGGAAGAGAGTGGGACATAGAAAGAGATAAAGAAAGAGTGAAAGATAGAGAAAGAGAGAGAGAGAGAGAGAGAGGTGAACAAAATTTCTTCAACATTCTAAAGGAAATCACTTTCAAATACCAATCCATAGCAATTTTTTGTTATTTTTGAACAAAAATAATTCCTCATCATCTGGTTTTCGAAACCGTGGGTTGATTTGGAGCAAGTATAAAGTAACATTTCTGTAAAGTGAAATGAAAGTTGGTTGAAATAAAAGCGAAATTTATTTTGAAGAAAAAGTTATTTCCTTTTCCTCTCAGAACCTATCTAAATTTCAAATGAATGAATGAAAAAAAATAGCACAATACAAAAATTATTTAAAAAAAAATCACAAAAGAATATAAAAACATAAAAGAAAAAAAAATGAAAGGTTGTCCTTGAAATTGTGTTATCATCATCACACACACACACACACATACGTTGCTAAATGCACAAACAAACACAGAACTAATATTTTATTGACCACTTCTCGCACTTGTTTGATTTCGTTTTGTACATGTGTGTAAAGCGAAGAGAATCAAGAAGAAAAAAAAATTCATTGTCAGTGCAATATTATAATGAATGACATATAAAAGAGTGTGAAAATTTATAACACAAAGGAGAGTAAACACTAAAAAAAACGATGTTAGTTCAATTGCACAAAATAATTTATTATTATCTTCTGTATGGGTTTATGTCTGTGTTAAAATGTTTATTGTGAATACCCGGTGTTCTTATTATTTATTTATTTTTTTTGCGCTTTTAGAGTTTTTTTTTTGTTGCGCCAATTTGCACAAATCATGATGCAAAATACACACTTACAGTATTATTTATTTAGCGCATTCAACTCAAGACTTTATACGACTTTCATAGAAATGAGATAAAAGTGTGTGATATTTGTTGTTGCTATATTTTTATATAAAAATAAAGGTCAAAATACCATGCAAGGTTAAATAAGTGCAATAACATCATCATTCTCATCCTCATAATAGCGTCAACACTGATTTCAATTCTTTTTTCCTTTTTTTTTATATTTGTGTAGAAGTGTGTGGAATGTCCGGATTGTTGTTTATTTTTCGAAAAAAAAAATATGTTAACGATGTGATAAATATTCAAATTAAATAAAAGTATGATTGTCAGTATTTATTAGAAAAAAAGGTCATGTATTTCACATATAAAAAGGGAAAATAAGTGCGTAAAAAAAGAGTGACATAGATACAGTGTAATGTAGGTATGTTTAAAAGAATTCATGTCATAATTACAAATCTCACCTGTTATTCACTCAATCAGGTGTAAAGAGTACCGGTTTTTGTTTTATAAAAAAAAAATTTCAATCATATGATTTCATTTCAATTTCAAAAAAAAACCTACACAAGCACACACACATTTATCGTTAATGAGACACAAACGTAATGTGTACACGCATTTCAATTTCATCTTGACACCTACTTTTTAAAATACTTGACCATTTCATAGCTCTAGACATAGAGAAATATATAAAAAAAAAAGATAAAACATAGACTATTTGGCGTCACAATGTCTCTTGAACTTGTCTATTTTACATATTACAATATATGGTTTTTTTTGTTGTTGTTAATTTAATTTATAATCTACAGTGGCGTAGATACAAAAACTTAAATGTGACCATAATTCGATTGAATGATTTCACTTATTGATTGTACTTAAATTTTTACATGACCTTTAATTATTGTTAGATGTCATAACGCGTCACTGCCTCTTTTTTTTTGAAAAAATTAGAAGTATGTCATTTTAAAATTCAAATTGTAACTCGTGCAAATGATCACGCGTTTACATTTATAAAAAAATGGGTAATTTCATTGATCAACGTGTCATAAATTTCACATATGTGTTAAAATTTATTTTGCCTAATCATTGAAAATGACATAGGCATGAGAGTTATGAAAAGAGTTAGACTTTGACTTAATCAATTTTTTTGAATATTATGACGTAAACTGAAGTTCTTCAAGTCTTTGCTAAAAGATTATAAATGATTCATATTAAATGTATCTATGATGGTGATCGAATAGTAGAACTTAAAAAAAGCCAAGACCTTGATCTAGAAACTAGAATTGTACCGAGCAGAAACTAGATGAAGGTTTATATACTGATACAGATTACAAAATTTAACATTGATTACTTAATACTATTCTTAAATTATAATCTACTAATTCTAAAATCAATTTTATCACAGGCTGCATTTAATTCCCTCATCACTCTACTCATGGGGTTAGTAAGTGTAATTTCTCCTGCTAGCTTGGACTTCAAACAAGCGGGGATGTACTGGACATAACAGGTTCAGAGAAAAAAGAAGCTCTGAACAGTGCAACTTTGAAGTAAAGATGTCAAAATCAAACATGAGCGTTGCAGTTGATCGACGACTTTCCAAAGACTCCAGGTTGAATCTTTGACACATTTGCTGATAGTTGCGATTGTTATGATCACGAAGGATGGTTTTAAAAACCTTTTCTGGATTTTCTCAATTCTAGTGGTATATTGTTGGTAATGAGGCGACCAAACCACATTACAATACTCGAGAACCCAACGAACGAAAGTATAAAAAAGAGTTAACTGGACCCTTGGGTCTCGAAATTCAGAGGTTTGACGTAAGATAAAACCCAGCATTTATTTAGCTTTTCAATCGAATCAAAATCCTTCATTTTCACGCCCGTGACAGTGAAAAATTTGAAGTCTACACTTTTGATTAATGATATTTCTTTTTAATTATATAAAAGACTTTTGATTGCTTGTAATTAATAATTGAATATATTCAGCTGCTAGACATATTGTTTGTGATTGATTGTAAATTTTCCTTACATGAAGTTATGAAAAAAACATGATTTTTACTTAGTTGCAACCAGTTTTTAAATTAATAATCATATAATTGCAAAATAAACATTCAATCTGAATAAAATACAAATAATAATAATTAAGAGAAAAAAAAAATATGATATAAAAGTAGGGCTGAATGTGCATATTAATCTCTTTATCTTCTAAACATGGTCTGTTGAATTTGTATTATATCAAAAGTATCACTAATAACAAAAAGAACCTGAATAATCAAGTTGTTGATTGAAGATTGATGATGAACAACAAGAAAAAAGATGAAGAAGAAGAAGTGTATCAAGTATAATAATGATTGAATATAATAATAACAATAATATATAATATATAAATAAAAACAATGTACAATTAAGGTAATGTTCACTTGTTAAAATAACGTAAATAATATATTTAATTTTTTATTGAAATAAAAAGAAAAAAATAGATAAAGGCATAATCATGTTTAATATAATCAGAGCAAAAATGAATGCCTTTTCATAAATAAATAATAATGATCTAGAAGTACAAGTATATTAAAGGAGGCGCCATCAGCTGTGCTTACTTTTGTAAATTATATTAATAATAATAATAATAATAAAACCTTTTTTGATCTCCACAGTTGATCGCAAATTTTTTTTTTTCATATAATATATAATTTATATCATGAACGATACACACCATATAAAAATGTAATTCTCAAGTGATTTCCAATCAAACCTTAAACGGTATTGTTTACGTTTTCTCATGATTGCAATTTTTTTTTGTTTAATTTTTGTTTCATTTTGCTCTGGATGTTGTTCAACTGCTTATTTAATATATAAAAGTAAATTAAAATAAAATCCCACCAACGATGCACTTGTGTGTGCGAACCACACACATTTTCACTTCACTTCACAAAACAAAACAAAAAGAATCGTCTTAATAAAACTAGTTAACCTTTCAAAAAGGATATAAAAAGTTAAATTTCAGCGATATTTGAAAGACGTCATATGAAATTCCCAGTTCCTCTTAATACCTTTATTCTACAAGTTTTAGTTGCTTAGATAATCAAAAAATATATTGTTAAGTCATCACCACATGACTTTCCTAATAACACGTGCAAACAAATATTTGAATTGAGTTTGTATACCTTTAATTTTTGGTTTTGCTTGTTTATCCCATTTGAACTTGAATATGATCCCACAGTTTTACCGGGAATTTATTACATCAATTTAAGAAGATGATGTCAATTATCACCTTAATTTCACCTTGCTTTGTTGTAAATTGCGTTTCTTTTAAAATGTATTCAAGCAAATGAATATTCATGAAAAATGTTTCAAAATCATAAAAAAAAAAATAATTGGGATTATAATATTTTTCCAGGTTATATGATCAGGTTAGATGATAAAAATGAAAGCAGAAAAGTTTTAGAAAGGGAAAACGCTTACAATGGTAAATGGATGCCAATCTTCTGAAACATGATTTCGAATTGAGCTCAATAGGTAAGATTTAGTACAAAGAAATTTATTGCACTCATCATTTTAATGTTAAATTTATTCTTCAGTTATAGTTTAATTATGTTAATTCAGTTCTTCTACTATTCAAAAAACGATATTAACTAACTTAAATTTGTTTTACCTTGACGAACTAAAAGTAGGAAAAAACAGGAATTTTAAATATGGTACCGGATCTAGACGAATGTATTTTGTTGATGTAAAGAATAGTAATTAATAAATTAACTTAAGCAGAATTACTTTTTTAATGTACTCAAAATGAGCTGAAAACAACACATTTCAGTAAAAGTGACAGGAATTTGTGATGCAGACAGGGATACTGATCGATATACTAACACGAAAAATATTTTTTTAAAAAACATCAAAAACAGCGGTTTAACCGTGACTTTATATAGATAAATTCTTAACTTAGCGTAGCTTAAACCTTCGTATACATGCATACACCTCGTACAAGTTTTAACTAGTACTAAATTTTATGTTGTGTGGATGTATACGACGATTTAGCTACGCTAAGTTAAGAATTTATCTATATAAAGTAACCGTAACGATTGTTGTTATTTTGGAATCTTATTTTAATGGCAAAGCGTCTTAATAGTGATAATTTGGCTTTAAATAGACCCACGCTGTTTCTATCTTCGACAATAATATTTAAGGATTTTCACTCTAAGATTAAAAATCGTTACAAGGAATATTATGAAGAGAAAGTCAAAAAACAGCCCACAAAAAGCCCAATATAGACCAAGGCCAGGGTCAGCATATCCACATCATCGTGTTTTAAATGTTAAGCAGTACTAGATGATTTACTTCGCAAACGACCTATTTTATTCAGGTTGCTTGCTCCTTAAGAGTGCTCCATGGATTTCAATTAAGATTCCTGTTGTGAAAATATTTTAGATTTTGATTGGAAGTGTCATTCATGAAAAAAACATCGGCTAAACTCAATCGATACCCAATAACCAGTTGTTAAAATATTCAAAAATCCATCTATTTTTACATCAAACTTACAATAAATACTAAAATTACACAATTTCTTAACTGAAAACTAACTTCTACTTTTAAAATGTAAACTAAAAGTATCAAAGCAAAAACAAAAACAAATATATTATTGACTTTGCTAAATGATATTCACAGCTTGTGCTCATAATTTATTTATACATTTTTTTTAAAAAATCCATTGCCTTATTCATTTTATTGCATTCACTTTTATTGTTATTATGGTTAAATGATTAATTTAACATGGCGCTTATTTTATTGTTTTCAATTTTTATTTTAAATGTAGAAATTTCTAGAATTTTTTTTTGTTATTAAAGAATAAATAGCAGGTGCATCATGACAAATAAAATGCACTTTATCAAGTGAACATCAAGGATAATAATAATTCAATAATAATTTAAAATATCAATTTTGACCTTTTTTATGATTAATTTTATTGTAGTTTTTACGAGGATTAGAATTAAACAGTTTAAAAAAACAGATGCCTTCAATTAACATCAAATTCATCATAATTCTGGTCATCCACCTTTAAATTTTTAAAATAGTTTTTGAAAATTAATCCTGATTATGACATAAATTTAATTCACTTTTTTTTTTATTAAATATCAATCAAAAATAAATTTGATGGACGTTCTTGTCAAATAAACTCTCTTTGAAATTAATTAAATGTTTTACATCATTTCATCCACGTGCTCACAATTTTGTTATCTTATCAAGTAAAATTATGAATTCACTACACACGTAAAATTATTTATAATATTATGGGAAAATATAAAGTATTTTAGTACAAATCACAAAATTTATTTAAACTTTGTCGCTAATTTTGTACAGTTTACATTTTTTTTTTTGAGTGTTTGCTTACTTACACACTTGCACATCAAGTGAGATTGAGATTATCGCTTAGCTTATTTATTAGAAATCAGACAAAGGTGAGTGTGACTGGAATGTTGGAATTTTTAGTTATAATGAGGAAGTATCATGAGTAATAGTTGTACTGATGGTATTTTGAGAGTGGATTTTGTTGACGCCATCTCGTACTTTAGCAACAAACAAAATTTTGAATATGCTGAAGGCTTTGGAATTACTAAGATACCAAGGTGCAGAGACGATCAACGCATTCAATTTGTTTTCACTGAAAAGTGACAGAAGTAATATCGAGTAAAGGGAATGGAGCGCTGAAAATACAGGTAAATTTTTAAAATTCAATTAAAATTTTTAACAATTTAATTTCTTACAGGAAAAGCAAAACAAGATGGAACATTAATACAAACAGGAATACTGATCGATATACTAACACGTAATATCTAAAAAAACTTGAAAAGGTTCATCGCAATTCAGACATTTAACTCATTCGCGTCATCCGTTGCGTCAACGCAACAACTACTTTGAAGTCACTTTTCAGGTTCAATTTAAAAAATTTCTTTGTCAATCTTTTTTAGAATCTTAATTTAAGATATTTTATATAGTTGAATCGTTTTTGAATTTAAACCAAAAACTAAAAAATTATGAGCTAACATTTTAAGGAAAATCACGTTTTTTTCATTCTCGTACAAGATTTCTGTACGTATTTGTGTAGCACTTATACGTATTTTATTTTGGCTCTATTGTAAAATTTTTATATGAAACCTGAAATTTTCATCGAAGAGAAAAGTATTTACTTTTACCTAAAGAATAGATCGTAGAAGAACTTTTTGTCCAAAACTCAATATTTCTAGGAGCGGTGTCGAATGAGTTAACGAAATAGAATTTTTGAAAAGTTATGGATCAAAATTATTTCAGTTCAACAATTCACTTAACTTAATCAGTTCCTCAATAAGTATCATGTAAAAAAATGATGTGATTCGATAAATACTGAATTTACATTAAAAATCAATACTTAGTGACAAAAACTGCAATGCACTTGAATGTAATTCATGAATGAGCTATACAAAATTTGATAAAATGAGTAAAGAATGTCAAGTGTCGCGATAATTTGCCAATCCCATAAAATCATTCGATATACCTGTAAAATTCCTAACATTACTATTGATAAGAACATGATTTTATAAGGCTTAATTTCAATTTTATATAATTTATAATTCAAAAAACGAGCATCACATATAAGTGTGTATTATTCTCTGATATTGGTGTTTTATTGTTTTTTTTCAATATAATTTAAATTTTACTCCCATGCATCATCATATAAAATGCGAAATAAGATATATAATATAATAAATAATGAACTCTAAACACACTAATTTAATTTTATTTTTGGCAGTATATGTGCGCGTGTGTGTGTGTGTTTATGCAAGTAAATATTTTTTTTTTGTAAGAAAGATGATCAGAGATCACACTGATGTTGATATTTTTTTGTGCATTGTTCTTTTTTTATTTATTGCTGGATTCTCTTCTATATCTATATATTTTAAGACATTAACTGATCATTTTGAAGATTCGTTTTAATGTGTAAGTATGAATGTGTGTGTTGTTGGTGCACTAAATTTACGAAGAATTTTTCATCTCGCACAACCTTAAAAACTTAAATAAATCTCAATTTTTTTGTGTGTTTGCTTTGTTTTTATATAACAATAAGTGCAATGAACTTAACAAGGCTAAATGTGCACATTTTTTGATGGTTATTATTATTAGTTCAAAAGGTTTTTCAACCGTTGCATGTGTGTGTGTGTGTATGTATTTGATATAATCAATTCTTTTCTGTTGCATGTGAACAAAATTATAATAATAAAAAATTGCTCAAAATTATTTTATCTTACAAACAGGTCGTTTTCTTTTGATGAAATTTTATACATATTTTTTTTCTGAATTTTGCTCTTTAGCATTATAATGAAATAAGGATGATGCTCTTTTTTTTATAATTTTGTCATAATATTCTCTCTAAACATTGTAGTAAATGACAAAATTCAACGGTCAAAGTGAAGATCAACGACCGATTGCATTAGTTAAATAATAATAACACTGTCAAACACGGCGAGGGTCATATCAATCTGATGGGAAATCCTTTTGAGGTCTGAAAGTACTTCATAAACCTTGAACTTTCCCGTTTACAGTTTGGAGCTAGGACATCTAGTTTTTTTTTAATAATTTTTTTAAATTTTGAAGATTTCCTCTTATATTTACTATGTAATTTTTCTTAGTTGTATTAAATGTTGATGAAAAATTTTCGTTGATTTGATTTTTTGTTAAATATTATGCAATATGTGACTTAAAATGATGTTATATTTATTTAGTTTGTAAATTTTAACATATTTTAGACAAATTTGAAAGCGAATTTTCTTCGAAAACATTGAAAATCATGAAATTTCCGAATGCCTTCTAAAAAATGTTAAGATTTTATTTAAGTGATTCGTAATTAGTATACATTTTTAAACTTATATTTTTGGTACTTTTTATGACTCACATATATGACTTTCAAAGCAAATAAAAACTTATGTTTTGTAGAAAAATCATGGTATTTTTTTCAAATGCAAAATATGACTTGTCAAAAGAAATTGCGCCGATATTGTTGGAAACTTCTCTTAGAACCTGCTTAGAACAGAGATTTAATTCACCGAAAGCAGAAAAATTATGATAAAAAAATAAAATATTTTTATTTAAACAAATAAATAGTTTAAATAAAAAAATAAAGTTTGACATTTTTATAAAAATTTATTAATTTTGTTAATGGTTTATTTAGAAAACACTGAGATTATATGATTTTTCAATGTTTTCGAAGAAAATTCGCTTTAAAATTGGTCTAAAGTATGTTAAAATTTATAAACTAAATAAATCTAATATCATTTTAAGTCACATATTGCATAATATTCAACAAAAAATTCAAATCAACGAAAATTATTCATCATCATTTAATACAACTAAGAAAAATTACATAGGAAATATAAGAGGATTCTTCAAAATTTAAAAAAATTATTAAAAAAAAACTAGATGTCCTAGCTCCAAACTGTAAACGGGAAAGTTCAAGGTTTATGAAGTACTTTCAGACCTCAAAAGGATTTCCCATCAGATTGATATGACCCTGGCCGTGTTTGACAGTGTAATATATGTTTCATAATTTTATTAAATTTACTTGTCACTTGTTGATCGTGGTGAGTTTTTTTTTGATTTTGATAAAATTTAGATTTGGTGTTATTTAATTGAATTGTTTATTAGCTTTTTCTCTGGCAGGTCAAGGTGATGGTTCAATAAATTTTTGTTTTGTTCTCTCATATAAAATGATGAAAGTAGTGAATTTAATTGTGTTTTCTTTAAAACAAAATTTCTTCTACAAATAAATAATAGACAAAAAATTCGTCCTTGTAACCGTTACCTCAAATCAAAAGTTTTTTACAAATAAACAAACAAATAAAATTAAAACCAATATTAATTAATGTTAATCCATAAAATTTGTTATCTTAGGTCAGTTTCATTTTAAATTTAGAAATCATATTATTTTCGTTTTAATGCGTCATTAACATAATTATAATCATTGAATGTTATTTTTAATAAATAAAAAACAATGAAAGTTATGACAAGAAAAAAATCAGCATTCTTAATAATATTAAATTAGTAGATCAACTCAGATTTCTAGAACGGTCTCCACAGAAGAGAACCAGCACTCAGATCTACAGACAGGTCCATTGTGTATACCCATTTATCATTATATCGGATGAAGAAGGAATCAAATCTAGAGAAACAACTAAAGAAAAGAGTCCACTAGACCTGGTTCATTTCAGGAAAGTGATCACACCTTCTCAGAAAGCTAAGCAAAACTTCACTCAAAACTACACGAATCTAAACCCAAAACCATATAATTCCGATTTAAATAATTTATGTGTGTAAAAATTCACATAAACGTTATTTATTAAAATTAAAGTAAAAAAAAATGTAAACAATATAAAAATATTTTAAGATTTTTAATATTTATGTGACAACACACTTCATAATTTTTTTCTGTTTAATTTAAAAAAAAATAAAATAAACAAACATAAATAAGTAGTTAAATAGCAACGACAAGAAATATAATCACATAATGAATGCGCTAGAAATCAGGTGTGTGTGTGTACTTTAGCGTATTTTTGCTAATCAGTGATGATGAGAATAACGTTAAATAAATAATAAAAAAATAAATTAAAAAAAAATATAGAACATATGATGTGAATGTGAAACAACGACGACGTGAAAATGTGCACAGAATTCAAAACGTAATTAATTTCTTTTATAATTATTTTTTTTTCTAACCAATTTTTGCAATTTACACTTGATATCAACATTGTATTTATTTTTTTTTTAATTATGGAAGAAATGTGTGTAAATTTAATTGATATAATAACATCATTTAACGATGTTATTGAAATAAATAAACAGTATTTTGATTGAAAAGAGAAGAATTGACGAAGGGAGAGAAAGAAATGTGATCCATATAAAAGTTGTAATTGAAATGATAAGAATGTAAGCTGATAATATTGAAAATATAGGAAGGACCTTCATGATTTGCAAATGAAATTCAAAGTTACTGGTAATTTTAAATTCATTATTGATGAAAATGATACTAAGAAAATGTTATGTGAGACATTTAAGTTAAGTATGAAAAATGTTCCTGTCTAATGAGTGCAGTCGTACTAATCATAAAAAAAATATATTGTAACAAACAACAATTCCAAGTAGTTGCATATTCATTCTCACCTTACTTTCATAGATGAAATATTTTTACAACATCACAAAAGAATGTAACTTGCTTTAAAATGAAAATTGTTACTTTTTACATTGATTTCTTGTCTAATTAACAAGCTTTGAAAATGAATTTCTGTAAAACCAGTAGCATTAACCTCATGATTCAAGGAAAATCCTTACACATGAATTTTTTTTTTTTTATTTCCTTGTAATTGAGGTTTTGATAGGAGTGGTCCATTTTTTTTTATCTCATATATTTAAATATTTCGATTTTGGAGTATGCGCACTTCGATTTTATCCCGATCAGCAGCATCAGTCTATTTTTAAACATCCTAATTAAAAAATATTGTTTTTTTTGCATTGATTTCACCTTGATAAAAATAAATCATTGTAAAATATTCATTTGTTTTATCTTTTTTACTTGTGTGTAGGTGTAATGCTATCATTAATTGTTGCATTTTTAATTACCATGAACCAGAAAAAGAAATAAAATTGAGCCAATAACAGATAAGAGAGGCGTGACTTTTATTATGCATTTTTATTCAAAGCATCATAAAATGTATAAAAATTGTTATTAAATTCCAAGTATTTTTATTATTTTTCAAATTGTATGAATTTAATTTTATATTAAAACTATCAGTCACCCATTAGATGTTCTCAAACTTCTTCGTAGAACGTAAAATATTCGACACATGTCTTTAAAATTAATTTCAAATAACTCATAAGTAAAATTATGCAATTCAAGCATTTTGCTTACTAACTCAAAATGAAAAAAAAAATTTGTAAACAGGTGTCATGCTTCGATCAGGCGCTCAATTTCGATGATTATTATTTTTTTTTTTAAAGAAAAAAATAATGACGCGATGAGTAAATCCGATAAATTCGATTTGTAAACATACATAATTGAAATTTGAAACGAACACTGTAATGAGAATATTTATCATTTCTTATTTTGTAAGAAATTAGGTTTGACGTTTCCGTAATTGACAAATTTTAAATTAAACTGCAAACCACAAGTGCTTAAAGTTTAAGTGGACAGAAATCCTCGAAGCAGACGTTCACCAAATTTCTCGTCGATTTGAAAAAATATGAGTATTTTGGGTCCATCTGTCCGTTTGTGACAGCAAAATGGCCGACTTTTCCAAAAAATTGTGGAAATTGGGAAATACTCTAAAATCACGTAAATCATGTATACTGCTGAATTTCCGAAATTGCATAAAAACCCGAAGTTTTTTTAAATCGCTCAAAATTGAGGACTACTTAAAATGGACTACTTTCAAAAACCATGAAAATTTTCGAAAATCACGATAAAACCGCATTTTTTGTGGAGAAATGTGCATTCAATCTTAAGAAGTGCGCTTGTGTATATTATTCACGATCACGTTTTTAATTCTTTACTAGGCAACGACTAAAAAATGAGTCAGAAAGATCAGCACTTACACAAACTGCTGACAATCATTAATAAAAATAACATCAAAGTACTTATGTCCTAAAATAAACAAAAGCTAATTATTAGTGCATTTCGGGAGAAAAATGGGACTTTACCCAAAATGGCTGATTTTTCCAAAATGGCTGACTTTTCCATAATGGCTATTTTTTATTATTTTCAAAAAGTTCAAAATGGAGAAGTTTTAAAAAAGCAAAGATTTCCATTGCGGATTTTTCCCCAAATTCTCATAATCGCGGAATTTTTCAAAATGACGGTTTTTGCGAAAACATCAAAACGGCGCTTTTCAAAAATTTTTCAAATCGCGGCTTTTTCTAAACCGCCCAGTGGTCAGAATTTCTCACTTTTTTATAAAATTTTCTGTATTTTCTAACTTTTAGACCAGAATTATTTTTAGGATAATTTTCGTTTACAGCTTAAACTGGTCAAAATGTCCCGCATCGTGAAAGTCCAAAAAATATTTGCTTAAAATTCACATTGAAATGTAGGCGTTTTAACATTAAGTTTATAAACAAACAATATCCATTAAAAAAATGCAATAAATTCATTAACAAACAAAATAAATAAAAATAAAATTTGCATAATTGTAACAGAAAAGAGAGAACATGGATATAATAAATTAAAATTCCTCGAATCCGTAAACTCATAAAAAAAATATTTTTTTAAAAAAAACCACTTGATTATTGCACTGTGTGTGTGTGTGTGTAAGTATAAAAAAAAGTATTATAATAAGTGTGAATGAAAGTCATGAATGCATTTATTATTTTTATTTGTAATAATGATATATGGATTTTTAATGCATGGACAAAAGCTTGCATATTATTTTTTTTTATTTTAATTTTTTTTTTATTTTATGAATCATACCAATTGATATAAACTCTCACTCGACATTATTTGTTTATTTGTTATTTTCTCATGAATGAATGTGTAAAATAAAAAAAAAACATTGAAAAAAATTGAGGGAATGACATGATATTTAAAAAATGTGTGTTGGTGTTGACATACATAAATTAACATAAAAAAAAATTAAAATAAAACACAATAGATATTAACGGCTTAATTGGCAATTAAAAAAAAGGATGCAAAATTCAAATAAATTTACAAAAAAAAATTAAAAATGTGGGAAAAAGTAATCCTGAATTAATTGGAAAAATGCATTTAAATAAATTTGTGCATCTTTAAAGTTATCAACACTGTAACTTGAAGACGCCTCGTAGAGCACCTCGCATGTAAGCGTCAAGATCAAGATCTTCGTCTAGGGACCAAATTACTTTGCACTGCGGGGTGTTCTTAACTTACAGTGTACGATTAGGTCAGTTAGGTCTCCACAGTGGAGAAAAATTAGATGATTCTGAATCTTAAAATATTTGGTTTTATCATTTTTGGCATTTCAGGACTTGGCGCTAACTTGAAAGTATGTTCGAATCCAAAACAAAACGGTCCTTTTTTCGCATTAATTTTAAATGTAACGTAAAATAAATAAACTTTAATTAACATAATTAAAAATAAAATGTTTTTTTTACTTTATTTTCAATTGTTTTTCATCTTAATTATAAATTCATGTTTCATTTTATAAATAAATATTGTCCCAATTCATTCATAATAATATCGTTAAATTTCGTCGTCATTCATTGATAAAAATTTCATTCAATTTCACTTCCGTATTCATTAAGGATTTTTTTTTTGTAATATTTTTTGTTGAAATTTACAAATTTACATTCAGCATCGCAGTGACAAAATACGTTGTATTGCAAACGACTGACTCTAAATTGTAAAAACATGTCGACATGAAATGCAAAGTAAAAAATAAATTCGTTTATTTTTGCATTTTAAAAATTAATTAGCATGGTCTTACTCCCCTTTGACATGATTTCCAAGAAAAACATAAATATTAAGGTGCGTAACATTCGTATTTCAACCCTCATTTGACGATAAAAGTCAATAATAATCAAAAGAATCATTAAAAGGTCAAGACACTAACTGTTTACGAGTGTATTTTATTGCTAAATTGCAACATGAAGTTAATTAATTAGAAGGACTTTGTGTGAATATGACTATGAAAGGGTTGCATTTTTTTGTTTTTTTTTTTTTTTTAATTTAAGGATAAATTTACAAGGATTAAATTTTGTATGACTTCAATTAATACTCACTTTTGGGAAAAACATAAACTCGTTCAGTAATTGGAAAATAATCATCATCTTCCTCTTCATAAATTTCCTTTGGATAATTATCATAATACTTTTCCATCACATTTGGATCATCACCTTGCATATCCTGATCCATATTATCATGTCTTCCTTTACCATAAACCGGATGTTGTTTATTCATGTAATGTTGCTTCAGAAAGCCATCAACGATTTTTTGTGGTATTTTCGGAATCGCCGCTTTATTTGTCATGTTTGGTGGTGTTGAGAAACCCAATTTCAGCAAGACTAGATCATGAATTGATTTTAAACTGGCTTCGATGATGTCATCATGTGATCTATTGCAAGTTTGGCAGGTGGAGACACGACGAAAACTTTCATCAGGATCACCCAATACAGGAACTTTACCGAGATAATGAGATGATACATCAAAATTACTATCATCTGGTAGATCTTCAATACTTGCAGAAAAATCGGACGAATCTGATTCTGTGGAATCTTTTCCCTTTATTTTGTCGTTTTTAAGTTGATTTTCATGAATGAACGTGCAATTATTGGCTCCTTGTTTCAGAGATCGGGATGTTGGTGAAATTGCATAAATTGTTGACATTCTATCTTGAAGGGATGATGTTGCGGGTGGTTCAACATCCGTTAATCGTGTTATATTTTTTTCATGGAGTGCAGCATCACTTAACGGAACTATACTTACAATGTTCATCGAGAGTGTCACAAGTGCAATTACATAAATTAAATTATACATTTTATGTGTGATTTGATATTTTTTATAATAATAATTATTTTGATTTTGCTTCTTCTTCATTTTCTGTTTGATCTCTCCTCTTTCTCCGTCAATGTGATTATTATTATCATTAATAATACAATTATCATCATCTTCATTATTATTATTTTTGCTATACTTTAATCGTAATTTATTCATTTTGTACCACACACAAGTGTTATTCACTGTCTGCCGGTTAATTTAAAAAAATGCTCAATATTAAAAATTAATTTAAATTATTCTGTCTCAAAATGTACGTATTCGAAATTCAATTAAACTTCTTTTTTTTGCACTCTCTGTATCTTTTAGTATTTTTTTTTTTATTATCAGACCATGCTTTTCTATCAAATGTTCGTTTTTATTCAAATTATAACATTTCTCTAGTTACAAGTGTGCGAGTATGATCTGTCTCATTAAATTTTTTTTGTGTTTTACTTTAAAATAATTATTTGTGATAGTAATTAATTTATAATTTATTTCTTAACTCACACATCACAATTCATTTAAATTTTGTCATTTGTCGTCATGTGTTCACACATTTATAAAAAAACTCAAATCGGCTCTCGTTTTATTCAAGTTTCTCAATTAAATTCTTTTTTTATTATTTCTTCTTCATTCAATTTGAGTGATTAAAATAAAATTATCGACGATTTTATTTGACATCATTTTATTTTATTTTTTTTTTATTTAATTCTCCTTGAATTTAAAATTCTATGATCTTCGAATGCATTTTTTTTTTATATTAATAAAATATTTTAATTTTTATTATTATTTTTAATTATCACCATTTAAATGTCAGTCAAAATCTATAAAATTAACTATGTCTTAATAACTTTTTTTGAAGATCATTGAAATGAAAATACTTTCTTTTACTATTTGAAATGTTTGATTTTTTTTTGAAATTCTTTTTTTTTAATTTTAACGGAACATTACTTTGAAAGGAATTTAATTTGAAATTTTTTTTCTAAAATTTTTATTATTTTAAATTTATTTTTTAAAAATAAAATTTAAGGTTTAATTTTTTTTTGATTTCTTCTTCCAATTTTATGTCCGTTCACGGCAAATTTAGCAGCCTTACTAAATACAATTTAACTTCAACAAAAGATTATAACTTCGTGTATTTAAAAATAATTTATATATATTTTATTCATTTTATATTTCACACACTTTTATATTGTAAACTTTTTAAATGTGTGTTGATTTAAACGTACGTTTGTATGTTTATTTTTTTTTTATATTTTCATAACATGTGTATAATTCACATATGGATGTGTGTTTGGTCTTCTTTGGTTGATTCACGCCAATTTATACTTGTGATATGAAATGTGTCGTGTATATGCAATTTATGTAGAAGTATACAGAGCATTACCTCACTCTGAAAACGCAGAGTCAAAGGAGATTGGCAGATTGTTTTTTTTTATCTTCATTGATGCTCTGTTATATGGATTTTAATCGACGCGGTTAACTTATTATTTTTTGTGTTGTTGTAGGGAGATGTACGTGAGAAAGAATATGAATGGTATGGAATGAAATGAAATGTTTTATCAAATATAGAAGGAATATGTTTGTTTATGTTGATGTTGTATTTAAGAAAATAGATTGATTTTGTGATGAATTGATCATTTTGAAAAACAAAGATTTTTTTTGAATTTTTCTCCTTTGATTAGTGTATCGTCTATCTTATAGGTGCTGAGTTTGTTCGATGCCTCGGAACCGCAAAAATTATTATTGTTTTTTGTTTTAAATTTTGTGCCCTTGGTCTTCTTCTACATTTTTATTACCAAAATTTCATATAATTTAAAATATTAAATTTATTTTCTTCTTGTACTGCTTCATCTTCTGAATCCGCTCGAAGGGTTGGGGTTCCTTCGCCTCAGATGTCTCCTTGGCATTTGTAACTGAATTTGTTGTTCTTGCAGCTTCTTCATTTGAGCTACCCAGGTCTTCCTCTTTTGGTTTGTCTTGGAATCTCAGTGTTTAATGCTTGTTGAACTGAATTTCCTTCCACTGGATGTTTTAGAAAAGTGCATTTCGATGGTGCTCGATTCACGGACTGATCAATTTGCTGAGACTGACCTTGATTACACTTAAAATATTATTTTAACGGTTTTTTTGACCATTTTTAGGATCTGGAACCCAATCACTAGGTAACTATACAAACCGCCCTTAATGTTGTATTTTTTTGCTTACAAAATGCATCAAAATATGGTATTATTTCTGATTTAACCCAGATAAATCAACAGTTCTTCCAGAAGGACAAGTAACTTTGATTCAAATTCATTTAAATAATTTTTTTGATAATTTTGATAAATGACCAGTGTCGAAAATTGCCCAACATGATTTTTGAAAATATTTTTCATTGAATTACCCCAAAAAATTGCAAAACAAATAATTTCGTGTTACAAAAATTGATTGATTCAAGGATGACAAAAATACCGCATTACCTGAGTTAATCATAAAACCTTCGATGAAAAAGTTCTCGAAAGATTTGAAGAGGTCTATTGCATTTTTTTGATGTTGAATCAATTTATACACTCTGAATTTAATTTTTTTTTCATTGAAAAGAAAGACAGTCAAATAAAAGCGAATCTGAAAATAATAATTGCTTCCCCTTTTTTTGTTGAGCCAAAATTCTGAGTTTCATGGACTTTTATACATTGAGTATCATTCTCTTCCTTTAACTCCTAAAATATTTTCTGTTTTAAAGTTTCTGTTCGCAAAATTGAATAGGTTAAGAAAAAAAACATGAACTCACCTTAAGTCCATTGTGTCAATTCTCTGTAAAATTCAAATAATGTTTGCTGTGAAAATCTTCAATAACAAATTTTCATTTAAAATAACCAGTCGTCTACATTTTTTAATATGAAAATGCATAAATGTTCATCAGATTCAATTTATCTTCCTTTTTTTGCCTGAAATTAATCATAAATAGATCTTATTTAAAAAAATTGTAATTGAATATTTAATGAAATATAAAAAATATATTAAAAAAATGGCTTTATTTAGCTTAAAGTCTGGTAAAATTTGTTAATATTAAATTTTAACGATCAATTTAAAATGTGAGTCGATTCCCTCCATGACACGGTTTGTCATTTTGAGTGAAGTTGAATTTCAAAATTTAGATAAACAGGAAAACCGTTAAAATTAAAACTTCGCTAATCTGTGCAGAGTTTCGAAGTCAATAATTTTCAAGCCAAATTTTCATTAATTGCATTTTACAGCTTTAATATTTTTATTATTTTAAAATGATGATTCAGCATAATAATAAGAAGTGCAATCAATCAAAATCCACTTTATTCATTTCTCCAATTTAATCGATTCATATTTTAATTTAAAATGTAAAATTTTCAATGAGAATCAAATGAAAAAATCCAATAAGAATCTGAAATGGGATTTTTTACATCATCAGGGCTGAAATTTTATAAATGCACAAATTTTAACGGTCATCTTTAAAAAATTCAAATAAATTCCACCATGAAAAAAATGGTCGAACACGAAGCACATTTCCAAGTATTGCGTGATGAGATAAACGTCAAAAAAAAAACTCCATGTCAAATAGAAATATGAATCACTTGTTTTGCATTTTCAAGAAAAATAAATATTTAAAATAAATACATTTATTAACACAAGTGACTTCAAAGACATTGAGCTGTTTGCTGATTAAGCACAAACAAAGTTAAATATTATCATTACAAGGAAGTTAATTTACAAGAAAAGAGGGAATTAGTCAGTTTTATTGTGCAGTGAAAAGGTGCGGTCTAGACTAGAGAAAAAAAATTTCTTTGTATTTCTTAAAAGGAATTCTTGACCTAATTTGATTTTTTTTTTGTTCTGATTAGGAAATTATTTAAATAATAGAATTAATGCAAGAAAAGAGTTTTTGAATTAATTTGCCTTTTTTTTTTTTTTTATGAGGAACAAATCGCAAAATTGAGATTGTCGGCTGGAGAAGAACCAATAATTTACCAAGCACTTGCAAAGAAAGCACCACAAGTTCCCCCGAAACCGAACAAAAAACAAGATCCACCTTTAACGAATAAACCATTGGTAGGATTTTTTCCAAAGCAAAAATTAAACTAAATTTAATTTGAAATTTTTTAGGTTCCTCGGAGTTCAAATGTTAAAAAATACATTGAACCCCAATATTGTGCTTCGTTGGGTGGAAGTCATCTCTACAGTAATGTTCCTTCAGGAAAGGTAACATTAGATGATGCAGTTGAATTGCAAATTAAGAAAGAAGCATTGGAGCATCGTAAAATGTTGTTACAACGAAAAGCTGAACGTGATGCAGCCAAATTCGGGAATAATGGTCAAATATATGAAAATTGTCCGGCCCAAAATCAACTTACTTACGCCAATATTGCGTATCGTGATGGCATGACCCATGACTTACCTCCACCACCACCCCTTGTGATAAATAATGAATTACCAGCTGATGAATTTCCGCCACCACCAAGTCCTGTGAGTTCTTCCTACAGTGAACTACGACAAGCAACCAATACGCCTCCAGCATTTCCTCCAAAACAGTATCAACAAATACGTGGACCACCAATACCACAACAAGCACATTATGGAATGCCACCACAACAAGCTCACTCAAACAATGGCTCTGATTATGGAATATACACAGGTGGTTCGTCGACATATGAAAGCATTTATGAACCAATTAATCCCCGGACTCCAAGTCAGATGTCATCCCGCTCAAACTACTCATTGTACACGTCATATGCAAATGGCAGTCAAATTGGTATCGATAAAATGAGTGGACTACCAAAAGTATCTGAAGTTGATGCTTTAACAGATTTATTGGTTCAATCTATGGATGGAACTGGCTCACAAGAGGTCGATTTGGGTATTTGTAGTAAATGTGGTGAGAAGATTGTTGGTGAAAATTCTGGTTGTACGGCAATGGATCGATTATATCACATTGTTTGTTTTACGTGTCATGAATGTCAAATTAATTTGCAAGGAAAGCCATTTTATGCATTGGATGGAAAGCCATTGTGTGAAGCAGATTATTTGAATACATTGGAAAAATGTTCGGTGTGCTTGAAACCAATTTTAGAGAGAATTTTAAGAGCAACCGGGAAACCTTACCATCCACAATGCTTTACATGTGTTGTGTGTCATAAGAGTTTGGATGGAATCCCATTTACGGTTGATGCTACAAATCAAATTCATTGTATTGATGATTTTCATAAGTAAGTTGTGAAGTGATTCAAAATTTTTAAATTAAGCTCACAATTCATTTATTTTAATTATTTTACAGAAAATTTGCTCCTCGTTGTTGTGTTTGCCATCTCCCAATTATGCCAGAGCCTGGTCAAGATGAGACAGTTCGCGTAGTTGCGCTAGACCGCAGTTTTCACATTAATTGCTACAAATGCGAAGATTGTGGTCTTCTCTTGTCATCTGAAGCTGAAGGTCGTGGCTGTTATCCATTGGACGACCATGTTTTGTGTAAAAATTGCAATGCAACTCGTGTTCAAGCTTTAACCAGTCGAATGACCACTGAGTTGTAAGTCAAAAGATGAAAAAAAAACTTGCCGATTATAAAAAAAACAAAATTATTCGTACTGTCCAAACAAACAAGCAAACAAAAAAAGCATGACAAACATTTTTAATAATTCTCGTCTAATTATTCAAATTCTGAATAATATAACAAAAAAAATAGTCACAAGAGACACAATTATTATTATTATTATAAATGATGTTGTTAAATAACATTTTATATGCCATTTATTTAAAAAAAAAGAACAGTATTCGCTTGTTAAAACAAATAAACACACAATTCGCTAGATAGAAATAAGTTCAAACAAAAAAAAAAATAAAAAATAATAATATATATTGATATGAATCATTCCAAATTAGTATGAAATCAATATTATTCAAACAAAATATTGTATGATACATGCAAGCAAATACAAATAATGTCATGAGTAGACAAGTTGAGGTATTTAAATATATATGAAATGGAAAAAAATAGAGGTGCACCACAAACTGTACGCAAAAAGTCGCGTAATATATTATGTTGCGGTATAGACATAAATACATTCCATATTAAAATTTATTAAAATAATAATAAAATTATGATATTATATTGACATTTTTTGAATGCATTTTTGATGAGTCACGATAAAATTTTGATAAATTAGTGATGAGTTAAAATTTTAATAAATAAATCAATTTATATACACAAAATGTAGAGAGATTTTATAAAAAAAATTAGAAATGATGTAGATTTTTTTTTGAAAATTTTGATATAAAAACTTATATTTAACATTTTTGAAAGAAATTAATTGAAAATTTTCATTAAGATTGTTCTGAAAAATATTCTCAGAGATATTAATCAGAATAATTTTAACAAAAAATACTCGGATGTTGATAAATTTAATGAAAAATTATAGGATGATGCAATATTATATAAGATAAAGATGTCTTCTAATTAAAAAAATGATGCTATATGAAATAAAATGTTTAATTATATGAAAGGAAACTATTGAAAGCATTTTTCGCTTTTCACATTGAGTCCAATATTTTCCTTGATCTAGGGGTATTTTTCTACCACATCAGATTTAGACAAATAAGATTTATCACAGGTCAATTGCAGATAGTCCTTCAACCGCTAAAATTCAATCTTAGTCAAAAAAAAACCTTGAGGTCTCTAGCTTTTAGAAATTGAGTGTCAAATTTTCATAGCTAGGGTTAAGAGATGTCAACAAGGTCGTTCATAAAATCAGTCAGGTGGTCAATTTCGTCAATTCTTTTTTTAAATTTGACCTTTCAACTCAAAATGTTTAAATTTAAATTTAAAAAAAAACAATAGTCCAGTATCTCGTAAATTCTGGTCAAAACATCACTGATATTTGATAAGAAATGGTATAAATTCAATAGAAATACTCAAAAAAGTTCAGTTTTCTTTATTTCTTCATCACAATCACAATAAAAATGAATTTAATTGTCAATTTAATAATTTTAATTCATTTACTGGGATCCTCAAGTGCCAATCGTCCAACTTACCCATGTGAGCTGATGTATGGCCAGTGCACTTTGAGTAATATTGTTACTTCAAAAGAACGTCCTGATTTCATTGCAACCTTCAACAGTCCACATCCAGTCGATGCAGTTGTCATCAAAAATTCACAAATACCTGTATTGACAAAAAATCTGTGTAATACTTTTCCAGATATACAAGTGTTGACAATTGATAATGCTGGCATTGAAGAAATTCAAGTTGATTCATTCAAGTCATGTACGAAATTAAAGGGCTTACAATTATGGCATAATCCAATAAAAAAGGTTAATAGAGAGATATTTTCATATTTAGGTAATTTGCTAGATCTAAATTTGAAGAATTCATCTGTGGAAAGTTTACCTGATGAGACATTTAGTGATTTAAAGGAATTGGAGTATTTAAAATTATCGAGTAATCCTTTAAGTTTTGATAATCCTCGTGCGTTTAAAGGATTAGAGAAGCTTATGACACTGGAAATGCATTCTAATGAGTTATTGGATATGGATTCGGATAAATTTATTGAATTTCTACCTAATTTGAAAGTCATTCACATAACTGACAATGATTTCTTATGTGATCGTGTTCTACAAATCCTAGCACCTTTTAAAGAAAAACGAATTGAAATCGATTCAAGTCTTTCAAAAAGAGAAGAAAGAAAACGAAATGTGACCACTGGAGCTGTAGAAGGAAATGTTTGTATCTCATCGAAATCTGATTATATGGCCATTGTTGAAGCAAAAACAGCAGCAGGGAAAATTTCATCACGATCTGCACAACATCAATTTCCATAAAATAAAGCAGAAATAATATTTACGTCATTCAAGGTGTCATATAATCATGTAATATCCCCGTTGATAGACTAATAATATTATTACTATTATTTTTTTGTGCAGACAGACAACAGACAAGATAATCCCCCCTTCTCTTTGTCGTAGTGTCGGCTCACTCATATCAAATGTGTGTATTTAAAATCACCTTTAATACATTTAAGCCTTTATATTATTTCACATATATGACATTATTTGTCATCTAAGCTTTCGATGTCGGTCTTCAGTCTATTTCACTAGAAGAGGCGAGCAGATACTTGATCTAATTTTATACTTTATTGTATATATTTTTATATTTTCATATTACTCACGCACATAAACCTCTTAATCCTTGTCTAAGTGTACAGTACTGCAATTCTGATAGCATTAATCATATCATGTTAGAAATGTGTGTATAGTCTCTTAGAAAAATTTCTATTGTTTTGACATAGTACCTTTGTATTATTATAAAAATATATTTTTTTTTGTCTGTACTTTCTTACATACCTAGAGATATGCAAAAATAATTGAGCGGATAAAAATGTAAAAGGAAAAAAAAATAAAATAAAATGAAAGAAAAATACCTTGAAGACATGAAAAATTTTACGTCATCTATCTTTAAGTCTTATTATTATTTTTTATGTTATACTGTTTTATTTATAAGAATTATAAAAAAAATATGTCCAGAGGTGTGGAATTCCATTTCAATTTAAATCAATCTTTGCTTTGATTGTAAGAATCTCAGTTTAATTGAAAAGAAAAACTTTTTACTATCAACATCACTGCTTTTATCCATAAACAAGCCTTATCTCCTTTTTGCTTCTTTAATCTTGATATAAATTGGCTACCTGGCGATCATCACAGTTGATGGCTGTAAATATGTTTTATAAATATTTCTTAAACATGCATACACATCAAAGTCAATATAAGAAGCTTGAATAAGACAAAGAAAAAAAACAAAGAAAATTTACCTTACTTTCTTGAGTTTTGTTTTTGTTTTTATTTTTTGCTGTCAGTACAATGAAACACAATTTAATGAAACTGATGAAGGAAATAATCAAATGAATGAAAATCAAGCAAGAGTAAGACAATGCCACTGTCCCAAACAAACAAACAGCCATACAAACATTCGTTCACATAAAATCAAGCTTAATCCCCAAAAGAGCCTTATATTTCATTTACTATGCGGAATATTGTTGTGATGGACATTTTTTTATACCATAGTATCATGTTTTAGTTGTTGTTGGTTGTTATTACTGGCGCTTTTCACATATTTTTTTGCTACAATTACCAATTTACAATATACGTTTCATTGGATTTCATTAGTGCGGCTCAAAAAAACGATGTCACATATTTTTTGTGTTATGTTTGGATTTGTTTCATTACCTTGATGGAATATTCAGGAATATAATATGAAAAGATATTGGCACTAATTTTCCCAAAAAACATAAAATTATCTTTCGACAGTTTGCTTTACTACCGGTTAAGTGAAAATGACAGAGATTATGTTTATTAATTAAGTCAGTGTTGTCACTCTAATGAAAATAAATCACACACACATACGTTTTATGGTCCGAAAATGAAATTAAAGTAAATAAAAAAATATAACGGTTTTTTAAAAAAATATTCGGATTATGCACCATTTGATCTGAAATTAATTTTAACAATTATTTTTTTTTATGGACTTGCTTTGAACAATAAATAAAATGAACTGTGACATTTTTAAAAGTATTACAATTTCTGGTAAAAATAAAAATGAATGGGACATTTAAGAGAAATATTATTTTAAATATGTGTAAGAAAAAATTATTTTATATTAAGTTTTTTTTTGAAATTGCATTTATTTTTTTACATTTAATTGTTCTTCAGTTTGGCATTTTTGTGGATGTCACGAAAGTTATTCTAGCCGTCTAAGGAATTTTGATAAGAAATTGAAATTTTTTTGAATTGAAATTTAAATTCTCTGATAGTGGAGAGTTTTGAAAGATAGAAGCTAAAATGAATGACTTATGAGATCAAAAAATGGGGAGCACCTCCGTTATAATGTTCAAAAAATGAGAAATTCTAAGCACTGGGCGGTTTGGAAAGCTGTATTTCGATGGGACTAGTTTCATTGAAAAAAATCGAACATTTTGGGCTTTTGACCGTTTTCAGGGTCTGCAGCCTGATCCCTGAGCCCAATCATTGAGCCCAATCCCTGAGCCTAATCTCAGATCTAATGAGTTAAAATTCATTTTAGAAAACTTCTCCATCCAACAAAACCAATTATCAATTTTTAAATTTTTTATCCGTTTTTTAACAGGTTTTCAGGCTCTGGAGGTTCTAGAGCTTGATCCATGAGTCCAATCTCAAATCTAAAATGTGTTTAAAATCATACTTATGAGTTCTTCTATCCAATAAAAAAACCCAACTTCGCTCCGATGGACCATTCCGGAGTTATGGATGCCACGGACCATTTTTAAAAAATCGGTCATATTAGAAAATTTTGAAAAATCCGCCCCTTGAGAACATTTAAAAATATCTCCCATTTTCAAAAGAATCCGACAGTTTTCCAAATTTCAAAAAACTGGCCATTTTGGAAAATCAGACATCTTAGAAAATTTAAAAAAATAGTGCATTTCGCAAAATTTTGAAAAAATCTGCCAATTTCGAAAAGTCGACCATTTAAACAATTTGATACTTATAAAATTTTTATAATGTTTTTTTCAACATTTTCTGGCTTTGGATATCAAACCGATATCAAAACTCTGAGTTTAAATTGACCCTCGCAAGCTTCTTGAATAAGTCCAACGATTCCAGATTTTAAAGACGAAAATCAGTGACAGAGTATGCATTAAAAATTAAACCTTTAAATACATGTTTAATGCGATTTGATATAAACATTTTTAAATAATACTGAAAAAAAAACTATCAAAAATATTTCGTGTTTTGTGTATATTTCATTTAAAAACAAAACAAATTGGCCATTTATACGAACCACTCAACAGAACAAAACTACCATTTAACTCAAACACATCGCTATCATCATCATCAAACATATCAAAAAACAAAAAAAACATCACCCTTAAAACACCAATCATGTATTTTATTGAGGTAGTAATGACCCCACTTTAGACTTTACTGTTTTAGAACAAACCACGCAATTTTAGTGTATGTGTGTGTGTTTTAAATAGCAATAAAAATAAAAATAATAACATAACGAAAATTAAAAAAAAAAACATGTTTTTTCTCCTATTTTTGGGTGGACAAAGTGCTTGAAGTTTGTTATTTAATTTTCATTCATTCATAATTTCATTTTATTTTATTTATAAATTTTTATTTCATGCGACCGAGCGCAACCACTTCCTAAAAAGTAGCAAATTGTATTTATTTTCCTTGTACGGTCGTGTGTGCATGTGTGTGTGTATGTCTCATTTTATATATTTTATTTGATTAAATTATATTTAGCACGTGAAAACACGAAAAACAACAAAATACTTAATTAATATTTAACTAATTAGTACGGCATATGTTAGAAGCATTGAATTGAGAGAGAGCTTAAACAGAAAATATATATTTTTTTTATTTTTTATATTTAAATATGGAAATTACGTTTCAAAAATAGAAAAAAACAAGGCGTTTACTGACAAATAATTGCTGAAATTTGATGAAAATTTCTGTAAATAAAAATAAAAATTAAGTAGATTTATGATTATTTTATGCAATGCCCAAACCAAATAAAAATTTGTTAGAACAGCTTTTTTCATTTCATTTAATATACCACACATTTTTTCTCTTCCTTTCATTTTTATTATTATTATAATTTTTTTTTATATAAAAAAGTGAATGTTATATTAATAAAATGAAATAAAATTTGATACTAATAACAAAATAATAATAATTATAATAAAAGTAAAGAAAAAAATGATACACAGTTATTAAACTCTACATTATTTGAAATTTTTTTTTCTTCTTTTAAATAATGCTGCCTGACCCGAAAAATGAAATGAAAAGAAGTGAAATCAACATGCAAGAAGAGAAATAAGCAACAGCAGGATATAAAAAATAATAATAATAATGAAATGAGTTACATTTTGTATGTAAAGTCATTGTACTTTCAACTTTGTACGGTAGCAAATTTTAAATTTGAAGAAAAAAAAATTGTAAATTTTTATAAGGTTTTACACAGTTAAAAACACCTGTAGGTTTCAAATTGTTCCTATTTTTAGTATGTGATGTAAATTTTAAATAATTTTATACACTTTTTTTTTGTACAATGAGACTATTTTGTATTAGAAACATGAGATGAGCTAGAATTTACATAGCTAGGCAGAAAAAATATAGTGAAAAGACATTTTATGTGAGTAAATTATTTTATTGACAACGAGTGACGATCGTGATGATGATGGTGTGACTGGATGAATAGGTGAATAGGAAAATGAAAGAGTAGATGATTGAGAAAATAATTTACCATTTGCGCTTTTTTGAGCGGGGCATTCCCGATTTTTGATGTAATGCCCGAATGACATTTATCGATAACATTAACTGTAATTTGATCTTTCTGTGCATTTAAACATTTTTCAAAAAACGTTGTAATTTATCTTTTAATTGCAGTTTTATTGTGGTGAATAGAGATCCTGAAGTCATCTTAAAATTCTTAGACAATATGGAGGACTAAGGATGTCACAACGTCGCATTGTAAGATCTCATAGAATTATGAATTCTTGCATCAGATGGAATTCTTTAGTTACTGGTAGAAGAACGCTTTCATGTCGAAGGATTTGCAGATGATTAGTCATTAGTGTCAAGGGTAAATTTGGTGATACAATCAGTGAACGAATGCAACGTGCTTTTTACGTAATTGGAGAATGGTGCACAGCAAGGAGTTTAAAAATTAATCCAAAGAAAACTGAGGTAATCGCTTTTGGAAGAGGATTTAAGGAATGATAAAACGAAAAAGGCTCTTTGGTGAAGAAGTAGAGGCCAAGAAAAAAACGTCTGAGAGTGTTGAGTACCTAGGTGGAGGCCTTTACTGGAACGCTCACATTGAATACGTATTAGGGAAGACAATAAAACTTATTTTGACTTGTAAATGCATGATTGGAAGAACCTGGGAACTCAAACTAAGAATGATATTGTGGATGTATAAGGTCTTAGTACGACTAGTGAAATCATATGGAGCTATAGTTTGGTGGAAAATAAACTGAACAAATGCCGGTTCAACAAAAAATGAATAAGATTCAACGCTTGATTCTCCTGAAGATTACAAGATGCATGAAAATCTACACCCACTACCCCATTAGAAATGCTATTTGGACTAGCACCACTACATATATGGATCGAACAGGAAGCATTACAGACTAATTACAAATATAGTGTTTGTGAAAAGATAGAAAGCAAGGCACTGGTAGACAATCAGCTTATAAGTAAAGTCACTTACCAGGTTGTTCTTACTTTCCCCGAATCTGATTGGAAGTCAGCTAAACATGACTTTCGAAAAAAATTTGAAGTTGTAATACCTTCAAGAGAAGTTTGGTTAAATCAGGCCATATACTTTGATGAAGGCTCTGTGAAGTGTTGTACTGATGGATCAAAAACCGATAAGGGCACTGGTTCATCCTTGGAATGAGACTTCATTTGATATATGATTTCTTGAAGGAAATAAGTATCATTAAAGAATAATATAATTTAGGGTAAGTCAAAAGACTGCCCACAATAGCCCAATGTAGTAGTGACTGAGGTGGGTATAACATTCTCTTATCATCATCATCATCAGATTGAAATGTGAGCACTGAGCAGCGCTTCCCTCCAATTAGGGAAAAATCAATGTTTTAGGGTTAGGTCGTAGTCCTTCAATAATACAGCCTTATTTATGTATACAGGACACACAGCAACTGTATCATGAAATATTTCATTATCCGTTAAGTAAATGAAAATGTTCACATTCAGTAAAAAACGAAAAAAAAATTTCCCACAATTCCGATTGGAACAATCATGTAACAATCCAATAGATTTATTTCATAACATCCCTTCCACGTATTTTTATTTTAAATTCAACTTGTTATCACATTCCATATCACAATGATACTGTCATCGCATCATATATTGACTACGTTATTATCATATATGATAAAACAGTGGAAAACATAAAATAATTCATAAAAGATGTAAAAAAAAAGTTGTTATCCGATGCACAATTTCCCTTATACATACTTCAGACACACACACACACACATACTTTCATTGTTCACTCATGATTATGATGATATCAGTAGCATTTCATGGAACAAGGAGGCAATTTAAGATATTGTTTCAAAAAAAAAAAATCAAATGCAAAATAAAACACGAACAGAATAAAAAATATTGGAGACAAGGACATGAATCAAGGGTGGATAATAATGAAATAATGAAAAAAAATCACAAGTAAGCAGGAGGACTGATTCTGGTACTCTGCTTATGATGTGAAACAGGTGTGATTAATCACATATTGTTATAAAATAAAACAAGACGAAAAAAAAAGTATTTTCATATAAATATAAAAGTGTGACCCAATGATGAAGGAGAAAAAATGGCAAATTACATATCTGTACTTGACACCCCCTCAATTATTCCAATTCATTTTTTTTTCAACGTTACAACATTCTCTTGTTAATTCGAAAATTTGCTATATCACATTTGCACACTTAATATGAGTAGAACACGATTAGCAACAGGAAGTGAAAATATATGGTTGGAGAAAAAAAATGAAAAGTGCAGAACTATGTAAAATGTAAAGTGGTTGATACTATTCCACGTTACAATTGTATGGTATGCCATCATCGACCGAGGATTCATTGCATTCTCGAGATGTCTCTGCAGCGCTTTAAACATATACATAAATATGTGAAAATACTGAATGGAAATCATGTTGATGATAGTAATGTGACGTGTGAATAGAGGGAAAATTATTGCACAGATATCATTTTAGTTTTCAGTTTATAGCTACATGCTGGTATGTAATGTGTAATAATAACAATAATAATAATAATAAATGTTCACAGGATTAGTAGTGCACGTTTCTTGCATTAAAATATAGATATGAAGTTTCCGCGACGCGTTGTCGAGTCTCGTATTTGCTACATTTTATATGCATATTCTTCTAAATTCATACAATCTGTGAGATGCGTTATTTAAAGGCGAAAAGTATGTTTTGTAATGTAGTATGCATAAAAAAAAGAATATGGGTTTTCATAATAGTACTAGAAATGTAGATTAAAATTATGTCACTTTTTTATTATATTTTTAAATAAATAGAAGTGCAATGAGAAGAATACACTTAAAATTGTATATTATTATTATGTGAAGATATTCATTATAATTATGAATATTTTTTTGCATGATGACATAATTTGAAGTGGGTGATGCACTACAAAATATATTAGTTTCTAATGATTTGCTACTTAGGTGATGGTGTTGAAGACAATTGAGGTCAGTAGTTCCTGTTATATTTTTTTAGTGTTAGAGTGATTAAGTGCATTTTTTCACACCATGTCACTGTTTATGAATATGAATTTGTCTCAATTAGTTGAAAGAGTGCTTGCTCAGTAAGAAATTTTCAAGGATGTATAAATTTTTCCTTGTGAGCTAATAAAAAAACGGAATAAACCATTTTTAAAATGAGCGAAACAAATATTTTTCGTGGTATGGTTTCAGTTTAACACTTTATAAGAAATTTTTTAAAGTTAACTGGGCGGCTTTTAAATCTGCACTTAGGCTATCAATCGAACTTATTGTGCTTTCCCGTCATAATCATCATCCTGCCACCCCAAACAGCTACTACCTTCATCTGGTCTTTTTTTTGATGAAAAATCTACATGGCGACAAGAATGGATACTAACACCTCCAATAAATGCCCATCTTATTTCAGATCCAAACCAACCAATTGCTGGTTTTAATGCACCACGCAAAATTTGGTGCTCATTAAATCGTTTCCGCACAAATTCTGCAAGATGTAATCACTTACTTTACAAATGGGAAATGGTTGCTTCACCGCTTTGTGACTATGGAGATGATCAAACTATGTTACATATAATCAATTGTTCCTTAAATAACTTTGATGGAGGCTTAACATATCTTCACAAATTAACAAAAGAAGCAATAATATGGCTACAAGAATTAGACATTCAAGTTTAACTGTTTTTCAAGATGAGAAAAAAAATAACTTTTTGAATCGCTGGGGCGCTTTGGCTGTTAATCGTTTTTTAATGTATCTTTTTCATAATTAACAATACTGATGCTAAAATCTAATAACTACACCTGCCTGATGCCCCATTCCTGAAAAGAAATACTTGAACTATGGATTGATGTGATCTAGAGGATGATTTTCATACGATAAATAAATAACTTAAATTTAGGATATAACTCCTCATGGTTAGGAATTGACCTCCTGAAATTGAAAAATTTACTTCCAACCAGAGTACTCCTAAATATATGCAAAATTTCTTCTTAATCTTGATTTCAATAAATTAGGTCAATTTTTCTTTTCAAAGTCACATTATTTAAATTTATTTTTCATTAAATCTGTCATTTTTTGTCCTACAAATTTCTTTACACAATTATTTAATTTTTATTGCCTTTTTCTTCTCCATTGTAATCAACCTACATATTTTTTTTTTTGCAGAAAAATTTCTACAGGGCATAAAAATCCAAGGAAATGTCAGAGAGCATAAAAAAACAAGAAAAAAGGGACATATTTATATAATAATATTGTTTTATATTTTAATTTAAAACTTTTCAACTAAATCACGTCTTTATTTTTCTCAACTTTTTGGATTTTCTCGTACAATCTTTTTTTTTACATGGTGAATTTTTATACAAACACTACACAAATACAGAAACATGAACACAAATTATTGTTTTAGTTACCCGTTTATTTTTTTATTTTGTTTTAATCTTTTTTTTTTTGTATTGTAATGTTTTTTTTGCTACTGTTGATCTGACCATAGAAGGAAAAAACAGTTCAAAAAAATAAAATACAGGAAAAATAAAATAAAATACGCTGCGTTACACTTACAATTAAAAGCACGTCGTTATTTTTTTACTGTAATTCTTCTCAAATAAAAAGTTTTAAAGTTAAGCAAAATAGTATAATTTTGGTCAGAATTTTTTTACTATCATTTAATATATGAAGAAGTTCAAAAAGTCAAAATATGAGTGAATTTTTGAATTATTTTTTAAATTAATGCTCATACAAATATTTATATTAAAAAGAAAATCTAAATAAAATGAAAAGTTTTTTCTTGTCATGTTCTGAATGAAATTAATTTTTTTTGTTGTCAATTGAAAATTAAATATCATGAAAATACTTATTTGTTAAATTGAATACTAGACAAGTCTAAAAAGTTTTGGATGTTAAATAACTTGGATAAATATTTTTTGTTCAATGGAAAATGATAGCCATTATTTGAAATGTGGTGTAAAAGTTAAATCACCTTTTATAGGGAAATTTGGTTCTATGCTCTTATGATAATAGAATTTTATGAATTGTGGCTTTTATTATGTGATTTAATTTTTATTTGGAAATTAAATTACTCTTTGATTATCTTACACTTTCAACAAAAAATAAACATTTTTCTAATGATTTATGGCAGTTTTTCAATGATTGGCGACATTTTTTAAATGATTGGCGAAATATTTTTAATGATTGGCGACATTTTTTAATGATGAGCGACATTTTTTAAATGATTGACACAGACAGACGGATTGCATGATCACCACAATCCTGGCATTTTCAAGAAATGCGTTTAAAAAATTCACAAAATAAACACAATATCGCAACATAATCATAACTTCCAATTATTCTGTAATCAAAATGAATTTTCTAATAAAATTTCGCTGTTTTTCATGTAAATTTCAAAGTTTAAAAAAACCAAAAAAAAAATCATACCTTTATAATTTTTACACAAAAATCTCATAAAACCTTTTTATTTTTGCCCATCATATTAAAATTGATGGAGTATTTAAAATGCAATAATATCACTAATTTTATTTATGATTATTTTTATTTACTTACAGATCCATTTTATGACTCTCTGTTTTATTTTTTTTTAATATTCCATTATTTTATTTTACTTTTTTATGATATGATGATTTTTTTTGACGTCTTTACTTTTAATAAAATATTCATATAAAAAGAAATAACATTTATAGAGTGCACAACCTACTAATATACAATTTAAAACAATAACATTCCTCCTAATCATCTCTCATAACTCTTATAGTAGCTTTTTCTACATTACGAACATTATTATTTATTATTATTATAATTGTGCAAATGTAAAAAAAGAGCTTCATTTTTTTATTATTAGTTTTATTATTATTATGAGCATATAAAGGTTGAGAATTGTAACTTTATTCAAGTTTTTTTTTGTTGAAAATGAAAATGTAATTTCGATAAAAATTGGATTGCACACAAAAAAACAGCAGAAACAAAATCTGTAGGAATTGCTTATTATTGTTTATTAGCAACTGTAGTAATAATATTGTTTTGTTTAATGAATAAAATGATACAAAAAATAACAAAAAAAAACGATACCTTTTATTGCATTCTGTTGCAAATATAATAATAACGACGACGGCACCCACATACCATGACCTATTCTGATTTATTTTATTTAACATTTTTTTTAAGTTAAAAAGTTTTTGTCTTACTGTGCGATTTTGTAGTTTGGTGTGTTCTGGTTTATTAGAAAATTTAAAAAGAAATGAAGTTCAATTGAAATGGTTTTTGATTTCATGGGAACTTGATTAAATTTATTTTTTGACCAATTTTTCACTGTGATTGATATCACAACATGAAACAAAACATGATTTTGAAAAAATAACTCACTGTTCACAATTCAGCAAAAAGCAAAGTGACTGAAATTGGAAAGATCAGATCAGATTTCTAGGGCGGTCTTAGAAGAGAACCAGCACTCACACCTACAGACGGGTCTGACTGATGGCCTGAGTGAAGGCTTAATAGCCGCCCTACAAAGCTGATCTGATCTAGATCTCTTGAGGCGGGAAAAAACGCTCATGCACTTCATTCACAGTTCTATTCTAAATTTTTGATCCAATTTCAGTTTTCTTCCATCTTTAATTCAAAAAACGAGACAAAAGAACATTAAAATCTGCATTCCACAATGCATACTTGCAATCACCAATTCATTCACTTTTATCACATTATACAGCAAAAGTCTCTGCAACAATGTAATTTTCTTTTTTTTTCTAACTCTAATAATATATAAAATTCCTCACACTTTACGGTTTAAACTTTAGCAACAACGATATCAGTATCATAACATTCTAACATAGAAAGTATTTAACAACACAAACAAATAAGCAATTTAAACATTTCTTGCCCTGATTATCCACTCATTCGATTTATATTTACAATTACAAATAACAATAATAATAATAATAATAACAATTTTGGTTTTTCAAAATTAAGCTTCATACAATGGAAATGCAAACTAAGCATCAACAAATGAAAACGACCGATGTGGAAGTAGTTCAAGAAATGATAACAAAAAAATATTCAAATAAAAAAAAATATAAAATTAAACATAAGGCAAAAGGCATGACATAATTTTTTTTTGCATCTAATAATAGTAATATTATATTTATATTATTTAATTTTAATATTTTTTTTTCGTAGAATGTACATTTAATTTGAAAAATAAAAAATGAAATATGAAACATGACACAATTTGTATAGGAAATATTTTATAATATTATTTTTTTTTTATGAAAGTGGAAAAGTAATATTAATAATAATAGAAATGAAATGAAATAAGTAAGCATAGGCGTACAATTGTCTTTTTTCGTTCATTCAAATATTCTGTCCTACATATTTTTTTTGCTTTTTCTTTTTAATTTTAACACATATTTGTTTATATTCGCATTAGATACACATTCTGTTTTCCTCTAAAAGAAGAGAGTTTATTTATAATAATAATAATAAGTCAGCGTGTGTTTATCGCCTATTGTCTTAATTACTTTTGTTATATTTTATAGAAATTTATATTTACGGAGGATGTAGCAATTCAAGAGAGACAATGATATTTTTGTATTTTTAGAATTTGAATATGCATAGACATAATTATCATGATCATCATCAGCATCATGGCGTATTGTAAAAAGAGTTTTGTCATCATTTTTTTTTGTCAAGTTGTCGTTTAATAAGGTGAATGTAGGATGGGTTATATCACTATCTTCTTTAGTTTTGGAAGATTGCAACATTTTGATAAAAATGTGTAGAGGATAAGTCTGGGCTTGACCGAACATAAAGGCTATGAGCGTATGCTTATCAACAAATGCGGGGGAGAAGGGAAAACTATTTGACTAAATTTTTGTTGATGCTTTTGACTCCCTGACTTCCTTAGATCGTCGTTTTTCGCGGGTGACTAATCTTTCTTTCTCTTTAACGAGGAGGGCAACTACAGCCCTTTTGTCATTTAACAGAATCCTCATATTGTCTATTCGATGCTTGGATTGGTTTAACATGTTGTAAGAGTTTTTATATGATTTACGAGGATTTCTTGCCCTTAATTGCCTAAAAAACAAAGCAACAATTGTTGTAATTTGTAAATTATTACATTTTTTTTTAAACATTAAATTTTAAATAATTGTAACATTAGTTGTTTTCCCTTTAAGAGTTACTCACATACTGCCAGATCATTCTGTATTCCTGTGCTTCGTCCAGCAGCTTTTCTTTTCTATCTTGTTTATCTCTTTCATTCTACCCTACCAGTCATCTCAATGTCTAATGACCAAAAACATCACCTGTAAAGAAGATTGCTGAAAGACTGCTGGCCTGGCATTGCTAGCTCTAAATGAAATGGTAGAGAAATAAATTTCAGTAGGTCGAATTCTTTCTTAACCCGAACTTTATTTTTGAAAATTTTCTTGGTCATTGGTTTCTCAAAGGGTTCACACTCACTCCTATTGATAAAGTCTTCAAATGAATGAGGAACACTCGGAGTACTTTAAAATCATAATATGACCAATAAAACAAACCTAGATTACTTGCATAAATTAAATTCACGTTTGACAAATACCATTGTTAAATAATCTTCATCACCATATTTGGTAGTTTACTGTTATTTTCAGGTCACAGACCTCATGTTTTACTAATCAATTTTAACCACAAAATCTTATTTGTATGCCGTGACATTACAATAATCAGTTTGTAATAGTTTTATGACAAAGAAATTACTCATAAGATTTCTTCACATACCAACATTTTTCTTTCACACATCTCCTATTCAGAAGTAAGTCGTTTTATTTCACTTTATTTTGTATCACATAAAATTGTTATAATTGTAGTGACATGACTTGACTATTTTTATTATCATTCTTATAATTTTTACTCTACAGTTAGCGCAACTTTAACTCTTATTTCTCCAATGTCTAATAATAATTAGAAGAAGAGAAAAAAATCACATTTATTTGCATGAAATGTCTTTTACGAACAATTACGACAAGCATGAAATGAAAGTAATTGTTGTTTAAATTTAAGATCTCATTTTTTTGTGTGTGGATTAAAATAAAATTTTGCTCTGGTTGCGCATAGCATGACATCAACTTATTAAAAAAAATAATTCGGCCAAATATTTGATCTCATGATGCTTAGTAAGGTTTTTTTTGTTATTATTTTTCCATTCATTCAAATAGTTTTGAAACAAGTTATTTTCTGTTCATCAGTTGGATTATTGTTATAATTTTTCATAAATATTTAAAAAGACATTTTTACCATTCATAACTTTCTTAACCTTTTCATTGTTACTGAACTTAGCTGTTAACCCCGCATATAAGGTGCTTTGCTTGGCTTCAATATATTTATCATCCAGCGAATTGCAAAATGGCCGACTTTTCAAAACTTACAAACCGTTAAAACTTCAAAAAACTGCAAACAATTATGGAAAATTGGCAACTTCCTGGACTTAGATGAACAGAATACAAACCAAAATATTGGCATTTTTCGAATTCTACAAAAATGAGCCCAAAACATATCTGAGAAATAAAAATGCGTGTCCGTCACCCCCAGCCCCGCGAGGCGTGTTTCATATTGGATCCATTTTTTATACGCATTAAGACCTTAACTATTATTCTGCTATTTCGAAAGAACACCACATTTGTCTCGCCTTTAGCTCAAGGTATCATTTGCGTGCGTGATTTTAATATTGGCCGCATATCAAATGTCATTCAAAACCCTTTGACAATCGAAGGGTTAACTAAATATTAAAAAAAATGTAACAAGAAAATATTGCACACAATTTCCACTTTATTTGCAGATGAATTCATAAATGTACTTATGATGCACAAGGATACTCTTATTATGCATAAAATATAACTCATAGTTCTGTATTCCAAAGAAAAACCAGAAAAAAAGGTCAGGCACGTCGACTTTATTTATAAATATTTTCTATTTCTTGCCACAATAACACAAAATAAAGAAAAAACAACAATTTTCATAATTTTTTTTTGTATTATTATTTTATTTTATTCCCTCACATTTCAAATTTCAACATATTATAATAATAGAAATGTATATTTTTTCGTAATACAATGCATTTTTTTTATTTTGCATATTATTGTCACTTTCAAATATGCTTTCCTCGTCATATTATTATTTTTCTCGCTATATTTTCTTGTTTTATAGAAAAAAATTATAAAAAATTTTGTTGAATATTGTTTTAATGCTTCCAAAGTTGTACTACTTATATTTATTATTATTATTATTATCAGAAAGCTTGTTTTATATTTTTAAAATTTTGCATATTTTGTGAAGAATATTTGAAATGAAATAGGATCACACTCTTTAATGCGAGAATGAATGGAACAAGATGTTATATTGTGAAAAATATTTGAGATAATAAGGCTTAATGCAACGTTTTTGTCATTATTCATTCATGTCACATTTTGTATATTATTGTGTCTGTGACAGAAAAGATGTTGTGCATTCCAATTATCGAGGTGGAGTCATTTAAATGCATGTTTTTTTTCTCTCTCCTTCCACTGCATGTTTCTGTATCTTAGTAGAGGGCTTTATGTGTGGCTTATTGTTTTATTTTGCTTTTTGTTTTTGACCGAAAAATAAAAGGATGAAGTTTTACTGAAAAGAGCTTTTGTTCTTTATTTTTGCAACTAATAGCAACTAATTAAGCTACTGAACAAGCAATTTCTTAATATTATAAGTGTATTTTAATATTTTTTAATGACAAAATTTAAAATGTAGGTTTAAGATCATTTTCATCGAAATTTTTAAGAAGTTTATTTGGCCTTTTTAAAAATATTGTAAAATGTAGTGACGCTTTTTTTTTTCAAACTAAATTTTTATTTTCT
Organism: Culicoides sonorensis; assembly: GCA_900002565.1. NCBI lineage: Eukaryota > Metazoa > Arthropoda > Insecta > Diptera > Ceratopogonidae > Culicoides > Culicoides sonorensis. Next base: position 1,084,752 of record LN483378.1, read on the forward strand.
GTTCTCATATCATCTGAAGTTAAATTTTATCATAAACTCAATTCATTTAGAAAAATTACTTTTGTAAAGATGTTATATGAACATAAAATTCATTAAAGTGTACCAAATTCCAGCCTTGCCCGATTAAATATTTTTATGTTACAATAACAACAAATAAATAGCAACAATAGTGATATTCCAGTTCAAAGAGCATTCTATAATTTTACTTCATTCATTTATAGTTGTAATAATAATAACAATAATAATAATAATAATCGTAATAATAATAATGGTAATTGAGATGTGAGTCGTAAAATAAAATAAATGAAATAAAATTAAATAGTTTAGAGGTTTAAGTGAATATTGTATAAACAAAGCATTATATTATGTACTCAGAACCTAGAATGACTAGGAAATTTATTAAGTTTGAATGCATTTTTTTTGTTTGTGTATTAAGAAGATGCATATTTAAAAGATGTTTTTTAGAGATACGCTGTAAATTTTTATAATCTTCTATTTTGTGATGAGTGAAAGTATTTAAAGTATAAAGATGTATTTATTGGGTGCAATCATTTTACGAATTTATGTAGCTTTATATCTGTGTATAAAATATAATTTATTAAGACACTGAGACATGCTGAATGTTACTATCCTTTTATTTACAATCGGTTTTCACTTTCCAGTAAAATTTTATTCCACGATTGATAATAAATTATTATATTGGATTTTATCCAACTTTATAAGCAGATGAAGCTCTTGAGAGCAGTATGCTTTACCTTTATCCATTCACTTGTAGCTGATGATCTATAACTTTCCTCATGTCCTAGTTAAACATTAATATCTCCTCTATTTTTACTTCAACAGATATCAGGAATATTGTAATTTTTTATTTTACCTTGTTATGACTGCCGCGACTCAGCGTTTTGATAGGAAGTTTGTAAGATTATTGAAAAGATCATGGTCCAAAATTTTACATTCAAAATTAAATTACCATTAATTTACTGAAGTGGTCCTCAAATTTTTATACTTTAATTTTTATCCGTACACCCAGTGGGGCATCAGTGAAAACTATTTTCTATCTTTTTAGTTGTCATTCATAAAAGTTTGAATAGTTCGTATATACAACGCTTCGCGCATATTTGTTTGCTTAAGACGAGTGCTATGTTTTTGCTGATTGTTGTAAGCTTCTAATCGACTTTTCGATATACGACCATTCAAACTTTTAGGTTTACTCATTCTTGTGCATATTGGAGCAAAAAACATCCAATTTTTCAAGAGTTCTACACATTTCCCTTCTCTAACATACAAATAATATATTGCAGAAGTCACAACAACAGACTTACATTTAAGCTATGCATCTCTGATGATGTTCAAAAACTGCTGATGATAAACAATTTATTCTCTTAACTTTCCCGTTAGCGATTGACACTCAAACTCCTCATCATTCTGACTACTTTCATTATTTATTAATTTTAAAAATCTCAGTTTAAATGACGTTAATTTTTGAAAATTAAATTGGGAAAAGATAAAAGATAAATGTTGCCAAAGAAATAACATCTAAAATTACAGGAAGATGGGAAAAATTTTCTAAAAAACAAAAGGACTGAATTATACTACGACGCAATTTGTAATCAGACAATTTTGGGTATATGGATTTTACACTCCTAGCTATTGTTATGAAATGCGATGCGCAAGAGAAGATTTTGACCTTGGACTTCGCGTTAATTAAATGAAATTTCCTTTCGAACATTAAATTTAAATAAGATGTGAGCCTCATATCATTAAAAACCTCACAAAACGTGTGCAAACAAGGAATACTCCAATTTACACAAACACACTTAAATGACCAAGGTTTTGATTCACATTGAGAGTTTGAAATTTAAAAGTTACAAAGAGTTCTTTTGCCGAATCAGCATTGGTAATAGATGAATATATCTTCATAATAGACAGAGTTACATGATCTATTTGGACAACACCAATATGATTCTAAGCGACTTTCGTAATGATGCTTTTGAGGACAACATTTCATTTCCACGACCGAACCAGGTGCGTCAAACTATGGCTGGTGTTTCTATCATAGGTCAAACACACCGCCATTTTCGAATAGCATTTTAGGACATAATCGAACCACGTTCATCCAATTTTAAGCTGTAATAAATAAATTATAGCTGATCTCTAATTGTTTGTATATTAAAAAATTTGATATATTCCATTAAATATTATACATTTATATAGCATTAAACTGACTAAAGGAATTTTTCTACTTGACTTGAAAATGAAATGAATTGAATTGAAATATTGAAATATATTAAGTTTACATCATCATCATCGCTCTACGTATAAAAGTACTTACTTATCATTATTATTTTTATTAAAGGAAAAAAAGAACAAGTTTTTAAAATGTTTTTCAAATAACATCATAACAAAATAAAACAACAACTATGTAGTTGTCATAATTCACTCTCATTCATGCACTGGAAGTCCATACCAAGAAACAGAAAAACTACCTTCTTTTAAAAATAATATTATTACTTCAAAGCATCCATACAAGTGGTTAGAAATATTAAACGTACACAATTATTTTAGTAGTATATGAATATTTCAATGCAATTTTTTAATGCGTGTAAGATGTTAAAGCGCCTTTTAAACATTATTATTTAATATGTTATTTTATTTTTCATTTTATTTAATACTGATTGCTCGTGTAACGTTTTATATAATCTTCACTCATTATATTTCTTTGCTACTAAAATAACACAAGTACACACGTACCCATATATATATTTTTTTTGGTAAATCAGTAGCAGGTTATCCCAGTTAAAAATTTAATGAGTGTAAATAATTCCTTATTTAAATTTTAATTTAACAAGTTATGTGATATTATTTTATTATTACATAAAATTATATTTTCAATTTTAAATGTTTTATACGATTTTTTTTATTATTATTTTTAAATGTAAATAACAATTTGAATAATCAATATTTGCATAAATTCTAAAATTATTATTATTATCATCATTTGACTTTGCAAACACACTCACATTTAGTCAATGATGCTTTTATGCTTAAAAAAATGTTAAATGTGATATCATTTTATTTTAATTATGGTTGTAAAATAAATAAATGGAGAATTTTTGATAACATTTTCATTGGTATATGAAAAGTGTTAAATATTGGATTATAAAATTATTTGTTTTTTTTGTTTTAATTTTAAATTCAGTGTCATTGTTTTATTATTTTTATGAAAATATCTGCATATCAGATAAATTTGACAGGTATTTTTTTTTCATTGAAATTCAGTTTTTATGAGCAATTCGAATCACAACCTGAATGAAAAAAATGAAAGAAATCCAAAAGAAGACCCCGAGAATCATGGATCGGTCAAATGAAGATAAACTAAGAGAGACTTCTGGCTCTTCGTAAAACTCGGTGAAATGAGATTCATGAGTTTTAATTTGATCATTTTATTTATCCTAAATGCTTGACCACTTTAAATATTTCATATTTAAATGCAATACAACAACAACTCAGTTATATCACTGCACTTTTTATCTCGTTAATTGTCAAGCAGGTAATTCGTGTGCAATATTAGACAGCACGAATAAAAATATATTTATTTTTTTTATATCGGACATGTACATTTTAAAATAACATCGTTCACAATTCCTTATATTATTATAATTGCATTGAAAAATTATAATAATGTTGAATAAGTGCTAGGTGTATGTGACGATAGTGTTAAGCTCATATTGCTTAAATTGAATTGAATTTAATATACAACTTAAATAGGTATAAAAGAAAAAAAAAATATTAAATAAATAAAAAAGAGACATTGGAATAAAACTTGTAAGTACTCAAATGGTGTTTGTACTTTTATATTTTTTTAAGTTTAGCAGATTAAGATGGTTTGTATTTGTAATGCTATTAACGACTTGGGTTTTAAATTTCCTTTCAATACCTTAGATATGTTGCACTTTATTATTATTATTGTTACATATACAATTACGGTGTAAATGAGTACAAGCGGATTAAAAATTTTTTTACTTCATTATAATAATAGAGTTCACTGGAAGTTCAATTTTTACGCAGAACACCAATAATACATTATTTTACTAGCCGCAGAATAAATGGTTGCAGTTACAGTTGACCATGTGTAACCTGTGCAAATGCATGAGAATTGTCTTATATTAAAAGGTAAAATGTGAATCATTTAGTTGAAAGTACGTCTGTTTCTTTTAATTTTTTAATTGAAACCCACAGAAATGCACTTGAAATTTACTTTTAAAATACCTTAAAAGCGCTTTTGTTGCTTCCCTACTTAAAATGAAAAATATTATAAAACGTCTTTAAAATTACAACAAAAAGGGAAGTGCTCTTCTTTAAACTGAAGTATGAGGGAAAGAAAATATTGTTTGGCAAAATTTCAATTATGATTCTTGTTAAAGTTGATTGTTAACATAATATCGATTTGTTTGCATGTAATATCACGCATTTAAGGCTTCTTTTTGATGTTTTTCGGCATATTTTTTTCTTGTTTGTTTAATTCCCAAGAAAAAACAAGTGAATTTTTTTTCCTCTTACAATTTCGTTGAAACAAATATTTATTTTGCTTTTTACCTTGACCTTATCATACAAATCAATTACATCCCAGCATCGCAGGAATTTGACTTGAAATCTATTTTTTTTGTTTATGTTTTCTCTTTTAATGTTTAATGTAATTTTAAGACTTGGACTTGGTCGCTTATATTGATACGAAATCTTAACATCGCTCAGACTCACATTAAAAAAATAAAAAAAATAATGTTGTTCGAAAAAAACGTAAAAATACCTTGAATGTATTTTTGTAAAGCATGACTAAAATGTACGTTTTTTTTATTGAAACAAAATGTAATATATTTTAATTCATATCAGAAAACAATTTTATAACAATTCCACATCATCATCATCATCATCATCATTATTGCTTGCCATTACCTTCATTCGTGTCTTATGTTAAAATAAAAGCGAAATACTTACTATAAAAAAAATCTACATAAGAAGAGCAATGTATGCACACAAACTATGCATATAAAATTAATAGTGAGCAGTCGTCATGGTGTATATTTTAATAGTGGGTACCCACTGTGAGAATATTGGTATATAATATATTTTATAATCAAATGAATATGTGAATCTGTTTAAAAATGCTAAAATAAGTTACTTTTAACAACAAACACTGTGTGATATGTTTTGTAAAGGTTAAAACGACTGAAAAATATTGAGAGGTATCGTTTCATTTTATTTTAACTGCATCAGATGATATTCTTGAAGTTAAGAAAAAAAATTGATATAGCTTTTAACTTTTCTCTTCCTTTCCACCAATTCTTAGCCTTAGCCTTATAACATCAATACTTTTTGTATAATGATGTAGCTTTGTTTACGCGATTTAAAGTATAAATATGTCTTAAAAGTGTGGTATAAATACATTGTTTGATGATAAAAACCATCGAAATAATATTAAATAAAAAATTCTTCAATAAAGTACATTTTACATATGAACAAAGTCAAGATGATGATGCTTTGTATGCAGTTCTTTAGGCATGATATCTAATGGAATTCAATTCAAATTGTAAATGTACCACAATGTGACGCTTCAGAAGAGACAGAGAGCCAGTTTTTCGACTAATCAATTTTATTTAATTGATTTTCTTTACTTTACTTTGCTTACTTTAGCTTTCTGAAGAGCAAATGAAGGTAAGATGAAAATTCAGGTGGGTAATCCAGAACACAATGCTCATTTAGCTAAGCTGTAAAAAGCTCCGAATAAAACCTCAAGAGATTGATAAGGATCGGATGATTTCACACAAATGTACTGCAAATTCAGGCAAATGACGTAATTGCTAAATATCAAGATGTTTTTCTTTCAGGCCATTATATATATCCATGATGTTCGTGTGCCTACGGCCGACTGTATCCGGGTCGTTAGCAAATCCTAATTTGCATATGTATAGCCAGTGTGCGAGATGTTTGGATGCCAGCACGTCTTATTGAACACTCCAAGACTATGTTAAACAGAAGTGTGATCACTGCGTAACCTTTTCTGAACCCGTCTTTTATCTTATTCGACTCCTAAATCCTTTTAAGGTCATATACACTGGTTTGAGCTTGAGTTCAAAGCTCAATTTTCACATTAACACCAATAGCTCTCTACATTTAAAATTGTCGTAGATTGATTTTAAGTCGATAAATAATTAGAACATTTTGTGGATCGACCTCATTTGAAAACGTCGATAATTCACCAATAAAGGCCTCTGCATGACATATAAGTCTGTTGTACAGGATCCTTGCGAAAACTTTATATGCTATTTAAACGCTCTTTTCTCTGTATCGCTTCGCTTCCACGCTGCAGTAACTCAGCAGTTATCAGCTGGCCATCAAGACTGTTGAAGAGAGAGCATAAACGTCATCTCTCGAAAGCAACCCTGTCAAATGTCAAAATCAATAACACACACAACTTCACTTGTGATTGTAGAAGGACGTCAAATTAAATTATAAATAAATTAAAATATTGAAATTATAAAATATAGTTTAATAAATATAGTTAATTTGAGATATAAAATCGTCTCGAGTATTTTTCTTCCGCTGAAGTGGCAGGAAGCTAATAAAATTCTTCCATCTCCAATAGGTCAGTTAAACCCGCACTTACATTCACTTCCACGTGCTAACATAATAAAATTCTTACATCTCCAACAAAGACCAGCAGCTTTGTCATTCTTGAGTGAGTCTATACTCTCTTGAGCTTACTGACGTGTTGGGGCAACGACAACGACCTCATCAGAAATATCATGATTGAACTCATTCAGCACTTCGGTAGTTTCTGTATCCTCATTCTATAGTGCGTTAAGATGATTCTACAGTAAATTCTAACTTTATTTCCCATTCTCTAATTTTGGAATCTTAACAACCTTTTTTGACAAACCAAATTCAATATTAACCAAATTTATTGTCATGCCTAACATTTTTACACCACATTTTTCTAACTAAAGATGGATATTTCTTCCATTTTCAAACAAATCTACATACTAATACACATCGTTATTATAAAAAAGATGCAAAGAAAGCCTATTGAACATAAATAAAATATAAAATTTGAATGTTGTTTGTTTGTTTATCTATATGGTCTGTTCTTTATTTTACAGCAACATACACACACACTTAATAAAAGAGTGTTTTAAGAGGAAAATATTTTTGTTTTTTTTTATGTGAATATATTTTTTTATCTAATGTGTTGTATATACACTTGTACACCTACTCAACAAAACAAACGCAAATATATATTCAAATGAATTTTTTTCTCTACATACTTTTTTTTATTATATTTATATGGTTAGGTCATATTTCTTTCGATTTATTTATTTATTTGCCATTCATTTTATTATTATTATTAGTGAACCTCATTTCAATGAATCAAATGCAAAATTGATACCATTTTTTATAAATAAAAATTTAATATAATAGACTTGAAATTGCCCTGATTTACTTTTCACGCGTGAATTTTAAATTAAATTTAAACAAATTTACACAAAAAATGATCTTTTTTATACAATTTTTTGTTTTTTGTAACATAAATGGATTGTGGTTGCTTTTATTTTATTTTATTTTACATTTTTGTTTGCCTGTGTATCTGCTTATTCAATAATAATGGATTAATTAACTGACTAATGATGCGACCCATATTCACACATTTCCATGAATGATAAAATAAAATGTATAAAATTAATACCCATGATAAAATAATCAAATTAACTGAGAGGATTATAATTAAATCATAAAATAAAAGATTTTTATTTATCTTTTTCCCTGTTTTTTTTTTGTATTTTATTATCATTCGGATTTTTGAAAAGTGAATTTAAAAATTTATGTTTACAATGATGTTTATTCGATATGTTCAGAAAAAATTGGATTTCATGTAAAATTATACATTTTTTTCTGAAAAAATACAAAATATATTGTAGTTCTTCTTCTTTTTTTTTGTATTTTTAAAAAAACAAATAAAAAAAATATTGTAAGGTAATAAATTGTCTTGTCGATACGTCTTCCCTTTTCATTTTGTTGTTTAAAAGCAATAAGCAAAAAAAAATATGTAGTTTAGTTTAGGTATCATGTTACACAGATGTTTACCGTTTAAAAGTGGATCAAATATTGTAGAGAAAAAAAAGTAGGAATGAGACACGCCTTGAATTCAGACTTAAAATTCACTCAGAAAACGGACTAGGAATTTAACTGTAAAAGTATAAAAACAAAAGGGCGATGTGTGATTCGATATGGATCTGTGAGAGAACTTTATTTTTTTTTTGTTTTTAATTTCATTTGAAAAATTAAAATTATTGTAAATCATCGTCATTAGTTGCCTCCTGGATGTGTTACATGAAGCATGAAATGTGTTCTTCGTGGTATGTGACTGTGAAAAATTGTATCACATTTTACATGGAATTCAAACATGGAGCAAAATTACTCAAAGTTGGAAATTGTTATAAATTGATTTTATCTGTTTCTATTTATGTAGAATGAGTAATAAATCGAAATTTCTGAGAATTTGTAAATATTATTAATGAAATGTTCATTAAAATATAAATTTCAAGAACTATTTCTTTTGAGTATTCGGTTCTTGTTGGATTTAATGATTTAAATTCAATGTGAGTGTCATTGGAAGGAAGCTGCAGGGAAATTTATCGGCTCTGAGCTCTTTTGCAGAGTAAATCTGAGATATTTCAAATAACTCACTTCGGAGTGCGTGGAAAAACAGATGAAATTATACTATCAATTTATACCAGCATCTTCACAATCCAAAGAGTTTGTGAATTGTTCAAAGAAAAGATCGAAAATGATCTTACAATTGGACAAAAAAGACATCAGACGGGTCAAACTGACGGGTCTCCTAACAGAACACTGCCTTTTACGCAGCCATCTTAAAATAATAGGAAGGAGTGATTCAAGCACTTTTAGGCTCTGTCTAGAAGAGGATGAAACATTAAAGTACATTCTCTATGAGTGTAAAGCATTGGCTAGAGTGAGGATTTGCTACTCCATGGAGAGCTTTCCATCTCCCTGGGCTAATAGTATAGAGGTAGATCTAAGGATACTACGAGCGGTGGAGCTTGTTCATATCTAATCTAATCTACCACCTTAATTTGTACTTGATTGAAATTAAAGAGTTACATAAGAATGAAAAAAAGTACTCTTACAATTTGTCAGTAGATAATAATTCCTGTAAACTGTTTCATTTTTTGATTCCATTAAAATACTAATTCTCATTCCATTAATTGATGACTTTGAATTAAGAGCAAACATTTTTTAATTTCACTTTTTATTGACATTGACTAATCAAAGCAAACGATTTATAAAAAAAACTTGTTATTTGCTCTTATTTTGTTTTAATTTTTAATTCAAATCAATCAAATAAAAATACTTAAATGTTCAATGTAACAACAACCTGAGTCATTAGTGAGCATAATTATGAGTATTTAATCCCCAAAATATTACAACCCGAAAATTAATTGAAGTCCATTAATTGAGATTACCCATGTAATGGCAGAAGTGAACCAGTTAGTATTTAAAAAAACGTGTTGATAGATTTATGTTTTTTACATAACACATTTAGAAGACCTTGTACCGTATTTAAATCACTTTGCTCCCTGCTCTCTTGTAAAAAAAATAATGTTCATACAATCACTAACAATTAACACTACTTAGATATTGAAAAAAATGGTTATTTTTCTAAAGCCTATCAAGTTGAATATTTTAAAAGAGTGAAAACAAGGTAAAGCCCAATAATTACACTTATAAAATACTTAATAAAGTACCTCTCTTTAATTTTCACACAAAAAACCTTATTGTTTTTTTTCCTTTCATTCCGCATGAACATTGTTTTGAACCAATATCTGAGTGAACTAAAGTAAATAATAATCATAATAATATTGCATTATTTTTTTCAACTTAGCTAGATCATTGACATAATACCTGATGTACTTGACTCTTCACACCCTTTCCTCTTTTCATACAATTTTTAAATGTGAATATATAATATTACAAAACGCGAATAATAGCAACAGAGTGTTTACAATACGATTTGCGAACATTTTGTGTGTAAGAAAGATGGTATAAGAGAAAAAAAAGCTATAATAATACATTTCGCTATTTGCTTTTTTATTTTATTTTATTCATATATTTTACTTTTAATATACATTTTATTTTTTTAAAAAAATTTTCTTTCTCCATGTAAAACTATATCGGGAAGAAGCATTGTTGTTGCATGGAAAGAACTTTTCATAAAAAAAAAATAATAAAATGATTGTATGTTTTATTTTAAATGTAATTGTAGGCAAGGAGCAACGACAATGACGACGAATTTTATATTCATGTATGAAACAATTTGAAATTGCGAATTAAATGGTACGTGCATAAGAGTGTGTCTAATGTAATTCAAAGCAACTCTCACTCTATTAATTCCACGCTTTTTATTCTGAATTTTATCGTACATTCTTTCAATTTTTTTTTGTACTTTAGTTTCAATACACATATTTTCTATCATCATCATCAGTATTAAAATAATACAGGTTTCTATAAAGTATAATTTTTTTTTAAAGGTAAAAGAGATACATAAAATAAAATTCACGGTAAAAGGTAATAATATAATAATGTAAGTAACTGTGCAGAACAATAATACATTTGTGTAAATTCTTTTTTTTTAATAATTTTTTTTCTTCTTTACTTCTGTATTACGATACAAACTTTTTTTGGATTTTATTATAGAAAATGTTTCTATCTTTCTTTCACTTTGCTCTTTATTTAGTATTTTATTATATTACACATATATTCTACTTTAAAATGTATGTCTGTTTTTTTATCTTATGTGTATATTTTTTTACTCCTGCATATAAATGGATGTTATTCAAACATTTACTGATGCGATGAAGCTCAAAATGCTCAGGTAAATGCTTAGCACTAAAATAAATGTGAACTCTCTTTACATTAACACGAAATAATGTGTGAGTGAGTGTGTGCACTTTATATGTAGAAAGTATCAAATAGATATATTTTTTTCAATTGAATTAGGCAGGAACACACGAAAAATTTTTTTTGAATAGAAGCACTTACCGATAATGAGTGGGTGGATTACAATTTTGTACAGTGACTAAGGTGGGTAAAACTCTGTTAGTTGATATTGGTTAACTCAGTGTAAAGTTCGGAGAAAATTAATAAATTTAATTTAGTTAATCCATTGATAGAAGCTTGGGAGACGGTAATTAGCGGTCTCAATTCAAAACCAATTGTTCCTTTAAATATTTTCACAGAACGTATTAATTCATTTTAATCAACAATTTGATTTTATTATTGAAGCTAAAACCTCATCATAATCGATTCCATATTTTTAAGAAAATCATTTAGCTATTAACAATGCTTTTTACTTAGATATCTGGCTATTTACATTGTTTTTCTTTTAAATAACTATATTGACTCAAATGTTGTTGTTCCATCGAATAAGTTGGTAAGTGTTGATGTTTTATAATCTTCAAACAGTTCATCGATTCTTTTCCTCTATTTTTCCACATTACCCTCTTCTAGCTGATGTAGGCCTTTGACTTCCCCTTTTATTACTGTAATCGCCTTTTTCTGTACTATGTTCTTCAGGCAAGTATCTTTACAGGTCGACATAATATTTCAATTTGGCCTCCTCCTTTTTGTATTTTCGGGGTAGTTTTTCCGTGTGCACCTTCATCTGTAATAAAAGAGTTTTGTGACAGTGAAAGATGGTACTTATTTTTATTTTATTTATGTTGTGTTTAAAGAAGGTGATTTGTATTTTACTTTTAGGATTAAAGGAGTTTCAGAAATTGTGAATTGTCTGTCAACTTCCAAATAGGAAGTGTGTAAGATAAATCTCCTAACTAAATTTGTTTTTCATTTTTAACATAGCTTTTGGTGGAATTTCTTTAAGGGCTTCTTGCTTGGTCGATGCCTTTCTAAAACCGGTTTGGGTCTTCTGTATTATGCCATTTTTTGTCTACCTTGTAGCAAGAAATCAGATTTCAGATTGAAGTACTTCAAGTGATTTTTAGCCAAAAAACTAATAAAAATATGATTTCTTTTTTCTGAACCAAACTGTCAAACAAACCGTCTGTTAATAAAAGCGTTTTTTCACAAAACTACAAACAACATATTTAATTACCTGCCTAATAATAACAAATAGATTCACTATCAAATTTCATATATCCGTGCATTGTTATTCTATACATTTTTTTTACAATACTTTTTTTTACCATCCTTGTATGAATGAATGAATGAATAGATTTTTACTGTGTTTTACTGTTTTTTTTTTAAATAAAATAAAAAAATATATTCTGATATGTTTAATATGGAGATGTGTTAAATTCCTACACATATAATATTATTACTGAATTTTTTTGTTTCATGTTTTTCCATTTGAAAAAAAATAATAATAATACAAAAAAAGTACGAATTTAAAGCGTAAGCTTTCATTTTATAAGCAGAATAACACCATCAACAACAACACCAGGCTGTGAACAAACAACAACAAAAAAGAATAAATTTTTAAGAATAAAATTCCATATAGATTTAACCAACACATAAAACCTCTTCTATGTGACACTAGATGTTCAAATTTTTTTTTTATTTTTTAATATTTTTTTATTCCATTGAAATAATAATAATAAAAAAAACGTTCAAATATACATAGATTTTTATGTCACATTTTCCTAACAGATATATACGCAAAATATATTCACAATATTGGAGATGAAAGTTTTACCATATATTTTATAATTTTTTTTTTGTTTCGTGTAAATGTAAAACGAACAGCAACAAAAAAAATATAGCAAAGGGAATTAAGATAAAATTTCTGACTAGGAAGTAAGTGATCGGATTCAACTTGACGATACTTTAAAAGTCAATCTGTTTTTGTTAAAAGTTTGTTTGTTCAACATGTTTAATAAAAAAAAGAATTACGGCATGATATCATAATAGCAAAATAATATTAAAAGGAACGAAGTTAAATTTTCCATGAAGCACACAAAAATAATAATAATAAAGAAGTGAGAAAAAAAAAATGTCTTGTTAAATGTAAATGCGTTCACACCAAGTATAAAAGCATTCTGACTAAATTTGATTGTTTTCACTTCAAGCGCACTTTTCTTCTTCCAAGTTATTTTTTTTTTTTGCAAAATATGTTTGTTGGTTCGTAATAGAAGGTAAAATAATGAAGGTATTTGTTTTACAAAATTGTTTTTAGTCTGTTTTTTGTTTTAACTTTCTTTCACATACACAAATACTTTATTGACTTTATCTTTTTTTTCACACGAAAACCCACAAAGTTTAACCTTATGAGTTTTGTTCAATATTTCTATGAGTTTATTTGTAAATTTATACTTTTTTTCTGTGTGATATGAGCTAAGATTTTGTTCAAATAATGAGAAGTTTTGAAAAAAAAATTTGAGATATGTAATAACATGGGCCATATGTAAATTATTATTTGTTTTTTTTCTCATCTTGTCTTGTTTTTAGTCAAAAGCATCTAATTTCATATTTATGAGTTGTTTTAATGGGATACCTGTCAGAATGGATGAGAATAAAGAATTTTTTTGTTTTCTATGTTCTAATGAATGAATACAATTTGAATGAAAGTGAAGATTATGTTAATCTATTCATCAAAATGAATGAAGAATTTAACATTTTTTTTTTGTTTTTGAAAAAAAATTGAAGAATATAAAAAAACCACTTGAATAAATTCTTGATTAAGCTTTAGTATTAAATGTCATTTAAATTTCAATTTTAATATGGAAAATATTTTAACTAGAATTTATTTTGAATGCGTTGAAGCATTATTTATTTGGATTTAAATCTTTAGTTAAAAACTAACAGGGTCTACATATCTACAAGTCGCAAAAGGATCAATGACTCGCTCTATTTACCTCAAATATTGCTTGAAGAATTGCTCTTCCGTTTATACGTTCGCATAATGTTCCTACACTATTTTGCATCCATTACTGTAAAGATGTGTTGCAGTGGTATGAGTCTGAGTTAGTGCGGTGGAGGGAGTCAATGGATGTGCCAAAGGATGCGAATTCACCTAATACGCCACACTTTAGACTCGTTGAAGTTAATTGGGCCCTCGTGAAGCGAAACCTTAGAAAAAGCATGAAAGCTGTCAAAAACTATCAAAGATTCGCAGCTTTATGGTTACAGGTTTCAAAAACGTGTCAATGGACGTGGTAAAACATTTAATGAGTCATGTAACTTAATGAACCGGATACCATAATCAAGGATGTAAATCTAACTAGCTTCGCTATATTATCGTTTTTTTAAAGAAGTCGGTAAAATAGAGTGGCATAAAAACTTCTGAACATGCTCATAAGTATTTTTCTTTGAAAATGTACCCTTTCAATTTTTCTCTGAAGGATCAAATTTTCAACCTTTAAATTGATAGCGTAATATGCTAAGAAATACCATAACCACAAGGTCCAATAACAGCAAATTCAAAGTTTTCCTAAGTAAAAAAAGTACACGGTTAGAAGAAAACGTGCCGCAAATAGTGCCGCTAGCGGCACTCAGCGGCACTGCTCCGGCACTACTCCGGCACTACTTGCGGCACTACTGCGGCACTAAATTTTTATAAAATCTTTGTCTTAAAATTCAGATTTTTATTGAAATAAATGTTTAAAGACCATAGAAAGTTGAAGTAAAGTTATTAAACTCGAAAAAAATCATTTTGAGCGCACAAAAAATTGAATTTTTTTTTAATTTTTTTTAAATTTTTTTTTTTGAAAAAAATACAAAAACATGAAGTTTTTTAAAAGATTATAATTTTTCTTGAAAAAAGTAAGAGCTTTAAGCCTTTTCTAATTATCACAATCTTAGTTTTAAGAGAAAAATTCGATAAAAATGTAGTGCCGCAATCTAGTGCCGTACAGTGCCGCGCTCTGGCACTTTAGAGCCGCTAGCGGCACTAAATGCGGCACTCCAGCGGCACGTTTTCTTCTAACCATATATGAAATTTAACAAGATTATCCTCAATTCTTTAAAAAAATATAATCTCTTGTTAATATGTTTTTTTTAAAATTTAGTAAACATGCTTTATCCTATTAACAAACACATCTGCAATATTTTTTTTAAAAAGGAAAAAAAAAAATAAATCTAATACTTGCTTGTGGATTAGATTCCTTATTTAGCATACAATAAACTAATACATCACACTATAATAAAAATAATAATAATAATAATACAGGCGTATTATAATCACTTCTGTTTAGTTAGAATAATGACTTGTAATATTTTCCTTTTACTGCATTAATAAAAAGCAAATCCTTATTTTTGTTCTCGATTATTTTGCAAAAAAAAGTATAAAATAAACATTTTATTTATAAATAAAGAAAAAAAATGAAAAACATTTGCTTTTATCCATAAAAGATACAAAATCATACAAAACAGAGTGAAGAGCAAGAAAAATAACAAGCTCATTGATAGCTTTCACACTATTCATTTGTACGCATCGCAAATACATAAAAGACTTATTTATTTATTTAGTTTGCGTTTCAATGGATTTAAGATGTACTTTAAAAAAAATATATAAAATAATATCATATCACTATAGTTATATCTTGTTTCACTTTGTACACTTTATTTATTATCTGCTTGTTGTTGTTTTTTTTTTATTTTAATATTTTTGCTTTATTGATGAAAATAACACAGAAAAGTAAAACATTACAGATATGAGCCTGAAAATGATAATGATAATGTAAGAGGAAAAATCTTGCGCTCTTCTTCTGTTTCTTCTCACACAAATAGAGCCGAAAAAGTACAAAAAAAAATAATAAAACATAAAATACTTATAATTTCAATTGATGAATAATAATAAATAATAAAATGATATAAATAAAAGATGAGTTTTCAAAAGATATGGGTAAGGAATTAAAAGAAAAATATAGATGCTTTGCTAAGAAATCATAAAAAAAATTGTTGTTTTAGTTGTGTAGATCACACATACACACAGTGATAGTGCCTTTTGTAATAATAAATGATCATAATAATAAAAAGCGAAAACATACAAAAAGTTATTAAGAATTATTAGTTTTGTTTTCTCTCTTTTTCTGTAATTGTCTGTTGTTGTCTTATGTGTATGTGTATCTACGTCTACGTTTTTGCAATTTGAATCATTTTTATGTGAAATGATGTAAAATGTTAGTACATTAATAATGCCGCTTCATATCACAATTTTATCATTATTATTCTTGTTATTATTGAATCATAAGTACCTGTGATTGTGGTAATTAGGGTGTCTATTTGTTAAAAATTAAGGAAAAGAATCTTATTTCTAAAAACTCTTGGGAAATAGACTGATGAATAGATGAAACAGGACACCCTCAACAGAAAAGAACCAGCACTTAGACCTACAAACGGGTCTATTGGTATGCACCCATTTATCATCATATCTGAATGAAGAAGGAACCAGATCTAGAGAATCAACTAAAGTAATAAGAAGTTCACTAGACCTGGCCCAGTTCAGGAAAGTGACCAAACCTTCTCAGAAAGCTTTTATGATGGAATCAATACTGGGAAAGTACTTACCCGGCGTGATACCATGCAATTTGGCATGCTTGGGACATACACAAAGCAGATGTGCAGCAGTCTCTTCTTGTTCCGAGCAGCGTTTGTACATTAGATTTCGCAAATTGACCTAAGTATGCACTCGAGGAGGAGCCAAAGTTCTCCAGTCCTAGAAGCAGGCCTTCCAGCCTCTAGCTAAAATTGGTGGTAAGGAACCAGGAATCAGACCAATCACTACGGCTCAGAAATATGCATTGCCCAAATGTCAGGGGTAGCCAAGCTAACTCTGGTTGATATGCCCCTGACTTTAAGTGCAATACTGATCTACTTAAAATTAAAGGAGACGGTGTTTAACGATAGAAGTACTTCGGAGCCGTCTTTTTTTCTAATCATGTTGCGACTTTTTCAAAGGAGATTCACACCGATTAAGTTCGTCACACCATGGACATCCTACTACCTTGCTATTTGCGGCATTGCACCACAAGAGATGTGGTAATCAAGGTATGACAACAACAACATCAACGCACACACATAATAAAAGTAAATAAATAAATCGTCTTGTTTGAACAGAAGAATATTGTGTCGGTTACAAATTGACATGAATTGTGGAATTTTTGTATCTTATTATTATATTTTATCTGGATTACCTTCTCTTATATATTTTTTTTTTTATAAATGAAATAAAATATGCGTTTAATATATTTTTTATGTATTTTATTTTATTTTTTTGTACTCGATTGGATTAAGAGAACGCGACATATTTGTTGATTATATGTATGAATTTATCGAGATGTTTATTGATTTTGATTGACTTTAATGCAAATCGTTTGAACGTGCTTTTTATATTTAAAATAAAAAAAAATACAAAAAAAAAGAAGAGAAAAATATGAGATGGATCAAGTTTTATACATTTTAATGAACAAATAAATCAAGTGATGATCATATTTATTTATGAGCTTAAATTCCAGTGAAATTATATAAAATTTTTAATGAGAGACCACATGACACAATTTTCGATTATCAAACGCAACCTGATGCACATAACTCAACAGTTTCAAATTCATTTCCTATAAATATAAAATCATATCACGTGTCACTGAGCTTATCATTACACACTACCATCGACAACTACTACCAAAAAAATAAAAAAAAAACATTTAAAATGATAAGCTCAAAATGTAAATCAACAGAGTCGAGAGTGAAAGAGTGATTTAGAAATATATTTAAAAGCAATTACGACCTTTGATGCTCTGGCTTTTAAATCTCACATCGTAAATTTTAACCGCATGCTTTTCAGTGAAAATAAAACCATTTTATATGTTTTTTTTGATAGTCTGCTTGATATTTTGTGAATATGAATGCACATATTCAAATTCAGAATAAATGTTTATATTCATTCATTTTTATTTATGTGTTGAAATGAAATGCACTTGTTTGAAATGCACACACATGAAAAATCATACAATAAAAAAAAAATGAAATTTTGTAACTATGAAATGGAACACAGATGCATGTTTGTAAATATATAAAGCATTTAAAACTGTTAATATGCCTCGCCACACATTTAAAACAAAAATGCATTACTACAAAAAAAATGTAAATTGTAAAAGGCCAAAGTCATGTGTGTTGTATTATTAAAGTAAAGTCTATTTGCAGACGCCTATCATAAATATACCAAAGTGATAATAATAAAAACTGTAAACAAAACATAAAAAATAAAATAAATTTATGTTTTAAAATTTGTATATTTGTAATAGTTAATATTTATAGTGTGTTTGGGTTATTTTATTATTATTATTGTTATAAAAAAGAAAAATAAATCTGAATTGAAAACTTTTATTCTTTCACTCATGGTTTATTTTTTTGTCGCCACTACATATATCGGTAGTCAATTCAAACAAAAGAAATGTTTTCTTTACATTTGATCTTGTTAAACAAAATAATTTTAATCTAAACAACATCAATTAAACTTTAAATTATGTTTTGAAATGATTGGATTAACAGCCGTCAGAATTGTTATTTTATCATGCTAATGTTTAAACATAACAATAAAATTACATGATGGGGTCAGAAAGAGCAAAGATGTTGGTAAACATGTGTTTGCTTATACTTTTTCGATGTAAAATGTTTGTTTAAAATTAAATTGAATGAAAATTCTCTTAAGGAGGCAATATGACAAATTCACAATTGGTCAAATTGGTTGGTTAAAGTGGCATTCACTCTTTGGAATTTTATGGATGCCTCACAAATTGAAAGCGAGAAAACACAAAACCTGAGTTCGGCCAGCAAATTTGTACTCTTCACAGTGTTGAACGATGAAAACAGCATATGAGCAAAACTAAATACAACAGAGATGAAAATGTTCCGCTTAAGTTCTGGAGTCACCAAATTAGACACAATTTGAAGTGAAAGGATAAGAGCAAGCCTTGGAATAAAAGAAACAATTACTCAGAAAGCAGAAGAAAATCAACTTAAATGGTATGGACACGTTCAGAGGCGAAAACATGACCCAAATTATTTAGTAACTAAATTTACAACAGCAACAATTACATCTAGACAACATCAGCCTAGACATGGAAGGAATTTCGCAACACCGATTCCGCATATACAATAGGACCAATTCATTAATAAAGCAAGGAGATAGATCAGATTACTATTAAAGCTACACTCAGGATATCCAGTGGGTCCATTGTACTTACCCGTCGCCGTCTGTGGTGCAGTTGTCAACGGCTTCAGATGAAAGAAATGATTGAAGCAGTCTGTGGAACTACCTCAAGGGCCTCTCCCCATACAGCGACATATACTATAGAATTAAGTTAAAAATTCACAAATAAATATGTTCTACTTTACCGATTTGTAATAGTATTAAGTTAAATTGATATACGCTTGATATACCCGTTATCATCATCCGAGGGACTTAGCTTTTATCCTGTCATCGCAAGCAGTCGCCAACTTTATTTAGTCTAACTCAGAATGAGTAGTCGAAAATAGGCAATTGAGATTGTAAAGCTTCATGGTTGAAGTGAGAATGTAACTTTTATCCTTAAGATTGATAGTCCGGCTCGCTAACCAATGAACCCTAAAATCACCTCCCGTATTACGATGATAGTTTAGATAACAATGACCAGTGAAGATACCAACTACAACTTTGAGTTCAGTACAGTTCAATCAAACAGCTTCTTGAAGAGACAGGAGACACGACTCGTAGTTCAAAAATGAAGTGGACTTAATTTAGAAGAGCACTATCAAAAATGGAACATTGATAAATTTCCTTTAAAACGGATTCAGTTCCTCGCTCAGTTTCAACTTAATCGGTGAACCAAAAATATTAAAAATTCAATTTCAAATACCAAGAAAAGCCACATAAAAACCCAATCTTCAAATGGAATAATTCAAAGAAAAATAAAAAACATGAGAACTAAAAAAAAATGAAATACAAAAAAAAACCTAAAATAAACAAGAAACGCTTGTGTGTGAATTGAAGCATCAAAAATAAATAAGCTTATATTTCGTTTTTCCTCATTTTTTTTGTTCATTATATTTTTTTTTATTTTCATTTTTCAATGCGAAATCCCTCAAACTCATCATGGTTACGAGAATGACAACGATGACGAGAAACAGAGACTTAAATTTCTCTGCGACAAAATACAGCAAATAAAAAAAAATATAAAACCATGGTCAATACAAAAATATAAGGATATATAAAATTTTGTGAAAAATGTGAGAAGCCTTATAATAACGCAAACACAGTAGAAAAAAAATACATATTTATTTTTTATTATTATTATTATTCTTTGCTTTTCATTTTCCATCCGACAAAGACACACAATTTCTGTGTTTTTCCCATAAAAATACAAATAAATATCATCATCATAATCATCAGAATGATATTTTCTAAGAAATGTTTTGTATGTGTGTGTGTGTTCTGTTATATCAAAAATAACAACAACAACAACAAATAGGAGTGATGGCAAGACAAATACAATAATAATAAAATTGGATGAAAAATATCCACTTCTACTTAAAATGAAAAAAAAACGCTTCATTTCATAAAATTCATGCATACACGGCAAGTGGAATAATAAAGAGCAATTCCCGTTTTCCCTTTATGAATGTTGAAGGTTCAAGTTATTTTGTTGGCCCACAGTAAAATCATAACAATAAAATAAAACATTTTTTTTCTGTTATTATTATTAAGATGCAGTTTCAGTATAAAACCCTAAAAAAAATGAAAAATGTATGATATAATTTTAGTATTGAAGCATGTTTTGTAATTTGTTCAACAATTTTTCTCTTTCCAACACACACCACAATTGTAAGTTGTAAAAATACTTAATAGACATAAGAGACCCAATACTTGTCTGCATAACAATGTCTATTATGATACTTTTGCGTGATTTTCTTTCACTTTCCATCCGTCTCTCGTAAATAAAAAATAAAATAAAGCGAATTTTGTTCTTCACTCAACTAATATAAATACGCATCAACAAACTTTTAATAAATGTATAAATATACAAACACTAATAGTATTACAATGTCTACCATTTAGAATCATTATGAATAAAGTGAAAATAGGGAAAATCTAACAGTAGAATTTATTTCATACTGAAAAAATAATAACAGCAAAAAAAATTCATCAAATCATTCTGTTTTGTTATACATATTTATTTATGTTCATATTTCATATTTATTTTATTTTTATTTAAAAGAATTGTTATGGAAAAGTTAAGTCCTTAAGGATCATATAAGAGTGGTGAAAATATATAAATTCTCGTTTAGTTTCTGTTTACATTGTATAATAAAGTATAAAACATAATTTTTTTAAAAAAGTATGTGTATTGTGGACACTTATACTGTCTGTCCGTCAGTGTGAATTAAAACAATTCAAAAAAACATTAAATTTTTCAAAAGCATTGAACTTTCCAATTTTTTGAAAATCATCGAACTATTTCCGAACTTTCTAAAATCATGAGATTTCCTTTTTTTTTCTTAATGTACTTAAATATTTAGTTTTTATTGTTTGATATGAAAATTTGTTTACTTTTCAAACTGGTGTCTCATTGGGACTGTATTGATTATTAGCTTGATGATATTTTTATTACAGTTTTATATTTTTTAGATTGGACGAAGGAAATGATAAGAACAAATCTACCTTAAAACTCCTATGAAACATCGCCCATATTCAGGAAATGAATGAGGAGTCTCCTTAAATATCTTAAAGTGAGAAATTCTAACCATTAGAAAATTGCATTTCGATAGGACTCGTTTCATTGAATAAAATTTAGTTTTATTTTTGAAAAATAAAAGTTTAAATTTCGGATTTTTTTTGCAAATTTTAAAAAAATTTTAAAATAGTGGACTTTTTCAAATTTATTCCCAACAAAGAAATTACGCAATTTTGAAAAACCCCACATTTTGGAAATTTCCACCATTTTGAATTTTTTCAAAGTTTCGCCATTTCGAAAAATCAGCCATTTTGGGCTTTTGACCGTTTTCAGGCTCTAGAGCCTAATCCCTGAGCCCAACCTCTGAGCCTAATATCAGAGCTAATGAGTTAAAGTTCATTTTAGCAAACTTCTCCATCCAATAAAACAAATCATCAATTTTTTTTTCCAGGCTCGAAATAAAGGAAATCACCATCTCTAGAACTTTTCAATCTAGTCAATTATTGCAAGGGGAAAAATCTGCACCTGGTTACTAGGTGCCATTTCTTACCTGAGCCTTAAAGACTTATAAACTGATCTAACATTTAGATACTGAAACACCTTGAGTTTAAATTTCTGTAGATCAGATCAGATTTCTAGGTAAGTCTCAGAAGAGAACCAGCACTTAGATCTACAGACGGGTTCATTGTGCATACCCATCATCATCATATCTGACGAAGAAAGAACCAAAACTAGAGAAACAACTAAAGAAAGAAGTCCACTAGACCTGGTTCAGTTTAGTTAAGTGACTACACCTTCTCAGAAAGCTAAGCAGGCCAGACACCTTCACTTACTGGGGAAGTACTCACTTAACGTGATACCACGAAATCTGGCATGCTTGGGACATACACAAAGCAGATGTGCAACAGTCTCGTCTTGTACAGAGCAGCATTTGTACATTAGATCTTTTGAGTCAAAATGACTGAGGTGATAGTCTAGAGCACAATGACCAGTGAACATACCAACTACAACTCTGAGCTCCATACGGTTCAATCTGATCAGTTGTCTAGAAAGACTGGAATCTGGTTCCTTGATGAAGAGGCGAGTCTGCCAAAAAGCACTGTAGAGTAAGTAAGAGTACTGTTCTGTAACTTCAGTATATCACCTCCCTTTAAAAATTCGCTTTAATTAATATTCTCTTTAACAAAAAATTAAAGCTAAATCAAAGAAATTTACACACACTTTCTAATGTTGTGAATTTCCAGTGAAAAACTTTTTCCTTTCCTTTTTTTATGAAAATTGTTTAACGTTATTATTATTACTAACCAAATTCATACATAAGTAAATGTAGAGACAGACATTGAATTAGCAGCACAACAACAACAAAAAACCACATTTATAGCAGAATTTATTCACATTTTCCCAAGTGAATGCCAGTTGTGAGCTATAACATTATTTTCTTTATTATTTTATTTCATATCATCTTGATGCTTTAACCCGCTTTTAACGCATTTAACTGACACACTGCCATTATTCAAGACCTTTTTTCTTCTTCATTTTCTTTTCTCTCATATGTGAACATGAAAAAAGCAAAAAAACAAAAAATGAAAATATAATTTTTTTCTGTGTGTGTCTTTAATAGGATTCTGGATGAATTGTATCAATAAAAACATTGAGTCAGAATCACAATTGCTTTTTTCTTTACATTTTTTTTGTTGTTGTTGTATTCTTTTTTTAAAGAGTATTGCACTGGATACAAGAAAAAAAAATTGTAGGACTGAGATTCATTTTTCCATTTATTTGTATTATAATAAAAACCAAAGAAAAATTGGTATTGATAGAATAATGGAACGAATGTAGGAGGAAATATGATCAAGAATAATAAGAATAAGAATTGTGATGATGATGATGATGGGTCCCTTTCTCTCGAAATTTTTTCTTCATTCATTCATTTATACAATTATTGATTCATTCATTGCTTTGGCTTTTGTGTTATTTTTATTATAGATTTTATTTTATTTTTTTTTGTATTTGCAAACAATTGGAAAATGTAACAACAACAGTTATCGACAATCATGATGATGATAAATATAAATGGGTGATTAAAGCACAAAAAAATGTATATCTAAACATTCAATTATGAACACACTTTCAGAGGGAAGCCTCGCTACAAAAAATTGAGTGGTTTATTTGTGGAATACTGACAACAATTATAAGTAAATATTTTGAGAGTAAATGTTTTTGTGTGTATATATGTGTGTGTTTAAATAATAGGGTAAATATGTTTTTCCAACTTTTCATCTTTAACAAACAAATTTTTACAAATAATAATCAGTTAGATGTTGGAAAATATGTCATGTTATTGTTTGAAAGTGTATGATGAAAATTAATAGGAAATTATTAATGGCAGAAAAGGCTCTAGGATAAATTTATACTTTTGTGTATGTGTGTGTGTGTGTGTGTGTGTGTGTGTGTGTGTGTACAATAAATATTTATAATGAATTAAATATTCTCTATTACTAAAAACAGCTAAAATATCAATGAATAAGTAATAATAAATAATCAGTTCGGTTCAGATTTATTTAGAAATGAAAATATTGAATAGAAATCGAATGAATTTGTGTGAAATAATTCTAGATTGAATAATAATAATAATAATTTCTTCGGAATAGAATCACATCATATTTGATACATTTTATTATAAATAATTTATTGGATTTTATCATATGTTTTAACAGCAAAAAGATTATTGACCTATTTTCTGCTTCAGCACTGCATTTTCATTTAATTCTGATAAAATTGAAATCTGGAAAAAATTGATTGGCTCGTATGTCACTACATTTAAAATCAAATAAATAGGCACTTGTTTGATTTGAGGGGTGTAGAAAGAGATAGATTTTGATCATTTTTCGACTTTTTCTATGATTGGTGACGTTTTAAATGATTAGCGACTTATTTCGTGATTGGCGACTTTTGTATGATTGGCGACTTTTGTATGATTGGCGACTTGTGTACGATCGGCGACTTTTGTATAATTGCCGACTTTTGTACGATCGGCGACTTTTGTATAATTGGCGACTTTTGTATGATTGGCAACTTATGTACGATTGACGACTTTTATATGATTGGCGACTTTTGTATGATTGGCGACAATGCGCTTAAAATGAACACCATGACAGTTATCTATTTAAAAAAATATCGCATTTTTTCAAATCGACGAGGACTTCGTTTAAAAGCACAGACGTTTTTTTGAGGATTCATCTTCGAAGCTATATCAGGAACAAAATCACTTCAAATCTGCACCCTTAAACAAATTTAATTTTTCATATTAGAAACAGAAATAAAAGTAGACATAGAAAGATACAAGCTATAATATATAGGACATTTATGTCACATTTATTATTATTTGTTCATGGATGATTGAATTCATAAAATCGAATTCTAACTGCATCATATTACCTCCAAACGCACACACACATAACATAATAATATTGCTTTTTTTCATTCAATTTCAATCTACTTGCTACCATGCCAATTTCTCGTCTAAATTTATAGAAAAATAATTTGAAATCAGAGAACAGAAGGCAATGTGAAGAAAATAACGTTAAATGAACGAAGCAATGACAACAACAACAACAACAAAAAATAAATGTGCCACAATTTTCCATTTTCCAACTAGTTGGAGAAAAATAATGCCAGAGAAAATACAGATCGAATAATAATAAAAAAATGCATATACTATCATTTTTTTGTGTTATCAGATTCTATATATTCATATCCAATCTTTTGTGTGTGTGTGTGTGCGCAATTGTGTGTACTTTTTATTATTATATTATATTGTTATATTTTATATGCACACACACATACAGACATGCACAATATTTTTCCTTATTTTAAAAATCTATCTTCAGAATCACACATTTCTCGTTTTTTTTGTTCTCTTTGGTTGTCCTCTGAACGCTTCAATTGCATGGAATGAAATATATAACAATAGTTAAACAAGCAGAACAAAATTCAAGTGATATTCTGTACACATTCAAGCCGAAACAAGCTTTTTCATGGCATTTTATATGTATTTTTAAAATAATAGTATAATAATAATAATAAAAAAAGCACAAATCCTATATGTGGAGATAATATCTATTATATCTATTATATATATATATATTATATCTATAATATAATTATGTTAGTTCAAAATATAATTCCATTCGTTTTGTGTGTTTTTAATTTTTATTAAAGTGATGTTTTTTTGTTATATACAGGGATGGAATTTAAAATTAATGAATTTTATGAAGATTTTTTTTTTTAAATCAATGCAATATGAGAAATTTTGTCAATATGAAAAATTTCAATGAAATTTACATTACTTTCAAATCATTGCCACTTATCTTAATGAGCCTGCAACACTGCAACAACAACATTTTTAAGTGTTTGTAGTGCATTCCTCATAGTTATACATTGAGAACAGATCTCCTATTCTTTTTTACTGTTTATTTTTTTGTATTATTTTCATTTTAATATATAAAAAAGAGACTAATTCTAAAATATACAGCATGCATGGGATTTTGATATTTTCAAACATAACAGTACCACTTATGATTATATAAGTAGAAGCAGCATCAACTACAATAGTTGCACTCAAAACAAAACATTATTTTCGTGCGCACATGAGATATATGTTGTGTTTTTTTTTTGTGTATGTTCTTGTTCGAATGGATGAGGAAAAAAATGACAAAAAGCCACAAATAGTCTCTTTTGCTTCATTTGAAATAGTTTAGTAGCTTACTCGTCTTGACTGAACATCATGGTCATGTTTTGCTTGTTGGTGGTATGTGTTTAATATTTTTTTTTTTATTTATGATTGTATGAAACACATATGTCCAATCGGAATGTATATATGTAATAATAATGCATTCATTTTTATGTGTGTGATACGAAGTTTGCTGTTAACATTCATGAATAAGTACTTTATTGGTTTACAGAATTTAATGGTAATAGCGTATGGTTTTGATCTCGTCTCGTTATTATTACATAAGACTTAACAATGTTATTCAGATTAAATAAAATAATGAGCTTGAAATTGAAATAAATCGAGATTTGATGACACTTCGAACCATTTTTTCTTATAAAGCCAAAATTTAAGGAAAATCGTCTTGAAATTACCGAATTAAAATGAACCTCAGCGAATATGAAAACTTCAATTTCTTCACCTCTTATCGCTCTGTGCCAAGCATAGGTTTTGAGACTTATATGCACGGAATAAGCGTTAATATTATTTGTATACACAATAGAAATGATTTTATCGACTAACAGTATTTCCCAGGCTCATAAAATATTCAAGTATGCCAATTTAAATTTTATTTAAAAACATTTTTTTTTCATCAAATTCAATTTCAATCAAATTCATGTTAATTGACTTATATTGACTGTAAATTAAGGCTTCAAACATTTTTTTTTTGTATTTGTATTTGATGTATGTTTAAAATAAATAAGAGTTGAAAAGTAGTGATGATGTTGTGAAATTTGATAAACTGCTATCACTTTAAATGAAATCGTAAAAAACCTTTGTAATTATGCAATTCTAACCACAAGCAAAGTACATTTAAGTAAACGGTAGACAAAAAAATCGACCATTTTGGAAAGGACTCCTCTATACAACAGAAAGAAAAGTGACTTCACTCCGATGTACCAGTTCACGTCTTTAAAAATCGATTTTGCATCAAAAAAAATGTGGCAGTCTCAAACTTATGTTTTTTCGAGTCCTTATACTACCCTGAGTCCGAATATATTCACATTTAAGTCTAAAGTACAAGTTTTGAGGAGTTATCATAAATAATGTGATTTCCTGCAAATTTAAGCTCATTGAACAAAATTTTGATATTTGTTTAAGCTCAAACACTCTATGTTTTGTACGAGATAGGTACCTAATATGTTCTACAAAGTTGTAACCAATATTCAACTGAACAAACTTTTCATACATCACTTTATACCTTTTCATAGGAAAAAATTGATTTTTCATCTAAAAACAGCAAACAGCAAACGATTTTTATGTGTGCTCTTGAATACAGAATTGCACCAAAAGTCATAGTTCTGTATGAAATAGGTGTAATGTTTATGCTTGAAAGTTGTAGATAATTGTTTGGAGAATAAACTTTCCATGTACCATTTTACATGTTTTCAGAATAAAAATACGTCTTACAAGGACAAAATCGATTTTCCAAGACGTGCGTTGCCATATTTCGACGATATTCCAGGCAAGAAATTTCTAGCGGATTTTTGTATATTTCTACGAAGTGTATCTGAGTTAATTATGTTTTAATAGGGTGCTCTGATTTGTGACATGCAGTAACAAATTGTTTAGTTCGTTGTGGGTTTAAATTGGAAGGACTTTTGTTTCTGGTTGTAAGTGATCTGGGTGAGACATCAGATGACAACCAGTGGCAGTACGTAAAGCACCATTTTGCGATGCTTCCAAATTGTTCCAGTGTGTGTCTGCTAGTCTGTTGGTTGACTAATAATGATTGCCAAGTATAAGTTCAATTCTACACAAAGTTGAGCGATATTTGAGCCAGTTGTCAACACGGCAAAATCATCAGCATATGCGACGAGTGTGAGTGTTGATGGTGCTGGTAAAATGTCATTCAGGTAAAGACTAAATAAGGTTGGGGCAACACAGATCCCTGTGGGACAGCTTGTTCGATTGGGTTCATCGTTCGATTGGATGATTTCTTACAAGTCTGTAACAGTGTAGAGCAGTTATTTCTTCTTCTATGAACCCTAATGGAAAATGAAAATGATCAATTTAATTTGTTGACCACTTTGAATAAGTTGGTCTTTTAAATATGGACAAGAAAAAATCAGCCACTTTGAACAACCCACAAGAAATTATCTAAGAATTTTTTAAACTAGAAATTTACATATTATTCCGCAAACACGTGTCTCTAATTGTATACAGAACCGGTAAATACTCTCAATTCCTTTATATCCTCAAACAAAAAATCACTATGGAGAAAAAATTTGATTCAATTAGTATCATTCCATGTATTCTCATGTTAACGTAATGAATTTTGAATATAAAAAAAAAAACTATATTTTCGTTGTAAAACAAAAAATAACAAATTTGCTTTGTTTGATTTCACTGTTAAATTATTTTAAATAAAAAAAAAATTACATCAAATCGAAAATTTGTTTGTTACGTCACACTCAAATAAATCTCTTTCACCACTCAAAAATTTTTCCGCCTCTAATTCAATTTTCCACGAAAAAAAAATTCAAATCTAGTTTTCATTTCAATATTTTTTTTTTGTCTGTTTTGATTGTGTGTCATTTATGAAAAAGAATGAACAATTGAAATGTATATTGTCTTCCTTTCATGCCACATTTTTGTGTTGATGATGAAATGAAAAATGTTCGTCATCTGTGGGTGATGAGTCTAATTGAAGTGAATATTTTTTCCCCTGGTTTGAGTATTTAGATATGAGAAGACAAAACAACTAAAAAAAAATCAGCCAGATGCATAATTGCAATCAATCTTTTTTTCGCTCATATTAGCTGCAAATAATGGAAAATATTTATTTAGCGAGATATGAAATGTACATTTTCCAGATGTGGTTTCAACTATTATTTACTTAAAATGTGACAGTTAATCATTTGAAGTTGATCAATTTTAATATTTGACTTTATTTTTTTAAATAAATATTCAAATTCCTACCTCTCGTTAGGATAAAGAATAAAAAAACTTGATAGTAGTAGATGATAGAATGAAATTCTTTAATTTTTTTAATTTTAAAAACAATCAAAAACGGAAAGGCAACAAAAAATTTAACTTTTCAAAGATATTTTAACTGTAAATATTCATTTTCGAGAAAAAAAAGGTATAAACTAAATAAGTTTTTATTCAAAGTTAAAGAACAGAAATTATAAGAGACAAGAGAACAAGACAAGCATCACGAAAAAATAAACAACTCCATTTAAATTAATAGGAAGAGATCAACAACTTTTTGTATTTATTTATTTTTGCTATTTATTTCTCTCCTTATCGTTATAGTTATTTATTTGAATTTTCATCTTATATTCATTTTTTTTCAACAAAAAACACAAAAAAATAATATGAAAGTTAAGTTTACTTACCTATTTTTCTTTTGTTTAAAAACTTAATCTATTTAAACATATTTTGCTGAATTAAATTAATTGAACAATACAAGGGCACTCCAAGACATAAAAATTAAGTTTCGAATCCTCTCAAATACAATGATTTTCAATTTAAGTCCGTGAGAGGCAAAATATTGATTTGTGCGAATAACACACAAATGTATGTGAATCGTCTTTTGGACCAATCAAAAAAGAAGTTTTTAGTTTGTCCGATAGAATAAATTATTTTGTCAATTGAATTTTTCATTTTATACTTTTTGTAGTTGGACTTATTTTGATAAAGTGGCTAATCTAATAAAGTAAAATTTATTTTAAAGATGATGTAATAAAGAATAACCTCAATACCAGATTTAACATTAAACAATTTAAATTCAATTTAAAATATTTATCAAGAGATAAAAATAAGATAACAAAATTCTCTTGATTGACTTTTCAATAAAACAAAATGAAAAACGAAGTTTTTGAAATTTCACACATCATCGAGTCGGTCGAAAATTCAGAATCGAAATGAAAATATTTTTTTGGTAGCTGGCATGGCCTGTTGTATAACTTTGAACCTTAATTTTAGGAATTTCTATACAAAGATGTGATTTGAATGGCACGTTCGTCCGATTCGGGATAAACATTTTCGGGGTCACGTGTTCAGTGAATAGATCAGACCAGATTTGTAGGGTGGCTATTAAGTCCATCAGTCGGGCCCATTGTACTTACCCGTTATCATCACCCGAGAGTTAGCTTTTATCCTTTCATCCCAAGCAGTTGCCACCTTTATCTAGCCTTTAACTCAAATTGAGTAGCCGGAAAAAGGGACATTTGAGTGAAACTCCTCACTTCAACCAACAGCTCAACAGTGACGCATTGGCCATACGGGCAATCTGGCAAATGCCAGAAAGGCTGCAGTCAATCATCTTGTAAAAGTTAAGTTCAGTGTAAATTTAAAAGTAAATCATACAGAATGCCAGGGCCGTTAATAATTTTCAATCCGCCCCTGCGGCTCAATTACGTTAACTGACTTAAGGAATCATTCTACAAGACTTTTTGTCTTTATTGTTAGGTCGTATCGACAGCTCCGAGCACTTTTGTAAGCTATCACTGCAATGCCCTGTCTAGGTTAAAAATCAAAGGACAAATTGCGAGTAGTTTTCACTAATGCCCAACATTATGAAGGAAATCATTAGAACTTGTCAAGCTTTTGACTTCCATGGCATCGCTGGAGTTTTCTTCTGGTGGTTTGGGCTCCTGAAACCCTGAAAATGGTAAAAAATCGTTAAAATAAATTCTAAAGTGAAAAAAAAAGAAAATTTGGTAGGTCAGTCAATCGTAATGCACTTTTCTAACCCGCCCAGTGATTAGATTTTTTCATTTTTAATTAGAATTGGCCTACCGCTGGTGTAATTTTTAACCTGGTTCCTTTCCGAAAAATCTACGATAAGATAAAAGAGATGTATAAGTTGTGGCAAGCTCCATTTTCCCACTTTTTTTGATCTGTTAATATACA
This sequence comes from Culicoides sonorensis, assembly GCA_900002565.1. Classification (NCBI taxonomy): domain Eukaryota; kingdom Metazoa; phylum Arthropoda; class Insecta; order Diptera; family Ceratopogonidae; genus Culicoides; species Culicoides sonorensis. Next base: position 1,116,126 of record LN483378.1, read on the forward strand.
AACGACACTGAAACATTGTCATTATTATTGAATATTTTTATAACAAAAACTCATTTATGTGATAATTTTCATGTCATTCAAATTTTCCTGAGCTATATTTCGACGTTGTTGTTTTTTCATCTCATTTTCGCTGAAATGATAAAAAAAAAGTAATAGCATCAAATTTTGATATTATTATTATTATTATTATAAACGTCGTTTATTTAATTTTATGCTTACACTCTTTTTTTATCTAACGCATTTAAAAATATGAAAAAATTGTTTCGATTTATTTTTTTTGTTGGTTTTTGCATAAAAACTAGCAGATATGATATTCTTTTTAAAACATGAACGCGCAACGCGTTTATTTAATGATAATAATAAATAAATATAGGCACGTATTTTGATGCTGTTTCGATGTTGGTGTTGTTTTGCCAAAAACAGAAAAAAAATGGATTATTTATTATAACTGTTATTTAGAAGAAAATAAGCAAATATAACGTGAAATTGTGTAAATTTTTTCCCTGAATATTATCCCATTTGGAGCAATATCGTGTTAGCTTTTTTTTTTGTTAATATACAATGAATTTTGAATCTAAAATTCAATTTTTTTGTTGTTTTTTTATCAGTTTTTTTTTAAATGTGTGTATGACTCGACGATTCTTGCATTATTGAAGAGCCTTGTATGCGACAAACGTTAACGACGGCAGGAGTTTTTGAACGGTACGTGAGTGTAATGAGGAGTTTTTCCATATTTATATAATTTTTTTGTCTGTGTTTGATGTTTTGCCTGGAATCCCATTAAAAATTCTAGAAGAGATACATTCAACTTGTTCGACATACAAAAAAAACGTAACTGGATTCGAAAAACAGAAAGTACGTGCTAAGTATTTATGCATGAATTCATATTCGTACAGACATAAAGTATGGAAAAATAAATAGAATTTTGTATCTTTTCAATGTTTCTTTTTTTGTCTACCGGTTGCTTGGAAAAATGCAAATTTTCCTCAAACTAACCTGTTCCTTTTTTCATTTCATATAAACATACATCGACATGCCTCCTTCAATAAATATATATATGTGTTTTAGTCACAACAAAATTAAAACCATCATAAAATGCTTGGTGCACAAATTGGCTTTTATGGTAGACACCAAAAAGAGGGACAACAAAAACCCCATGTGGCATCTACTTTTAACATGTATCTCTATTTTGTATGCAAGTGTGTGTGTGTGTGTGTGTCTGCTGCTCCTAAAATTTTATGCCATTAAAAAACATGTGCAATTTTAGCATAGATAAATAATGTAGACAACATTGAGGAAATAAGAAAATTTTTCATTTTTTTTCCCTCGCATTTCACGACACTTATATTGCTGATGTCTATCAGTTGCATAAACACTTATTTGCTCTTCATGTCTACCAGGCTCGTATCTTGAATAACGAATCTCTTTAATATGTTTCTTGAAATTGCCTTTTTCATATCTCTACAAAAATGAAATGAAAAATATTTTTTTATGGAAAATTACTTAAATGTAAAGGTATATGGAAGACGAGACAAACTAAAATATTTGAATTTTTGACCTTTTTCTTGATTTCACTCAGATACAAGAGAAATTTACTGTATTCTCACACACAAACAAAATCAAAACACAAGAAAAAAATCATTTGACCCATTTCAATTGTATGTGTTTTTGTCTGTTTTTGTCAACCTAGGACCAGATGACTTCCATTACCACCATCATTTTTGCTTATCCGTATCATTTATTCTGTTTATATAAATGGAAAATGGTGAAAAATGAAAATAAAAAAAAGTAACCCGACCAAATTCTAATAGAAAATGACTCGAGAGAGATAAAGATAAGCATCTTTTGTTTTTATAATTTTAAATATGTTTTTCTTTGTTGTCTTACGAAAAAAAATAAGTAAAAATTGTAACTTTCTATTTAAACAGATATTGAAATCCGTTATGTAGGGGAAAAATCCCCAATAATTAGAAGTTACAGAAAATGTAGATTAAAGAAACTAGAATAAGTGAATTTCAAATGTTTTTGTAGTAAAATTAAGCATATTTTTGAGTGTTAAAAATATGGAGTTCAACTAAAAAGATTTCCTTTTTCAATGAAATTCTTTTATTTATTTCAAAATACGTATCAAAATTGCTTTACAATAAAAAATATTTATCGTAATAAATTATGTCTTGGCTTTCCTGACATCCTCTTTTACCGTTCATTCGTTTACTCACCTGTATTTTACATACATTTTCCAAAATAAAAAATTCACATCTGAAGAGAAAAAAAAGGAACAGAAAAAAATATAATAATATTATTTGCATAAATGTATCAGAGATAAAGATATACACAGACATAAACATCCGGATATAAAGAAGAATGAGTCAAGATAAGGCTTTTCTCCATATCATAATATTTTATCTATTGATGATTTTGTTTTCGGATCGTTTTTCATCGCGCTCCAACTTATAATATTTTGTTTAAAAAAATGTTTTCCTTTTTTTCTTCACATGAAATTTTGTTTCTTCTTGGAAAAATATATAAAAATTACAGTATTTTTCTTTTTTATATTTGTAAGAAGGTGTATTTTTAATAATAATATAGATAAGAGATGATTTTCATATATTTTTTTTTTCTTTCTTCACTGAATTGAATTGGCAAAATAAAAATATTTGAAGGAAAATGTAAGTATTTTACTTATTCATACTTTATTCTTATTTTCATGTGCGAAAAAAAATCACATATGAGTGTGAAGTTTTTGAGTGTGTGCTTATTGTTAGAGACATGGAACTTTATATGTGCTGTTTTTTGACATACCCTAAATTATATTCTTCTTTAACGGTACCTACTTCGTTCAAGAAATTAGACATCAAATGAAGTTTCATTCCAAAGAGGACTGTTTGGTTTATTTGACCACATCCAACAACTTCCTTCTCCTGAGTTCAAGTCCACTACAAACGCAAAGAACGTGATGAGCACTTTCTTCTTCTCCTTGACATATTCTGCATAAATCTGTTTCACGTAGATTCATTTTCTTGAGGTGTTTTAGTACACGTGTGTGTCCTGTAAGGAATGCCACCAGAACTTTTACGTGATTTTTAGTCATTCCTACAAGCTCTTTAGTACGAGTGACTGGCCATTTGGGTATAAGATTAAGTACGTGTTCAGAAAGACGATTGCTTTGCAGAACTCAGTACCAAGTTGATTCATCTATAAGCCACTCAAATATTGCCGACTTTGCTGTTTTTAATGAAATTCCTAAGCATTAGTTGAAAAAAATTGGAGTAAATTCTCAATTTAGTTCTTTAAACAGTGTTAGCTCTGATCATTTCCGCCCCTTTCAGTTACAAAAATGAATGACTCCACTCGCAAGGCCTCCAGAACTCGAATCTGTCTATTTAAATAAATTTCATCCAAGGTAAGCCCTTTCATAGCACAGATTGCGTACCATTCTATAGAAACTTCACAATTCTATGCAGCATAACGGTTTTGATGAAATATATTCTGAATTACCATTAGATGTCAAAGGTGAATGTGCAATAAGACACTATCTGACGATCACGTAGTGACAGCATACCAAGCGAATTGAGGCGATGATGATATGCAGGTAATATGAATCTATCTTGCCACCCAAGATTCTGGAAACAGAAGACCAGAAATTGTTTTTGGATTGATTAAATTTGATTTCACCTATGACCACGCTTTTATAATATTTAAAGTTAAATCAATGCTGGGCTTTATCTTACGTCAAACCTCTGAATTTCGTGACCCATGATTTCGTTTTCTCGGTTCTCGAGTATTGTAGTTTGGTTTGGTCACTTCATTACTAGCAAAATACCACTGAAATTGAGAAAATTCAGAAGAGTTTTTTAAAATCCATCCTTCGTGATCACAACAATTTCAACTACCAGCAAATGTGTCAAACGTTCAACCTGGAATCTCACAAGTGATGTGTAAAGTTATTTTATGACCTAAACACAATTTATTGTCATTGTAATAAATTTAAAAGTTTTTATGAACTGTCCTTGTAAGAACTTTAAATGAGTTAATGTCATTGAACTTCTGCGTTGCACCCTATTTCCTTGTTCGCATTTATATGACTCGTAAGTTCTAATTTCACACTCAGTACTTATTACTCAATTTTTTTTTGTACAATGTTGTCTGATCAATATAAAATCGGTAAAAAACACACGTTTAACTCATTATCATTGAATTGAATTGAATTGAATGTATAATATTTCAAAAGATGTTCAAAGTGAATGTAAAAAAATAAACCAAAAACTGTTGAAAACATAAGAAAAACGATGCCCTATATCGTATTACATCAAAAAATAATACTAATAATAAATATAAACGTATTGTTGGATGATCCATGAATAAAAGGTTAAAAATATGGTTAGAATCCTCTTTCTCTTTTGTACTGTGATTTCGTGTTGTTTTCTTGTTTTTCATTATTATTATTTTTTTTTTATTTTTGTATCAAAAACGAAATTTAGCATAGGAATAGTCATAGAAACTCACTCTTCATTTAAGGCATGAAAGCTTTGTTGCAGCTAATAGGAGAAAAATAAAGTTTTTTTTTCTATATAATGTGTGTGTATGATGCAGTATAATGTCTTTTTCTTTTGCTTAGTTTTTTTTGTTGATATTTTGCGGAGGGATCACACGCACAATAGAAAATGTGTATGTTTTACTGGTTATAAGTTGATAAAGTTTCAAAATACGTAAAAAAAATAAATTGAAAAATACAATAGATTCAAAGAAGTGAAAAACAGAGTGCTGACAAAAGAAAGGAAGCACACACACACACACACAAGACAGAGGATGATGCAGAAAAAAGACACAAAGGGCGTTGCCAGGTTAGAGGTGGATTAGAAAAACAATATTATTATTGTTATTATTACTTTTGTTCAAAAGGAAAGTTTTTTCTCAAAATAAAATAATGATAACAAAGCAAAAACGCACGAGAAAAATCATAAGAAAAACTTTTTAATAGAATAATAGACACACCATCTAAGCCTTTTTTTGTTATAAAAATTAGATTAATACAAAATAAAGAGAAAAACTGAAACTGATGAAACACGTAAATGGAATAAGACAGAACTACAAATAAAAAAAATAGTGATCGAAAGACGACACACAGATGTTGTGAAGAAATTTGACACGATTATCACATCCTTTTTAACTTGATTATTATTTTCTGTATAAAATGTGTATAAATATTCCAAATATCAGTCATGGTGAACGATTGAATATCACAAATAAAATGTTCAATGTTTCGAGTCAAATGAACAAGGACGAGAAATTCAAGATGAAACGTGGGCAATGTTTGAATTTGATATCAATGTTCAGTTTAATAAATATATAGGAAACAACAAAAGCAATGTTATCAGCAAACGTTCCAACTACACTTGTGAGAAGCAAAAAAAAGGAGAATTGAATCAGAATAAAAGCACTTTGTTAAGAGAATATCTATTTATTTATATTTTTTGCCATTTCTTATTATTCTTCCAGCACTTTTCCTTACATTCAGCTTGACTTAGCAATAACACGATGACTAGCACACTCTTACCTGTTTTTACACACGTTTATAAGTTACGTGCTACTTATATTTTTCTGTCTCCTGTTCTTTGTGTCTATTTTATCAATAAAAATGAGCTGAATAACTTTCAATAGGCTGATCAAGGACTCCATTATTTGTCTTATAAAACCCACTCAAAAAAAACTCAGATTTTTGAGACATCCTACACTCTCATTTTATATTTTAAGTTGACTACATCAATCTCTGTTTCTGGTCTATTTATATTGTGAAATGGCAGCTAATCAATACCTACATATAAATGTCAATACACAATAATGCTAAAATTTCTATCCATTTTCATTTTCAATTTTTTTGCTGCTGCTAGTAACAGTATAACTCACAATTGACAACATAAAGCGAGTTAACAAACAATAATAACAACGCGACACAAGACAAGACATAACAAGAAATGAGAGTAAAAAGTGATATACATAAAATAATAGTTACATGACATAAATTCTAAAATAAGACTGAAAAGTGTTTTTAAATAGAAAAGACAAGAAAACATTAAATAAATGAAGAAAATCGTTTTCCTGTGTTAAAAATTTCCACTCTTAAATATTTTTTTTCATCTATTATCCTCTTGTCGTTGTCGATTATTATATTAAGAGGATTAGCTTTGAAATAATTGGCATTAATTTTTCATGAATTGACGATGAAGACAAGAAAACCTTTTTTTTCATGTTTTGATTTTTTTTCCATTTTACTTGAGCATGATCTCATAACAAATATTTAGTGTATCGATATACCTTTTTTTTTGATTATTTATTTATTATTAGTGATTTTATTTTATGTAAAAGGGTGTTGTTTTTTTTCAATTCAATGTAGCTCAAGTAAAAAATTGTATACACAAAATATTTGAACGAATCTGCTCTTGACATGAACGATTTTCTAGATTTTTGATTTTTTTTATTTAATTTTTTTTATTAAATTTGAAGTGGATCATATTTCAAATTTTTGTTTACCCAGTTCAAGGAAAAAAAAATTATATTAAGATATAATTAATTTCAAGAGCAGTTTTAATAAGAGAAAAAGGATTGATTAGATATTCACGCGCTTACGTAAATGAGGTCGCATCTTGCAAAATATTTTATTTAATAAATAATATTCATAATTACGATGATTATTATATTAATTTATTATTGAAGGAAATAATCTTATTTGTTTAAGGCGTTAATGCGTTTTTCAATTAATTATCTTTTGCTTTTAAAAACTTGAGCAAAGTTTTTTGTTTATTATTGTTTGTGCTGTTGAACAGTTTGTGTATTTTAGCCGATAAATAGTTTGATATCGATTTAAATTTCGCGGTTTTTCGTGGTTTAGAATTTATCGGCGATTTTGTAAATACTGTAGTCTTCCCTGACTCTAGAAAGTATTGTGATTATCAAATTTCGGTGGTTTTCTGGGATTTTGAAATTTTATGCGAAATTGGAAATACTGCGGTTTCTTAAAATTCTGCGATAGTGAATCAAGATTTTTCCGTTTTAATACTTTCAGCTTCTTAAGGTTTTGGCTCCTTAATGTAGGTTAAAGGCTAAATAACCATAGGAACTGCTTAAGATGATAGGACATCAGGTAAGACTCCGTTTGGAGGTATTTAGACTGAGTGCAAATTTTGATAGTTGTCCTTACGAAGGGCTCTTAGTTCTCCTTCAACACATACAATTACATACACATACACAAAAAAGATTAAGATTACTTCTGCCCTCCATGAAGTAGCGAATCCACACTCTAGCCAATGCTTCACACTCACAGGGGATGTGCTTTGATGTTTCATCCTCTTCTAGGCAGAGCCTACAGGTGCTTGAATCACTCCTTCCTATCCTTTTAAGATGGTTGCGCAAGAGGCAGTGTCGTGTTAGGAAACCCGTCAGTTTTCTGATGTCTTTTTTAAGATCATTTCTGATCTTTTCTGTTCAATTCACAAACTCTTTGGATTGTGAAGCTGCTGGTTTACTTTGATGGTATATTTTCATCTGTTTTTCCACTCATTCCGATATGAGTTTTTGAAAAAGGTCAGACTTACTCCGCAAAAGGGCTCAGGGCAAATAAACTTCCCTTCAGCTCCCTTCCTTGCCAGTTCATTCGCCATTTCATTACCTTCGTGACTTGGGACCCACAACAATGTGATCATCCGATGATGTTTTGCCAGTTTGTTGAAGAATTTCAAAAATGTTTTCACCAATTTAGATATTCAAGATCCAATTATGTTATTAAAAGAACATTTAAAACATTCTCTATTTCAGACATATCTTAAGTAAAAATCAAATCTTGACAACACATCAATTTCTAATTTATACTTACCCATCCTTAAAAAATCAGATTTAATTTTAACGATTTATTGTTTCTTCTTTTCTGCACAATTTTACACCCCTTTCACTTATTAAAACGTTTCCTTTACTCTCTTAAATCTTTTTTTTCTATCTATTAGATCAGCATCGGAAAAAGAAAGAATTAATTACTTGATGATACAGTTGAAAAAGTATTAAAAGTAAAGGAAGATGTTGTGATATATATTTGTAGATAATTGTATCATGTTTTGTTTTTATATTTATTTTCCTTGGATAGAAGAAAAAATAAATAAATAAATATTTCCAAGACGCTTATTGTTTACTCAGAAGATTATTTTTTATTTAATCCTTCTATTATTATAGTTTTATGCAATGTAATAGTTTCTGTCCTGAAAATATTTTATACCAACTGACAGTGAAATGAAATAAAAACCTCATTTTTTTAAATATCATTTCAATCAAACAAATTTTTAAATGATCTTAAATACAATTATGATTCAATTTTTTTGTAGGTCACAGGATGAATTTGTATGATCAAAAAAAAATTAGGTCATAAACTAGTATATGCTGCATCCACTTAAACCAATCCATAATAATATCTATTGCTTTTAATGTTCCTCGTAAATATACACTCTGGTTCTATCACACTCCGTTATTAGTACTATGGGAAATAAAAGAAAAAAGTAATAAACTATTTTATTACATACCAGAAAAATAAAATAATAAAAAAAATATACAGGAAAAATAAAGGTGAAGAAAATACATGTTGTATGTTTCACGTTTTACCTGTAGCTTATAATTTTATTTTTCTATTAGGGAAAACGGAAAAAAACCTTTTGTTGGCTGGATTAAATTTCAATGAAATAACTAATTCTAATATGAGTTTGAAGCACTCGTTTCTGAGATGACGAGACAATTTAAGATCATTTAAAGCTGAAACTTAAGCTTTTAACATCACATTGCTAAGGCTTGCTATTTAACCTTTCAATAAAAAAAAAATAAAAAAATATTGATCTGTTTCCCTTAATTTTTTTGTATCTTTTATTCATATGATGTATGAACCACACTTGTCTATACCAATAAATGTTAGCTTTTTATTTGAATTTATTTTCCGTGTAATTTCAAAGAATTATTTACTTATCTATCTTAATATGCAGTTTTCTTACCTATTATTATCCATCCACATTCATTCACCTGCACAATTCAACATTAATTTAATAAAACATTGATGTGATTCAGAATTTTTCTATTTCTATGTATTTTAGTACCATGTTTTATTTAACCTCAAAATTTAGATTGAATGAATGATTTTTTTTATTAGTGGGATGACCATATAAAATATTAAAAGATCCCCTCTTGGTTACGTTTAAAGAGAAACAAATTTCAAATAAAATATCAAGGATTTTTTTATTTTTATTGGTTTTACTTATGTTGAATAAATTTATATTTTTTTGTCATGCTAAATCGTAAAAAAATGGATGTTGGTCATTTTTTTTAGTGGGTTGAGTGATCAAAGTTTCCCGATTTTCTTTCTCATTTCATTGTGTTGTTGTATGGAATTAAAAACAAAAAACAAAGAAAAACTCCAGTAACTTATGTAAAATTCATAAGATTAATCGTCTGGCAATAATCTGTGCATTCAAACTTTTTATTTGGGACGAGAAAGTTTGTTTTTGTGTTTTAATTAAAGATTCTAAAAAATAGTTTTAAGCTAAATTTCACATCAAAGACAATTTTTTTTAAACTAAATTTGTGGTCAATTTTGTGATAATCATAAGTGTCCAGGTTAAATAAACACTTCACTAATATAGTTTTCATCTTTTTTTTTGTTCGTTTCATATCAAATCCCTCCTACAAATAAATCATGACTCATAAAATCCCTTCACTCTTGTTAGACACGTAACAGATGGCTAACTTACATAATGATAAGTTTTTCTATTTATATGTATATAAAAATTGTATAGTTAGTTGAACTCACATATATACCTTTTTTTGTTGTTGGTATGATACCATTTAGATAGTTTAATATGTGAAAAAATAGACGGATAGACATGTTGAATGGTAATATTAAGGTAAAAATAAATTTTTCTTTCCTCTCCTTTATTTATTTGCCTTTCCTTTTTCCTGTATATGCAATATAATTATATGGCATTATAGTTGAAAATCAACATGAAGCTACTTATATATTTAAAACTAAATTGTGAGAGACAGTGAATTGTGGAAAAAATTAAGTAAAGTTTGATGACTTGCAATGTGTGAGCGTATTTTAAAATTCAATTCAAAATGTGAGGTGTTTTGAGAGCTATCTTCGCTGTTGGTTCTATTCCGGTTAGAACCTTAAGCCTGTCACAGGATTTGGACCCACAATAACAACCATATGAACCAACCAAGCCGAAATCATTGGTCTAAAGTTTCTGGCTGGGAATCGAAAGGCTTGCTTCACTACTCTGAAGACTGAGGCCTTTCCTCGAGTGTATATTTAGGTAGCCTCAAGAGATTGCCGCCATATTTTATTTATTTATTTTGTGAGATATGTCTTTCATCTACATGAAACTTAAATCTATTAATCTAGATAATGCAAATTATTTTTGATGTTGCCAGATTGCTCAAACACTTGAAAAACATGCAACTTAGCAATACAGACTTGTGCAGAATTTGTTAAGAAGAAGAATAAACTGCCGAACATATACTGTGCTTTTGTAGAGGATTAGAAAATAGAAGAAGAAAGTATTTTGGTTGTTTGATCGGACAAATAAATCCAACAGCCTTATTCGAATTCAGATTGCATGAAATTTACGACTTCTTGAAGCGCATTCCAATTGTGAAAAGTGAATATAATCTTAGGTAAGTCGCCCACAAAAACCCCTACACTAAATTGCTGAGGTGGGCATACCCGCTTATAATCATCATCATCGATATTGCTCTACATAATCGGCTTATCCTAAAAACCTCTATTTTTGATGCGTACAGATAGTGGAGTATCTTGCTATGGTGCGGTAGTATAAACTTTTTTCCGTTCCATACGGATTGGTACCAGCTCGTGATCAAGTTCCATGGTGTATGGTCTGCTTTTTATCGCACTACATAATCCAATCAGGACAAAACTACGGTATATAGTACTGATGATTGTCCGCTCTAAGTATCGAACCCAAGCCATCCAGTTGTAAAGCAAATGCTTTAACCACTGGACTAATGAAGCGGATTCTTCTGCTTATATGCTCTCCGCTCCGTGAAAATTGCTGGAATCAAAATTTGCATCAGTATCAACAGTTTGCATAATGGATCCATCTGTTGGTCTAAATGCTGATTCTTTTCTATGAGAACCGCCCTTGAAATCTGATCTGTTCAACCATATGAACAGACAGTGCTTGAAGAGCCAAATTTCACTTTAATATAACATTAAAAATGATAAAATGAAATGTTTACTTAGCATTTTTCATGGAAAGCAATTATAAATCTAGGCTTCCTGCATTTTATTTTATTATTTTTCTCCCTTATAAATGAATGGAATGTTTTTGTAAGTTTATGTATGTTATAAAAATAGAATACTGATTTCTTGGTTGGTTGAGTATATATATCCTCATTCGTTAATTAAAATCTTTTAAATAAGTAAAATATACCAGGACTATCTCAATATTATTCGTTTTTTTTTGCTTGCTTGCTTATTCTCTTGGTAACCATGTTAGAATTGAATTGAATACGAATATGTTTAAAGATGAAAATTTATATGAGGAATATTTAATTAAAAACTATCATTCGCTTTTTCTCCTCACTCACATTTTTTCATTCATTCATTGTGATTCTTAAATGAAAACTCAAATATTTTAGTTAAATCACGAATTATGAACATTTTTCCTCTCATGATGTTTTTTGTGTTAAATTCAAAAAAAAAAATAAAAGTTACAATGAGACGTTTCAAAAGTTAATTTCAAAGTTTATTGTTAGACGTTCATAATTTATTCCATCAACAGAAAAATTTGCATTATAATGTAATTTTTTTACTTTTATTTTTATATCAAGGCTGATTAAAGTTATCAAAAAGATTATCTTGTTAGACGTGATACGATGAGTATTGAGAAAAAATTGTGTATGCTAAATTTCACCGCATATAATTTATGGCGCTGAAAATCACCGCAAGGTGGCGCTTATTTTGGCATGATTCAAAACAGAGCTATCAAAATTTGATATGGCCTTTTACAGTGTAAAAACAAATTCAACCAAGTAAATACGCATAAATTGATTCTCATTTCACAAAAATATTGTGACTTTTATTTGGTTATTTTGACATAGATTGACGCATTTTAAATATTCATGAAAAAAGAGTATGAAAATTTTCCATATTTGATCAAAATTTCCGAATTGGTATGATGTTCAATTTCAATAAAAAGAAAGAAAAAATATTTGAACAATGAAATTATCAAGAATTTGCTTGAATTTTCATAGACAATGATATGACAAATTATATTATTAAAATAAAATCACATTAAGCTTCAAACCCAAATATAAAACCACTCTTTTACGTAGAAAATATACATCAATTTTGATTATAATCCATTTTATCCAGGCACAAATACAATAAAGCCTCATTGAAAGGAAATCAAAAACCACTTTGTAAAATACATCAAAACTGATCAAAATATAAAAAAAAATATAAAAAAATATTGTTTACATACAAAATTTATGAAAATATATTGAAATAAATAAAAAAAAACGAATTACTTGTAAAAAAAAGTAGCAAAAAGCGCACATATCAGATTATTTATTTATTATGCTACACAAATATAAAAATACAATAATATTATATCCATATTTTCATGTTTTGTTCAATTCAGTGCCACATTAGTCCATTTTAATTGGTATTGCATCTTGTGTGCTATATGTCAACCAATATCAACCGACACAAAAAAAAATGTTTTTTTGAAGAAAAGCATCCAAGCAAATATAAATATCATATACATGTGAGATGGAAAATGGGCAAATGTGTTGCCAATGATTCAATCCAATAATGTATTAAACGAACAAAAAAAAATGTAAAGCAAATAAAATCATCCTGTAAGACGCTTGAGGCGATACAACTGTGTGTCTACAATGTGAAATTTCATTTTTCGGGGAAATCATATAAAAATAATAACTTGATATGTGTGTGCTTGAAAATATATTTATACAAAAAAAAAATATATATATAAAAAATGAGAAAAATTATTATTATGAATATGATTTTTTTTAACAGTACTTGTTCAATGGGTTTTTTTTTTGATAGAAAATAGAATGAACTGAAATGTAAAAAAAAATTGAATCGATAGAATCAATCAATCAAACTTTTTTTGCAATACATGTTCAAAAAAAAACAGGCTGTGACTTGAAAACGCGTAATTTTTCTATTCAATATAATCGTGAATAAAATAAAATAAAAAAAAAACATGAAAAATATGTATTCATGTTAAAAGCAAATATTGAGAAAAGTGTGTTATGTTAGATAGGAATCCTTTGACGTGTTTTGAATTTCTAAAATTTTTGAATGATAGAAATTCGATATGATCTAGAAAACGGAAAAATTAGAATGATGAATTTGAGACGTTTAAATGACTTGAAAATTACCCCTAATTTTATTTTCACTTTTATTTTCATCAATAATTTCAACGATTTTAAAGACCGACGACCTATTTTCGTCTCAAATGTCGATTATACAATGGTTTTTTTTATTCCAAGGGTGAATTAGAATCTTTTTTTTTTGTTTGATATAATTTTTGATATAATCTAAGGTGACAAAGAGTATCGTTTTCAATTTTTTTTGTGTGTTTTTACTTCTTTTTATAAGCTGTTGATTGATGTCAACAGAAAAGAAGATTAGTGACGCCTTAATGGAGTTACTTGAATGTGATTCAATTTTTTTTTTGATTGAGTGCATTACTGGAAAATTACTGTTCGTATCATTTTATATCAAAATGAAGGATCTATGCTATGAAAAAAAATTTCAAGGGAATCTGTGGGTTTTAAAAATTTTAATCAATTTATTGATTCACTTATTTTGCAATAGAAATTCAGTTCAACCAAAATGTATCGACATAGATATTTTGAACCAGGACAATTTAAGCTGATTCAAACACGATGCATGATTGGGATAATACAACTGACCTTTAAGAACCATGTCAATGTGTTGTGTGAACGAATTTCAAGTGTCAGTGCAGTAATGTACAAAGCCAGAGCTTTTTTACTCCAAGTGGCATTGATCAAGATATATTTTTCCCTGATTTGGGCTAACACCTTTCTGACTCACTTGAAACCATTACAGATCATGCAAAATAGGGCTATGAAACTCATTTTTGAACTTCTACGATTGATAGGAGCTCTTGATATGTATTTAACTCATGTGAAATCGATTTTGCCGATAACAGGGCATTCAGAGACATCAGATATTGAAGTATGTGAGACAAGTGTTGAACGATGAAGTGCTGCATCAGACGGAGTTTCATTGGAGAGCCAATATTGGATCTTTACGCGACACAGCGCTTCTTTATAGATCCGTTGTGAGAACTCTTCTTGGCTCACACCAAAACGCTTGTCTGGGAACAGAATTGTTTAATGATTTAGCTTCCAGCTTCCTTAAGAACAATTACAGACACAAGAAGTTTCACCAAAGAGATCAAATCTTTTTTACTGACTCGTGATTTTTTATCTACGATCCTAGATAGATGATTTTTTTTTAAACTAGTTTGTACAATTTTTCTCTCGAAATTATTTTTATTTTTTTTTTGATTGCTTTTGCCTTTTCACTTTCTCCTGTGTATTCTTGAATTTACTATGCGAATCTTGTGGAGATGTAATGATCTGATTCTGAAGGGGATCTTCTCATGCAGTTTGAAAGTTTGCTGAATAGTGCCTACTTGAAGAGGACTTACTCTCGTAGTAAGGTGCTTCGGTACCTGAACCCGCAGCTTCATCCCATTGGGATGTGTCAGTTGCACTGTTCCACTGGCCCCACTTTACCCATAAGGATCACTGATATCTGGTGGGAGGTCATTGGAACAACTTAGACCAGTGAGAGCCCAGTAGGAGAATCAAAATTATAAAAACTTTTTATTACCACGGCCATCAAAGTTTTTGTGTTAAGAATATAAAAGCTCTTTTCTCCTTTTGTCTCCATAGACACACATTAATTGTAATCCCAAAGAAATATTTAAAACATTTCCTTATAATTTCTCCTGCTCATGGGAGTCACATAATTTTCATTAATTTTTTCTTCTTCAAAAACATATAAGAGAAAGAACCAAGTAAAATAAATGCAAGTAAAAAAAAAACAATTTCCGTGTCAATTTATTATCCTTTCATTATTTAATTTATTATTCAGGAATGACATCACTAATGCATCCCATTAGTCGTTTACTTATTTAAATAATCCATTCATCCATTTAAAAGTCATTCTTTTTTTATCCTGTGTTACGATGAAGTTACTCCTCCCAAAAAAATGTTACATTCATAAAAAAAGGTCTAAGTAAACACATATAGGACGAAAAAAATGTTCATACAAAAAAATTGATGAAGAGTCAAAAAAAAAAACTTTTTAATAAAAATGGGAAATGTTCCATTCATTTTTTTTTTGCATTAAGACTTGATATGAATAAAATATGTCTGTAAAGAAAAGCGTTATTCCATATCGCTATTACTTTGGTATGAAGTTCAGTCTTTGAAACACCCATCTTATTATGATTATTTTTTAATACTTCATTTTTTTTCTTCAGCAACCGATTTCAAAGAAGACTGTGAAAAAAAAATTTACATATATCCTTTTTCATTTCATTTCATCTCATCTCAGTTTACTCCTTCTCATAGCAAATATTCAATTTGTTTTTTTTTTTTTTGGAGTAAAAGTAATATTTCTTTAAAGGAATGAAAAAAAACTGAACATCTTTGAAAATTATTACTAGACAACATTTCGCATGTAAATTATGCCCCCAAAAATATTCAATCACTACTGTTTTGACTTAAATGTAAATTTTTTTTACTGTGTTACTGTAATAGTTTTTGATATCATTTTCCAGCCACACACAAACACATATCATATACTCATTATAATAATTTCACAAGGAAATTTTTTGAGCAAAATCACCCCCAAAAATTTCAGTGTGTGTGTGTGTGCTTCTGAAAATTATAAAATATTTCATACATGTACGTTCGTCAAAATGTTTTGCCGTTAGTGTTGTTATGCTGTTAAAATACAATGTTGCT
Organism: Culicoides sonorensis; assembly: GCA_900002565.1. Taxonomy (NCBI): domain Eukaryota; kingdom Metazoa; phylum Arthropoda; class Insecta; order Diptera; family Ceratopogonidae; genus Culicoides; species Culicoides sonorensis. The sequence goes on from LN483378.1 coordinate 1,132,209, forward strand.
ACGGGGGTAAAAGACCTCATTTAAAAAGATGACGATGAATAAAATTACCGCAGGCAAAGCATCTAAAATGTAAAGGAATAGATGCATGTTTTTATCATCATATATAAATTTAACATTAGTCGAGTGCGTTGTAGAGACACACTTGTCATGTCATAATAATATAAAATAATATAAAGCAGACACACACACACACAAATATAATAAAGTAATAAAAAAAAACTGAATATTATTTTTACAAAGAAAGAGCCCTTTCATTATTATTATTATTATTATTTCATCTTTTTTCTGTAAGTGATGATCCATCGTTCAATGTTATTAGTCCCGCTTATACACTAACACTCAAATTCAAACTTACAAACATATTTCAAATTTATAACATACCAAAAAATATTTTATGTTAAACATACAATTATTCCACTATTCATAAATTTGATTCGCTTTGCTTTCCCTTTTTAGAAATAATTCATATTTATAGTAGTCACTTTGTGTTTGTTGTTGATTTTTTTTTTTTGAATATTCCTTGTGTTTTTTGATATATTATTTGATATGATGATGATTTGTAACAAATGTTTTTTCAAAAAAAAAAGTGTATTACAGAGAGCGAGAGAGTGACTGACTGACAATCAAAAAACAACTTTATATATCCTTCATCAAATAATAAATTTCATTATGCATGAGTTGTAGTTTAAGTGGAAAGTGCGGTGTGTACGTTGTACAGATTGTCGTGTAAAATGTAAAAGGAATGCATGATGATATTTATTAAGTGTGAGTAAGCAATCAATCTCTAATGTTGATAAAATAAATAAATACATAAAAAATGTATAAAAAATGTCTCTGGTCACATGTCAGGGTTTTTGAAATTATAATCGGTTTTTTTTTAATGGTAAATTGAAATAGGTGAGTAGGGTGGACAATTCTCTATTTTTTTGGGTTATACTGGTTACTGTCATTAAGCGTTGTCTTGCAACCGAAAAATTTCTCTTAAAAATATATCAGTAAATATCGTTAAAGAAATCCATAATATCATTTCGGGTTTGTAATTCGATTTTGTCCAATCAAGTCCTTTGAAATCAAAATATCTTCGTTAATTTAAAGTGATAATTTTGCTACCAAAAATTGTTTTAATCAAAAATATATTTCCATTTAACCAAAATAGAAGAAGCGTCAAGACAATATTCAATGACAACAATGACGCACTTCAAAAATGTTCGCAATCTATCGAGTGCCATAGAATGTTTAATATTGCATAAACTTTTGAATATAACACAATAAATTACAAAAAAAAAATAAAACTAAATGAAAACATCCTAGAAATTTTAATGACAAGTTGAAGGGTGGAAACGTTGTTTGTGACAAAGGATAAATAATAATAATAAAAAATATAAAAATAACATTTTAAAATAAATGTCAGCTAGAATAGAAGCAGGATATGGATCCAGTGGTTTTTCTTGCATATATTTCATTCACCGATTAATATTTAATTAAAAACACCCTCCATTCAATGTTCATTTTTTCCACTTTTCAAAATTAAAACAATAAAATTTGAATAAAAAGACTATTGACCTTTTAAAATTAAATTATGTATGAAATTTTATTGAGTCATTTCTGTTCACCCTTTCAAACCCTGACATGTGACCAGAGACATTTTTTATACATTTTTTATGTATTTATTTATTTTATCAACATTAGAGATTGATTGCTTACTCACACTTAATAAATATCATCATGCATTCCTTTTACATTTTACACGACAATCTGTACAACGTACACACCGCACTTTCCACTTAAACTACAACTCATGCATAATGAAATTTATTATTTGATGAAGGATATATAAAGTTGTTTTTTGATTGTCAGTCAGTCACTCTCTCGCTCTCTGTAATACACTTTTTTTTCAATGTTCATTTTTTCCACTTTTCAAAATTAAAACAATAAAATTTGAATAAAAAGACTATTGACCTTTTAAAATTAAATTATGTATGAAATTTTATTGAGTCATTTCTGTTCACCCTAGTTCTTTTAATAAAAAAAATACTAAAAATAATTTTCATAAAAAGAAAAAAATATATTAAATTAATGATGAACTGAAAATAAAATCATAATAATAATTATTAATGGATTGCTTAAGTTAAATGTGTAAACATTACAACATACAATTTATTTATTTGACTGACAAAAGTTATTTTATGATTAAATACACAAAACTATATTTGAAAGCCAAAAGTACACAAAAAACTTTTCTGTATCAAGAATATTAGTGCGTGTGTTGTTGTGTTTGTGTGTGTGTGTATGTGGAAAAGGAATAATGTAATAATATTTAATCATCATGTCATATAAATAAAACACATTACACATTATTACGATAAAATATTCGAATATTCTACTGTTCTGCTAAATGAAAGTGTTCACTGTTTGTTATTAGGGGTACTCACATTTTATTGCATAGTCATAGTGAAAAAAATTATTTTTAATTTTATAATTACTTCTATTAATACTAAAAAGAACGACCAAGAGTAGACTTTTTATTATATTGGTTAAAATTGTCAATAGAAAAACATTATAATTTGCCTTATATTTATATTACATTTGTGATCGGAGATCACGTATGTAACGGAAATTTTTCTAGCTTACTAGTCGTGTTGGTTTCAGCTGTCTAACCTTACCTTGATAAAATTACAAATTAATACATAAGTCATACAATTTTACTTACTTTTTTATTCGCTTTGTGATTAATTTTTTAATTCATTATCGAGGAGTTTACCATACAGGGAATACTTTAAGTGTTCCCTAACTAATCATTTAATTTAAAAATGAATGCTTTTCTTTTTTAACAAACTCTTAGGTCATTGTGGTAAGTACTGTTATTCAAGTTTGAGGAAAATGTCGGACGTTAGAAAAAATAAGTCAATCAGAGGGTTAAAAACATCACATTGGAAAAATTGTGTAATGCTTTCTCTGAACAGCAAATAGCAGAAGAAAATGCTGTTTTATTTCTTGAGATTGGTAAGAATGCAAAAAGAATTGCTCGAAAAAAAATCAGAGATACAAATGTAGGTTTTGCCAATATAAATCATCATGGTCAGATGCCAGTGCCAGACATACGATCATGTGAAGATGTCATTGTGAGTGACGATGATCTGTATGCTAGTGAATTAGAAAGCGATTTTGGAGTTCCACCATTTTCTTCTAAACAGAATTCTGATGAAGTAGAAAATAACAAAACCTTAAATACGACAGAAGATGTCAAAAAAGATTTAAGTGAAGGTAAGATAAATCTTTATAAAATCCAAAATGGAAATCTGAAACTTTGGAAATATACCGATACTAATAATAGTTGGTTATTGTCTGCGTTTTCGGAAAATAAGAAATTTTTCACAAAAAAAGATGTTGTTTCAATCGGCCTCTTACGGTGTGAGAGTACCATTGTCACAACTGAAGATGACTGGACAGTAAGCAGTGGATTGCCTTGTACAGTAGTTGTGGATAGCATTGATTTAACTGTTCAATCTTCAACAAGCTATTTTTATTGTACTCATTCAGATTGCCTTTTGTTTAGAACAACAGAAATGATGTAAGAATTACATATTTTTATTATTTATTTATTAATACATATTTATTTATACGACAAATAAAGTCGGTTACATAAATTATGTACATAGTTTCTTAAATTTATTATTAATTCTAATTTTAAAAGTATTCCTACTAATATCATTTTGAAATACATCAGCATGTGAATTAAATAATCAAATACATTTAGTTATGGCCTCATTGAAAGTAAAATCGTTGTTACTTGAATCTTCTCTAATTAATCTAGCATTTCTAAGAGGATACCCTAGACTTCTCAGGTTGATTCGTTCAATCAATTCATTCACTCTTATACTACCATTCATCAAATCAAAAGCGAAAGTTGCCATTGCAAGATCACGCCTATTACTGATCACCCCTAATAATTCATAGACAATTTTCTATGAGACTCGAGTATGGCTTGCATTAGATTGGACTTTAAATGAACGCATAATACTAAATTACATATAAAATGGATTTTAATGTTATTAATATAAAACCTAGAATTATGAAAAAAAACTCGTAGACCTAAGAGAATGAGAATAAATTTCTAACGCGGTGTGTTCACTCTTGTGTTTCACTTAATCATTCATTAGTCGACCCGACCCTTGTTATTATTATTGTTTTATCGTTTTATATCACACACATTCAGAGATACATATTTTATTTTATAATAAATGATTACCCAATATAACGCATTTATAAAACCATTTTGAATGCGTTTTAATAATAAGCTTAGATAAGGAATTATAAAAAGGAACAAGAAACGGTAGTTAATAGATTATATGAAATAGGTCGATAAAGTCGTGCGGGTCTTTTTAAGTCTCTACAATTAATTGTTTTCTTTATTTTTATTCAATTTTATACACATTCATTCACTAAATAGGATCAATGACAGACTGTCATGGCCGATGCAATTTGTTTTTCAAAGATTTTATTCTTTTAAAACTTCATCCATCATTGTCACTTTTAATAGTAAATCTAATTCGATAAAAAGTTTTTCAATCAAAATCTTATAAAATTTATCTTGCTCCAAGTTTTTTTTGTTACAATTTGACTTCCATTTTCACATTATTTATACGATTAATGGCATCAATTAATCGTAAAAATGCATTTCCTATCTTTTTCTATTGCTCATTAATTTTGATCGCCACTTTCTGTTTTATTTGTTCACGAAAAAGTATTTAAATAGTTTTTTTTTCTGTATAATTACGTTTTTTTTTTAAATTATCATGTTACATCATCAAAAGTGGTCTTTATTTTGGGTAAGTATGCTTGCGCTTGATCGGTCAACCATGTTATACTCAACTTTAACGGGTGATAGTGTCCTGTTTAAGTTTACTACGATATTTGAGTGTATCATGCAATTTATACATGTTTGGCCTATTTTTAGAGTGTTGTTCAAATGAAACCGCATCATGTTAGATAATTTGGTTGAGTGTGGCTTTGTGTATTAAAAAATTTAGAATTATTATCTAAACTAGCCAGGGTAAGGCATGTAATGTGTGAGAAATCAATTTCAAAATGATTGGACAAAGATAAGTGTGTGGTTAAGTAACGATGAGAATTCATATGTTTAAGGAAAAGAGGTTTGCGGATGAGTAAACAAAGTAAGATGTTAAATTGTTTACTTGTAAATTCAAGAATCTGAATATTTTGAAAGTGATTTAATTTTGTTTATACTCCTGAAAGTATGTAATTTTACTATTTATGTGTGAAATATTCCAAGAATCAGACAAGAAATTTTCATATTGAGAAATTCAAATAAAAAATATAAGTCTCAACACATAAGAAAATATATGAAATATTTAATGAATCACCCAAAAGTATGCAATAAATTCCGAATATTGACCAACTTTGCTCTTTTATTAAATTCGAATAAACAGAATATTGAGACGAAATCAATAAACGCTATAGTTTGACTTGATTCAATAAAATTTTGATGAAAATATATCAAAAATTAATTATTTTAGACATTTGAAATGTCCATTGCATAATTTAAGGTGAACTAGATTTCATTCAATATTGAAACTCTCTTTAAATGAAATTCATCTTAATTACATTCGTAAAGCCACAACGTAGCATAAAAATAACCAAATTAACTCTAAGCGTTACTGGAATGATAAAAGCGATATAGATGTAATGACCATTTTTGTATTATGATGACACCCTCCTTTATATCATTATATCACACAAACTGACTCACACTCAAAATCGTTATAACGAGAAATGTGTGTGATCAAAATGATATAACAATAGAAACTAAGTACCTTTTTCCAGGAGAAAATAAAAGTAAGTGCTCTATATTCGCATTTAATAAAGCAACACACTTCGATTCAAGCATATTAAATAGCCAGTGAAAAGCAACACCAGAAATTTCATTAACATACACACAGACACACACGAACACACACACACAAATAATGTTAGAATTATTATCATTTTCATTACTATTTAGCTACTTATGACAAAATATAATGCTAAAAGAGCCAGAGTTCGCGTATCAATTTCAACCAAAAATGTATTCACAGTATTCTCGTATTCCTTTTTGTATTTTATTGTTATTATTATTACGCACAGTATGATTTTATATGCTGCTAAACTGAAATTATAATGTTTTATCAGAATTGAACTAGAAAATCAACGACACACTTCCACGTGTGTGTGTGTGTGTATGTGTATTTTATCATTAAGCAGGCATTTCATTTGTATTTTAGCATCGTACACAATTTATTTGTTTAAGGTACAAACACACAGACACACACACGTTCTTATAAGGACACGTGTATGCTTTAACTAGTGATATCTGAAATGAATATCTATTTTCAAGCGGATAATCGATTAATTGATACCACGATTATATCAATAGCTATGTACTATTTTATTTATATACAAGAAAATCACATTATATGATTATTATATATATATTCGAAGTGTGCATGGGTGTGTTTGTGTGTACTAAATGAATCGATTTATAATAAATAAATGAAATGTTATTAAAGTTTATTTTATGATGTGATCCGTTTAGACAGATTCTCTGATATGTAATAATCATCTTTCTATATAAATTACTTCCTTTCACTGTATGACACAATATAATAATGTAATTGTTGTCCCCTTTTTTTCTTCTCTCCCAGTCTAATAATAATAATAATAATTCTATTTGTGTGTATGAAAAGTTATGAGCTAAGTAAATGTTAAACGATAGTTAGAGACATGACGCAATTTTCAATCCCCTTTTACTGATATTATTTTACTATAAGAGATGAAAGAACGACTACTGTTTAGATTAAAAATTGGATGATTCTATTACATGGTGGCTCCCTTTTAATTGCTGTCTAAATTCCCCACAATGAGATTAGAGAAGAAAGAAAAATGATGGTATGAGAAAAGAGTTCAAAAGGTTGAATTCTTCTGTATGGAAATTGTTTTTAAAGATAAGAAACATTTTTTGGTTTAGCAAATCCCTCTTTTGATCTTTTTTCGAGATTATTTGAAAATAATAGAAATTTATTTTTACAATGAAATAATTTAAAGACACATCTTTATCTGGAAGCAATTAGAATCAATATGAAAGAGTAGAATCCTTATAGAATTTAAATATATTATTATTATGTTAAAAAGTGAGAACAGATGGCAAGGAATCAATAAACGAAATCAAGATAGTGAAACTTATATTGAATTCACGTGACTTTATTTTTTTCCTCCTAAAGCTATGCAATCAACAACATTTTTGAATCATTGGGCTTCCTTTTGTCCTTTTGTTGGTCTTCTAAATCAAGATTTATCAAATAATAAGTAGATCAATGTTGCATTTCATAAAAATACTTCTCAATATTAATAATAATTAATTTTTAAGAAATTTTCAAAGTGCGTTGCATAACTTTGTGAGTTAAAACATGAATTGAAATTAAAGAAATCCTTTGGAATTGAAAGTTCTATGTTAAATAACTTATATGAAATATTAATTCTGGTATTTCAATATAAAATTATTTATCATAAAAATTCAAAGTAGTTCCTCACAGTAACTAACATATGTCAGCAAATATTAGTCAATAGCACAGACAACAAATATTTTATCATTTACTTGTGATATTTAAACAAACATATTTTCAAATGCAAATTATTGCTTCATAATTTCTACCTAAATGAGTATAAAATCAATTGACAACCAGTTGATTTATAAATTTATATTATAAATTACTTTGCTCAATAATGCATGCTAAAAAGCAGTGAGTAAGCACTATATTTGATTCAATAATATGTAAATTCAAAAACTCCTCGAGGAGTTCAAATTGAAACATTCATTCATCTCATTTCACGATTTTCAACTAAATATTATCGAGATGTAATATCACATGAAATGTTTATTTTGAATATGTGCGTGTGTGTGTGTGTTTAAGGTATTTTATTTGCCCCCGAGGCATCTTTAGTATAATTTCAGAAATTTCGGGGAATCAATTTTTCTCGCATAACAATAACGCATTAATTTTAAAGTAGCAATTTGGGATTCTATGGATTTAACTTTAAATATTTTTTTTTTTAAGAACCATATATGATTATAATCATCATCATTATTGTTATAATCATAAAATCAACGTACACAAATCCAATTATGGTGAAGAGATAATTATTGGGATAAAAAATTATGACTCACACTGATACATGAAAGTGTGTATCTTTAATTTGTGTTCGTTATTTTCATGTTAAAATCAAAAAAGGACCCCTTTCACTTGATTATACACACACTACAAAATTACAACACAAACAGTGTAAATTAACTATTATATTAGCACTATTCTCTATTCAATGTTGTTCGTTTACCTATTACTATTATTATAATCATCATACCAAAAATTCTCTCTACAATCAAAATTCAAAGCAAAATTTAAGGTATGTGTGTTTGTGCGATACTGAGAATACATCAGATAAAATGTTTCCATTCCCGGTTAAATATTAACTGCTAAGTACAAAGACATGATACAGTAATATTTCTGGCATATTACGCATAAAAGTGCCCTTTGGGAATTCAGGAAAAGAAAGGAAAGTGACGGCTGGAGTGCAGGTGTGGTGAAATAAATGGCTTGTGGATAAGGAAGTTTAATGTGAAAGGTGAGTATATTAATTTTTAACGAATATTCCTTTGTTTCATTATTTGTTAGAGGGCGTTTTTGATCCAGATGTTTTTCTAGGAGTGCAATCGTTTTAAGTGAACCGATCGATATGATTTGTAAGGACCAATCCAATTATTGTAAGGTCCATGTTGAATGTGAATTGCATACTTTTAGGAAAATCGTACGACAAAGGCATTCAAAACATACATTTAAGACTTTGAGACACTCAATTCAGTTTTTATCTTTTCTTAATAATCAGAGACGTAAGTGAGCCAATGCTTAAATGTGAATAAAGTACCAAATATTAGTGTTGATTGCATACTTTTAGGAAAGTTGAAGTTTTTATTATAGTTTAGTTTTGCAGCATTTTTTAGATCGGCAAATCATTTTTATTGTAAAAAATAATCTGGTGAGTTTGCCTTTAAAGGAAAACGCTTCGTAAACCTTAATACGACTAAAGGTATAATTATCAGTACGTTTTGCATACTTTTAGGATAAATTATCCATACATTATGTTTTTGTGATTTGAATTAAGCTTGTTTGTTTTATTTTAACAACAAAATCAATTGTAAGGGTAATATTTTGACTTCAAGACCATGCGAGGTTTCAACAAATTGAATTAAAGTCAACGACATTACACTGAAAGCTGAAAACGCCTCGCAGTACAAAGTGACTTGGTTCCCAAACGGAGATCTTTAATTGACGCTTATATGACTTTAAATGAAAGACATTTTTATCGCATTTCCGGTTAATTTGGGACGAGTATTATGGGCACTATTTTAGTCTATGCATATTATGCGGGGTGGTCTGCGGGACGTTTTCAACTTAGATTTGATCATTTTTTTAGTAACGTTTCTTCAAATCGAAAATTTCGAGTCAGTTCTTCCTCTAGCATCTGAGATGAATTAAGTTAAGTTTAATCTGCAAATAAATTCATAATTCAATTAAATTTGAAATAAAAACATTTTACAAATAAAATAAAAATTCATTCAATTAAATTTGAAAACACACATTTCTAAAAGGGTTCTTTCACAGTTATTTTTTTTTCATCTTTAATTCAACCCTCTTACAACAATGTCATTTATACCACACATACAACATGGATTATAATCACTTTTTGCGTTTGTGTACATTTGTGTTATATCTTGATAATGTAATAAAATAATATTCAACTAAACTACTGTATGTCTACTGACTTAAAACGATTGAATACAAAAAAAAAATTAAAAAGAAACAAGAAAATACAAAAGAGAAAAAGGAAGAGGGAGTTGACTCTGTGTGTACATTTAATTTTTTTTTTATTTAATACATTTAATATTATTTTAGTATCAAAGTACACACACATATTTTTGTCACATTCAATATCATTATATATTATATGGAAAAACAAACAAAGAATATACAAGGAACCCATAATACATTGTGAAATGTGAATCCTTTTAAATGTTTATAAGAGTTAATATGAATTTTATAAAATGTATTATAGATTTTTTTTTGTATTATTTTGCATTTAAAATGTGTGTGTGTGTTCGTGTGTGTATAAAATGATATAACATTGTATTTATTTTTAAACATCATTATAAGCTTAATGTTGTTTAATTTCATACAAATGTGCACAATTATTTTTCGTGTTTCATGCAATTTCATATGAAAGCACATAATATATATCTTATATAACATATGAGCCAGGGATCATTTACGCCTCATGTCCTCTGTGTTCATGTGTATTGTAAATTTTTTATATTTTTACGAGAAATAACAAATAAAATAATGGCAACATGAGTAATTTTGTATAATGTGTGTATAAGTGATTCGTTCACGCGATGCATGAAAAAAGGATGTTTTGGGTCAAGTGGTGTAATATGTTTCCTTCTCCGTATATATGTTATTTTATATTTTTTTGAAAAAAAAAGACATGAAATACATAAAGAATTTTTGTTAATATTTATTTTTCCATTTAAGCTTCTTTATAATCATCATCATGGCAAATGATTGTTCATGTTATATATGGGTTAGTTGAGTATTGTAATATTTTGTATTCATATTTTTTTTCAACACATACAAAGTAATCATAATCCTTAGAATCCCATTTTACGGGACACGTTTTGTGTGAACAAGGGTCCGGAATTTGTGTTTCTAAACAATTGAACGATACTTTTCTATACTTTTTCAACTAAATAGATTGGACCAAGAGGATATAAAATCATATAAACGTTTCATAAATTGCTTTTTACACATATTTACACAGACATAAAATTGTGAAATTTTTTAAAAAGATTGAAGACTGAACATTTACAAGGAAAAATAATGAGCAAGAAAATTTTATTTCAACACATCATTTAAGAAGGTCCGTATGTTTTTTTAAGTGCTCATAAAACTATAATTAATATCCAACCAACTCTGGTCAAAGTATTAATCTGAAAAGCAGCACGCATGGTAGATAAACGGTAACATTTTTTCTCATTTCATACTTACTTTACTTTTGTAAGTGACTCTTTCTGCGTAAGTTGTATGACTGGACTGATGCTATTGATAAGGCTAGTTAAAACAGACTCTTTGTTTTACATCTAGAATATGTGTGTCCAACAGCATCTGATGGACATTTGACAGCCGATCTCTCAATAATATTGCTCGTAGAGTACTGTTACACAATTTCTGAATTTTCTTCAAATCTTGATCACAGCATAAAAATAACACGCTTCTACAGTAGTCGATGTGTGGCTGCATGATGGTTTTATAGTGCAACCGTTTTGTGTCTTTATCAAGCATTTTTTTCATCCGTGTGAGGAACTAAACCTTTTTTGAGACTTTACTGATAACCAGCTCAGTGTTGCTTTTAACAGTCATTTTTCCATCGATGATGATTCCCAGGTACTTAATTTCCGCTACTCGTTCAATTTCTGTGGCGTCCATTTCAATCAGCAACATGTCGTGAGTTGAGCTTCATTTTTTTGTTTTGCCAAGATGCGCTTTCAATTTGACATATTGAAGTAATATGCTAATCCATTCAAGTCCTCATTCACTTTCTCATGTAAGTCACACATGTCGGTTCCTGATAGCTAGATTATTGTGTCGCCAGCGAATAGTTTAATCTTACAATGTTTGAGAACTTTTGCCAAGTCATTATTATAAACATTGAATAGGGCACAAGATAGCGGATATTCTTGGGCAACCCCATAAAAATTTCGTTTTACATGAAATATGCTCACCTATGAATAGCGTTTACTTTGGCTCGAGATATTAAATTGCATTCACGTCATAGAGCTTCTTCTACAGTATTTCTTCATCTGACAGGTAAGTGCTTTTACTCATTTTCAGTTATCTCAAATTTTATTCGTTGATAGAAGTCGATCAGCTCATCTTAATTTGAATCGCAGCTTCCCCTTACTCACAAAATTTCCATTTAACAAACGAACATAGGATATGTGGTTGCCAAAAAAATTTAAACTGCTCAAAATATAAATGGGCCAAAAATATTTCAAGGATAAAGTAATTTCTTCTGCATACATACAAAAAAAATACCCATAATAAAATAAAACATAAAATTGTATTGACTATTTCATATAAAAATTGTATTGTATATTGAAATAACGTCAACAAAGCTTAAAATAACATTAAAAGCTTATAACTGAACACTAAATATAATGTAAACAGACTCAAAATATAAAACAACAAAAAAAAATAGACAGAAAACTTTGTTCTATAAAATGTCCTAGTAAAATACAAAATGTGAATAGATTTATAATGAAAATGGCATTTACTGCAGTTATTTTTCAAATTGTTCCTCTGTTCTAACACACATTTTTATTATTTGCTGTTTAAACATGAACTACTTTGAATTGTAATATTAATCGAAATATTTTTTATAGCACAGAAAATTTTTACAATTTCCTTTTTCCCATTTTTTGTTGTTGTTGTAAAAGACATGTTTCGGTCAACTCACTCTCTCTATCTATTTATATGGATATTGGAACAAAACTATAACACTTAAATTTAAATTACCCAAGAGGCATAAAAACATGCTGTTTTTCACATTAATATGAGATAGAGTGAGAGAAAATGAAAATAACATTGGAAACAAAAAAATATGGAACATTAAAAATAACATTGAAAACGAATAAAGAAGAGGAAAAAAATACTACAAATCGAACAAATTTTGTTCATTAATTAAAACGGAAAAAATATGGAACATTGCGTAATAAATCTTCACGGTATACGACGTTTATGTGAAGGATAAAATTTTTACTCTGCACAAAAAAAAAATATTTAGTTAGTATATGTTAGTACAATGTATAAATAGTAGTCGTAAATGAGTCAGGGGACAAATAAAAAAAGATGAAAGTGTTAGAGAAGCGATTTCATGTTTCAGGATCGGAATTGAAATGAGGGAGATAAGTTTTTCAACTATTTTTGATGAATTTCATCTTCTGGATTATGCTTTTTATTATTATATTGGTTGAATGTTTTTAACATTCACGTCATATTAAGGCTTTATTATAATTTTATTTTAAAATTCAAAGAACCATCAAAATCATCAGCTGCTTACCCTCGGGATCTTTTCAAATTCATGAAACTAATTAAAAAATCATAACCCGAAGTTAATTCGACCTCTTTAAATAAAAACCAAAATAATTGTAAAAAACGCGCCTTTTACACATCACTGACTGTAAGAACATTTCTCCACAATTAAATTATAGCTCCATATACAAACAGTAAAAAATTTTTCTAACAAAAAATTAGTGTTGGTCAATATGTGATATGTAGCGGTTTTACAAAGTAATTTTTTCAATTGCGAATATATTAGAAAAAATTTCTAGAGTGGTCTCAGAAGAGACCCAGCACTCACACCTACAGACGGGTCCATTGTGCATACCCATTATAATCATATCTGATGAGGAAGAAACCAAATCTAGAGAAACATGCAAAGAAAGAAGTCCACTAGACCTGGTTCAGTTCAGGAAAGTGACCACACCTTCTCAGAAAGCTAAGCATGGCAGACACCTTCACTCTTATGATGAATTCAATACTGGGAGGACTTACCACGTGATACCACACAATCTGGCATGTTTGGGACACACACAAAGCAGATGTTCAGCAGTCTCCTCTTGTTCAGATCAGCATTTGCACATTGGATCTCTTGAGTCAAAATGACTGAGATGATAGTCTAGAGCACAATGAACATACCAACTACAACTCTGAGCTCAGTAAGGTTTAATCTGATCAGTTGTATAGATAAACCGAAATCAGGTTCCTTGATAATGAGGCGAATCTGAATGTGGGAACTACTTGGGATGCCAGATTAAAAAGACCCTCTGATGATCTGAGAATAAATCTAAGTGGGTGAATTCTCATTTTTATCATTATCAGATCGGTTAAAACCGGTTTTCCAGAATTCTACCCACAATCACTTCACTTAACCAACTAGCAAGCCAACTGCAATTATAGCTTGTCTAAACTTTTTCAATATTTTTTCTTCTTTGGTAACATACTGCCCTGATATGCACGTCTGACCACCGTATAACCCATAGATACACACAAATTTCACCATTAACCTCCAACATACCAGTAAAGAACACACTATTCAGAGGAAAAAAAAAATATAAAAATTTTAATGAAATAAATAATAAAAAATAAATTCATGCTAATCAATTATATAGCTTTACTGGCACTTTTTTTTAACATCCATGTACACGTTTAAGTTACTAATGTGATTTTACTGTTTATTTCCTCGGTTCATTTCATTAAATATAAAATTATATTACATTTCATTCGTTTTTTTTTGGTATAGAGAAAGAATTACGACTCTTAATATGTACAATAAAAACATATCGCTCCAAGCTAAATTCATGAATTTAAATTTTAATGGACATGAAATGCTTGTCAATTTACGTTGTTGTTGTTGTAATTTTTTTTCTTTCTTTTTTTGAACACGGCGACAAATACGCGTACAAATTTAAATCCCTAATTATTACAATGAGAACGAATCAGTTCTAGTGGCAGACTATAGAAAAAAAAAATTATAATATTACATCTGAAAATGAAATTAAAAAAAAAAATGGTAAAATTAAAGTTTGTACAAATGCTTATTATAAATTATTATTATTTGTTGTTATACAAAATGAAATGAGATGAATTATGATAGTTGTTTTTGTTTTGCTTGAAAAATAAAATTAAAAAAAAAATTTATAGTAAAAGAGGGACGCAAAAGGAAAACCGCATACACCAGACAATATTTTTTTTTCTTTTATAAAAATAATTTGAAAAAAATCTTCCTTTCTTTATTAATTTAAAAAAAAATTGTTTTTTGGTTTATATTTTGTACATATTAGGTTTCATTTCATTTCATTCCAAATATAATTAATGTCCGTAACTAATTTGTCAAACACAATTAGTTTCTCTCTCTTATTAATATTATTATTGTTATTAGGTATGAATAATTTTTTGTGTACGCTCATTTACAGAATTTTTTTAATGTTCTTGAATGCGACCATTTTTTAAAAAGCATGTAAATGTGAATTTGTAAGGTACTTTATTTAAAATGTAAGAAACTTTATCCTTTGTACTCATCACGGCAGCAGGAGGTCAGAGAATTTGATGATTTTTTGTTGTTTTTAACCCTGAAATGCTGTTAAGAAACTGAAAATTATGCCATCTACCGGGCATTTATTAGCACGAATAATCCATAACTGAGCTCCAGCAACTTTGTTCTGAAATGATCCAGACGGCTGTCCAGATGTTGTGTGATCTAAAACATGGTGAATTGACAACTTTTATTCGGATTTAAAGATATTAGGAGTGTGAAACTGCCAACAGGTGGCGCAGGATAGAGATCACTGAAAACAAATCCTTCAACTTACTTACTTCAGCAAAGTAAGTTTTTCGGGTCCCATGCAATGGGTCCCATATTGGGCAAAGTCGATCCCTTACATTTTTTTCATTCATTTGAGTTTACATGGTTGTTTGAAGTTCCTTTCGCTCTGTGTTCCTGCTACATTTATTATCGGAATTCTGTAATTTTGACTTCTACTTTGAATAAGAGTTAATTTTCAATTTAAATCCTCATTCATACCACACCTTACTCAGAACCTCTTTATATTATCTAAACCGGTTAAAAATTAAAAATTAATTCCATGAAAATAGATACTTATTATAATCATCATTGAATGAATTATGGAGATAAAAAAACCAGGCAGGACAAATAGGACCATGTAATACAATTTTACACGCTTTTGTCTGCAGGAGGGATAACATCTAATTTACTTAAGGCAATTTAACCATATCCAACAATCACAATCACATGTGACAAAATACCTACTCTTTGATATTTTTCCTCCTTAGTGATTGGACACAGAACTAGTAGAATAGAATAAAAAGTTATGGATAAATTTTAAAGTATAAAGATAAATACTCTAAAATAAAATAAAATAAAAAAAATAATAATACAGAAGATACACAAAAGAGGACTTTTCATGGATATTTGTGATGATTCCTATCTTGAAACATGAAATTTTATTTTTTTTTGAATTTTTTGTTTGACTATCATGTGTATGTGAACGGTCAAATCCTATATTATGTGACATTTTACAGAAAAAAATTATGTAAGTAAGGGTTACTTTCCCAAGGACTTAACTATTTTTACTTTCAAACATTTTTTATGAATGGACAGCTCTAGAAAATAGAAAATTTTGGGGTTTTACTTAAGTAGGGTTTACATGACAGCTTATAACTTTTGTGCAAATTTTTACGTTTTCCATGAAATGGTCATCGGACAAAGAAAGAAACAAAAGGATAACAAATGAGAGGACAAAGAACAATATTTAAATTTGATAATAGATTGACGGAACTGTATTTTTGTGTGTGACAATCATTTAAATATACACAAAAAAAAACAATGAAGAGAAAAGAAGAACAAGAGTTCTTTTGTTTTACTTTATTTTGTTTGGGCTTTATCCTCTTTAAATTTTTTTTTGTTTGTTTGTTTGATATTTTTATGAGGAAATAATAATAAGAAAAAAAAGAAGAAGCAAAAATATCCTTAATTCTTTTAGTTTTAACCATTTGAAATATTCTATTTTTTTATGTCATGAAACTTAAAAAATTCCTTTTGTTTTAGTGGAGGTTTTCAAGAAAAAATGCTCTTTTGAGAAGGCTAAGAGAGTTTATCTGAAACTAGTGGGTCAAAGTAAAGAGAACAGAAGAAAAAGGAGAGTAGAAAAGAAAAAAGCAGAGCAGAGCAGAGCAGAGCAGAGCAGAGCAGAGCAGAGCAGAGCAGAGCAGAGCAGAGAAGAGAAGAGAAGAGAAGAGAAGAGAAGAGAAGAGAATGCACTTATTCACCTCATTCCATAAATTCCATTTAAAATATTTCTGGGAGTCAGTTCAAATGTACATTTAACATTATTTTTTGTCATTGCTCCACATAAATAAAAGTTTTTAACTTTATTTTTTTTAGAAAAAAATATTTCGTTTATATTGTTATACATTATTATATATTTTATTGTTAACCAGACAGGACAAAACTAAGCTAACTGAAATAATGGGAAATAACAAGTTTTGTCCATGGAAATTTATGCACTGCAAAGTGATAAGACGTAAAATTTAAGAGATAAATTATTCATAAGTTTTGCTATATTTGCAAATTTTAGTACATAAACTTGGTCTTATGATTGCTCATTTTTGCCAGACACAAAAGAGACAATTTGATCTGAGATCATGGTATGAGACATAAAATTATAGGGTAAAATTCTTACTTATATGATAGTGTAACTCATTTAAAATTGACCCTCTCACAAAAATTGTTCCTTTCCTAATATTTTTTTATCAAAAATTTTTGTGGTTTAATTATTATATTTTATTATATCACTATGAAATATAGAGACAGTAAAATTGAGAAAAAAGTGGCTTACCATTATAGAAATTTGAACATTTTAAAATAATTTTCAAAATTTTATGGCTGTAATTTTCATTTCATTTCAAATTATAATACAAAAAATAAAAATTAATTTTCATTTCACTTTTGATGTTAATTTTAAATGAAAATCTTTCCTGTCATGCCTTGATTTA